>QEPC01011131.1:244064-403996 GCA_003113815.1 Sphenodon punctatus
CCTTAGTCCTGGGCCCTGGGTGTCTGGTTCTGGTGCCCCAAAACGGTCCTCCCCGGTTGGGAGTTGGCTTGCCTCGCCTCTATGATGAGTTAGGTGGGGAATGGCTAGACCTTCCACAACCACCCTATAACACCCTGAGAGGCATTTTTCAGGCGTTGCTGCTCCTTCGTGGGGATTACCCAGGGATTCTGGTTTACGTGTGGTTCCGCTCCACCCCGTCGCAGGGCCCCTTCCAGTCTGCCGCAGCTCCCCTTCCCCTTCCCCGTGAGGGTTCCTCCCCAACCCTCACAATGATTAAAGATTCCATTTTATTTTCCTTCTGGTGGACTGTAGGTATGTGGTTTTTTCCATTTTTGGAGGGAGGGTTTAGGGTTATGTATGATGGGTATTTTCAGACATGACGCCGTCCCGATTCACCACAGTGAATCCCTGCTGGGGGTGAACAGAACCACCACCACCCAGGGCCAATAAAAGCCCTGAACAGACATGCCGGGAGATCCTGGCGGGGAATCGGGAAGGGGGCGGGGCCACATGGCGCAATGTGCGGCTGCATGGCCCCGCCCCCCCACGCTCCCTCACCACCCGCCCTCTGGGGAGACGGGCGGGCGCTGCGGCCAATGTGGCTGCAGTGCCCACTTGCTTTGACCACGGCCCGGAATCTCGCCAGGGATTCCGGGCCGTGATCACTGGCCAGATGTTATTTTTTATTGCTTCCCGCCGGGAATCACTTTGACCATGCTTTCGGGGCTCATCCCACGGGGAGCCCGGGAAGCGTGGCTGAAATTGACCGCATGTGGGAATCGGCCGTAGTGAACATCTGGCGGCCGCCAAACAGACGTTCAGGGTGCTTTGGCCCTGCAGCGAAATTGACCGTGGTTCACTGTGGTTGACTGTGATCTTGTAACGTCTGAAAATACCCGATGTTGTTAATAAGTATGTGAATGAAACTGTATGGCTTGTAATGGATGTTAGTATAAGAAAGTGATTGTTGAGGCTGAGAGTTTAACTGGTCATTTCCATGGTTTGTGGCATTTAATTTCTTATTGTATTAAGCATATGTTATTAGATGCATCATGTAAATGTTACAGCTTAATGTCTTTTGAAAATGATAGGGTTTTTTAATTTAGTGATTTTCCTTGCTTTTTGTTATGGGATATGTTGTTGTATTTCCAAAGTAGACTGCTTCTGTTTTCCTGTGTTCCTTTCAAAGTGAAATGCCTATGGCTCCTGATAATTTTGCAAGACAGGGTTACTGGAACTGTGCATCAAGGTAGAATGGCTGGGACCTCCTATGGCCAAAGAGTTACCAGATTTCTGTGGTTGTTCTGGTTTGTAGCATAATTGGCTGCACCCATAAGCCCCTCCATGGTGTTTGGGCTCTCATCCAGCACGCTGGTGTTGCCGATCTCCGGGTCCATGCAACACACCGGAGAGGCAGCTGGAGCATTGGTTAATTCACTTAGCTCATTCTCTACTGGAGCTCGCTAGAAGTGGGGTGGGGGTTCTGGATTGTTTTAAAAGGCTGGCAAACTGCCAAAGACACACAGTTGAAGAAATAGTTAAAAAGAATACACAGGCAGGAATGCTGTCCTGCGGCTGAGGCTGCGTGGGTATCCTGGGGCTGGGGCCACTGACACCGGTTTCCCCCGGCTGAACCTACCCCCTGCGCTGCTCATGCCGGCAGCCTCAGGACACCTATGCGGTCACAGTCTAGGACACCCCGGCTAAACTCAATGGCTGTATAATATACCAGGGATGAGCTGGGAATATGCTGAACTGGGACTCCAGATAATCTAATTAAGGAGTGTGCTGTCTTGTATCAGGGGAGGACATATAGAAGTAGGTCCTCGGAACATGGGCATAACATCCTTGGAAGAAGCCCCTAGGTAGGACAGTAAGATCTGATAATACAACAGAATCTTTTGTTAAGAACCATGGTAACTGCTGGACTTGTATTAAGTTGCATATGGAATCCAAGTGTGCATGTGTGAACATACAGATTTTTAAAACTGTAATGAACTTTCAGCTACTTCAAGAAACACAATCAGTCATTAAAAAGCACTGAAATGGTTGCCCTGGCTACGTACATGCCAATTTATAAGTCTCAGATTTAAACACAGCCAAAGATATGGATGTGCACAAAATGTTACTGTGCGTATTTCTACAAAACAGGTTTGAAGTTTGACCACTTATTCTGCTATTCCTATGCCCAGCTCTTCATTCTCAGATTAGAGAACCATTCAGTGACTTCTCAGTAGGTGGTGAAATGGTGCAATTGGAGCTGCTATGCACAAGGGTCACAGTGAGGTGAGATAAAATGGACAGATAAGGAGAATTATGTCAGTAACTCTCGATAGCTCAGTTGGAGTTTTACTGGGTTTTTAGTTTTGCTTTTATTTTACAAGGAGGAAGCAGGGTCTTGTCATACAGGAACTAGGCAGTGGCTGTAGGAATATCCAATTATATTCCCAACTCTGCCAAGACTTCCTCTGGAGGGAAGCAATTAATATATGTTTTCAGTTAAGAACCAAGGCAGCCATTTCTCAGTGTACAAGTATTTCTAAGTGAAAGAAGGATGCCCTAAGAAAGACAGACAGACAGACCTGGGTTCAATTCCTTTTATGTTTCCTGTGTGCCCTTGGACAAATCATTTAATGTTTCTGGGCTGTCATTCCCCCATCTGTGTAATAAAGATAATAATTTATTTATTTATTTATTTATTTATTTATTTTTAAAAATGTATTATCCCGCCTCTCCTGCCTCAGGCAGCTTGGGGTGGCTCAAATCATACAAAACATAAAAACACTTAAACAACTTTAAAATAATCCTTCCATACCTAGCTATCTTGCCTGCTTAGATTTCCTAGACATTTTAATTAAACATGTTAAAATAAAATCCTCCCCCTGCCCTTTTTAATTGGATTGGCCCTGGTCTCAGTCAACTACTGTCTTCAATGTGAGGTACTGTGTTCTGTGCTTTTGCAAAAGCTTGGTCCTACCTGTACACATGGAACTTTAAACAAAGACCACTACTGTCATTGGGATGCTCTACATGGACTCCAGTAGGCTTTGGATCAAACCGGTATTTCCTAACTTTGCATTCCAAGATTATGGCATCGCGTATAATTCCCATTGATTTTTCTGTGGACTGACTTCAAAAAGAGGGCAGGCCTGGGAGCCAAGAGAGAGATTCTGGATACAGACAATTGTGAGAGATACTGGAAGCTAGACTTTGATCCTCCTTTTGCCTAGTGAAAAGTGTTTCAGTAGAGAAATACACATAACTCTGATCAAAAAAAAAAAAAAGCTATAAGGCTCATTAGGTGTAATTTGTGATGGAACAGCTGAATTACCTGCACACTTACAGCATTCACAGCAGTCACATTAGCATTGTATATTGATTGTCTGCCCAGCAGGGGGTGGGAGAAAAAGTAGAAACAGAAGAGGGGTAAAAATCTTCAGTTCCAGGTTCTTCCGAACTATTCACCACTCTTGACAATATTGCCATGTAAAAGCAGCATGCTGAACAAAATCTTTTGTAGTTTATCACTGAACTCTCTGCTTTTCCACTATCCAAACAAAGGTGCAGTAGGGCACAGATGACTATGCTATTCCTTTTCCAACATCAAAGCACTGAGTATCTGTGTCCTATCAACTATTTTACCAGGTTTCAGAAATCTTCTTTACTTTTGCATAAGTGTCCTAAGAACTGCTGCATATACTAAGCCCAATACACCATACTGCTCTGACTCATTTTCTATACTGAAATCACATAGTACCTGCTGAGAGACAAGTAATAACAGACAGGAATCATTAATTAACTATAGCAGGTTCAGATCACAACACAGAGACTGGCTCTCTCTCAGTCTCTGAGATTCCAAGAGAAAGATTTGTCCATAGTGCCAGAAATAACTTGTATGCTTTCTCTTGCTTCCTGCAAGGGAGGGTATAAGGTTACTTGTGTTAGACATACATCTGAATTGATGGTAGGGATTAAAAACATGACGTGCTAGTCAGAAACCATTAGGGTTTCCTAGTCATTGACACTACTCTGTGGGGTTGCTACAGCAAGTGCATGAAAGTATAAGACACTGAGGAAAGCAGAATACCTCGGAGACATCTTGTTTAGGGTCTATTATACTTCTAGCACAAAGATTACAGATTTCTTTAAGAGCTACAAAGATCTAAATTGTTTATGATACACATATGAATATATTTCAACAAGGAATACATTGGCCGCAATCTCAAGTGGGATCCGTGCGGGATCTGCACAGCACTATGTGCTGTCAATGGACATGTACACGGTTTATGCACACGTGCGCGGTGGGGTTGTACACAGCATGTGAGCAGTCCCACCGAGAAATCTGAATTACAGGTTGACTCTATCTAAACCAGACTCCCAGATCTGAGCAATATGGACTTCACAAAGACCCAACATTGGCATTCTTTATGCGTTAAATCCAAGTTAGGGTTGAAATGAATATGCCATTCTGTATTCAAGAAGTTGATTTGCATATCCATTCAAATGGACAAATATCCAAATAAATTCTTGCTAGCCATGTGGTATTCACATAGCTTCAAGGAGTGAAAAAAAAAAGAAAGAGATGCTACCCCACATTGGCCCCCTTCAGCCTTGGAGTCATCTGGCAGACCCTGTTCTAGACAGCCAGGTCTGAACGGGGTCTGCCAGATGTTCACTCCAACGCTGTCCTGGGGCAGTCTCGTGCCACGCAATCAAAGGGCTGTTGCAAATATAAATAATACCCAGGAACCCAATACTAACTGTTTTTGCTTGAGTATTCAGTACTTTATCCACTTTGGCAGTGCTATTTAGTGCACCAGTCTGCTGTGCAACTGTGCTATTGTAATAACCAAATAAACCAAGTAACTACAATACTGAATCAAATTTAATGAATAAATGAAGTTACCAAAACACTATAGATAAAATAGCTGTAATGAATATTTGGAACCGAAAATGAAGTGGGAAACAAATAGTGCTCCATAAACACTTCATTCAAACAAAGGTGAATATATGAAATTCACCGAATTTGGTATTCACACTGAATATTTGTTTCAGCCCGAATCAAGAACCCACATCTCCCTCCTCCTCAAAAGCACATATTTGGCTGCTGCATGTCTTATTTCAGAAATTTGATCTAGCAGCAGTGCACCTTGAGACAGAACATTATTATTAATTATTATTATTATATGTTACAACCCAGAGGCTCCATTAGTCCCCGTGTTGGACAATCCTATAATAATAAGACAGTCTCCATCACAAAAAGCTTACAGTCCAAAGGCTCATTTGCACAGTCCCCCCAATCCCAGTGGGGAGGCTGATAGGAAATGCAACCTCCACTGGCTTCCCCTATTGGGGAAGAGACATGATGTTTAAAGTTCTGCTTCATGGGCTTCCCCCACTGAGGAAGGATTGTGTGAATGACCTCAAAATAAATCTGATTGGTTAAGGCACTCAGCTACATCTCAGAGGGTTATGGGTTTGTAATGCTTGGTCTCAAACTGGATGTCTCCCTCCAATGAACCAAATATCTGCTCCATTGGTTTGGGGAGCCCAGAGAAGGTTAGGAGGGGTGCTGGCTGCATTATTCCCTCATAAACTAGACAAGGGTTGTATGACCCTGTTGGTCCAATTAGATCTATCGGTGGCCTTCAACACCGTTAACCATGAGTTGCTGGTGACATGTCTGTGGGACCTGGCAGGGGTGGACGGAACTGTTTTGCATTCCTATCTCACAGATAGATCTTAGCAGGTGGTACTAGAGGACTGTACTTCGTCCCCTTGTGACCTCCCATATGGGGACCTGAAGTGGTAAACTTTATCCCCTCTTAATGTTTAACGTGTGTATGAAGTCACTTGGGGAGGTTGTGCGCAGCTGGGGGGTCTGTTGTCATCAATATGTGGATGACACCCAGCTGTATTTGTCATTTTCATCCGACCCAGGTCCTGCTGTTTCGTTGCTGTCTCAGCGTTCGGCCACTGTGGGGAATTGGATGAGGTTAAGCCGATTGAAGCTCAATCCTGATAAGACGGAGGTGATGTTAGTTGGTGGGATCGATGATCTAGGTGAGGAGGTCTACCTTTGACTCTATCTGTGCAGAGCCTGGGAATGCTCCTGGATTCACAGCTACAAATAGACTCTCAGGCGTTGGCTGTGGCCAGGAGCGTCTTTCACCAACTACATCTGGTGAAACGGCTCTGCCCATATGTCTCGGACTCCAATCTCATCCATGCATTTGTTACCTTGGGGCTAGACTATTGCAATACACTCTACATGGGGCTGCCCTTAATGATGGTTCGGAAGCTGCAGCTGGTACAGAATACGTCGGCCTGCCTCCTCACCAGGATGGGGCCACAGGGAGCGCATAACACCTGTGCTCCGAGCACTGCACTTACTGCCTATTGTCTTACGGGCCCAATTCAAGGTCCTGGTGTTGACCTTCAAAGTCCTTCACAGCCTAGGCCCTACTTATTTGAGTGATCACCTCACCCCCTGGGTCCTTGGTCAGTCCCTGCGGTCATCTGGGGGCGCCCTCCTAGAAGTCCCGCATTACCAGCGAGTTCGGATGGACAGGAGGATGTTCTCGGCGGCTACACTGTCACTGTGGAATTCCCTCCTGGTGGAGGTTTACTTCAGCCTGAATATTTTTGCCTTCTGACAAAACTGCAAGACCTGGCTCTTCCTCCAGGTGTTTGGTGGGGAAGAAGGTGGGCGGGATGGGTGCTGCGTTAGGGTGAGTGTATTTTTATACACCTAAGGGTACTTTTATGCTTACTATGCACATGTTTAGAGTTTTAGTGTGGTTTTATATTGTTATTTATTTTCTAGGTTGTATTTATATTTTATACTGTGATTATTGTTTGTATTTGTGAATTTGCAAGCTGCTCCGAGTCACTTTTTGCAAGAGGGGTGGGGTAAACATTGAAATATAAATAAATAAATAAATAAATATACTGTAGATCACAAAAATGGTGTGCCTTACTCTTGCTGACCAATGGGACAAAAGCTTTGGGATAGATATTGACCTTTTGACCTCTTTTGACTTTCATAACATAACAAAATGAGATTGTTTGTCCCAATGTTCTTAAGCCTTAAATTACATAATTCTCTTGCTAAAACCTCACAGAGCACTTCCAACTTTTATTCCTCCTCATCTGCAGTCAAACTAGGGCTGAACTGAGATTTTGTCCTTTTCTAAAATCTTGTTGAGAATAGGCTTCTTGACATTCTTACAAGATTCTCAAAATAACCTCCAAATGGTCTAAGCATGCGCAAACTGGATGCTAGGGCCGTTCTGAGCAAGTGCGGCCATTTTGCACATGTGTAGACCATTTGGGGGGATATTTCTGAGATTCTCACAAAATTCTTGAGAATCTCATGAGATCTCACCGGGGTTGTGAGATTCTTGCGAGAATTAATTTCATTCTCATTTCAGCCCTAGAAAACATGTATGAGTTTTCATTTCAGGTATCATATGCACTATACAATACATTCTTCAGCTACAACATACTGATTTTGCTTTAAATTTATCAAATGTGCTAGACTGCCTTTCAGTGAGTGCGGTCCAAATAACCTGCCTTGTCCAGTAAGACAGTGTCAGGTGCTCTTACCTGGGAAGAAGAACAATCCAGAGAGAGCTCCCGGCACGCAGGGACAGGAAGGGGTCCAAGCAGCCGCAGCCCATATCCCCACCAACGTCGGGGCCGGCACAGTCGCCAGTGGAAGTATCTGCCCCCCCCCAGATGCCACAAGCCACTCCGGCAGAGTGGAGGGCCGTGGCTGACAGCAACAGGGTCAGCGGGCGCATGCACAGTAGCGCAGAGGCACTCAGGTGCTTAGAGCACTTGCGCAAACACACACTGCTGTAGCAAGGCAAGCTGGGGGGATAAAAGGCTTGACCGGCATCTTCACAGTGCTGGTAATCAGTGTTTGACCTGAGAAACTGGCCCCGAGCGTCGAGGAGTGTGTAGAGATAGAAATTTACTGCGAGTGTGTAAGGAGGTGAATGTGAGTGCTTGTGTCCCTTATGTTTTCCTTACCCCCCCGTGTGTGACCTCAGCCCTGCTTGGTGTGTGTGTTGGGTGTGGTTGGCTAAGGTTAGAGTGCCCCCCCCGTACCATTCTCCCTATTGTGTGTTCCCCCTGGGTTCCCTGGGGCTCACCTAATTCCGCATTTACATTTCACAGGGAAGGTTGTGCTTAAGGTGTGTGGTGTTGGCAGCTACACTGATTCCCAGGCCCAGTGATGATCTAGGCTTGATCCTGGGTACGATCAAGGCCAACATCAATCCTGAGGGCTGTTTATACCACCAGGTCTCGCTGGTGTACGCGAAGGGAACCGGTCCCTGCCTGTCCTTCTACCCCTTGTCTCTTGTACCTAACAGTAATACCGGCAAGCCTCTGGCTCAGGCAGCTGAGTATCATGAGTCAGACTGCAGAGCTAGAGGATCTGACAAGGGCTGTGCAAGTCCTAATTCTTGAGGTGAAAGACCTGGGCGCACGTCAGGATCAGCTGGCAGCCGCCCAGGTACCCCCGTAGCCGGTAGCTCTGGCTGCAGCCCCGGAAGTGGAGGGGCCTCTACCCCGAGATCCTAAGACACCCACTATAAGCAAGTTTACAGGGAATCCAAAGCTATTTCAGGGGTTCATAGCCCTATGTGAATTGACCTTTCGGCTGCAGCCCCGCACTTATTCCACCAATGAGTTAAAGGTGGCATTTATTATAGGCAATTTAGAGAGCTTGCCCTTGGCTTGGGCAACCCCTCTACTAACTACTGATAGCCCCCTATTAAAGGATTATAAGGCCTTTTTTCAGGATTTTTGTATACTGTTTGATCATCCTCACAGAGTGAAAGAGACAGAGTCAGCCATAATGAGCCTTAAACAAGGTAGGGAATCCTTGTTAGAGTATGTTACCCTTTTCCAACAGTGGGCCATTGATCTGGGGTGGCTCGATAATGTACTTAGAGTTCATTTTCATAAAGGGTTGTGCAAGGAACTGAAGGATCAGTTGTTGTATACTGCCATGCCTAACAGTCTGGGAGAATTGGTGAACTTAACTCTACAGATTGATGAGAGATTGAGTGAGAGAAGATGCAAACAATGGTTCGAAGAGCTCCAAGCCTCCAATTTTCGACCCCCGCCGCCTCTGCATCGCCTTGAACACAGCAAGGGGAAAGGGCCAGAGCCTATGCAGCTGGGAGCTGTGCGGGGGCTGTTGTCAGCAGAGGAAAAAGAGCATTGGCGTTCAGCACGACTGTGCTTCTATTGTGGGGAAGGTTTGCATTTTGCCTGGTTTTGTTCCTCACTACCCCCAACCCGAAGAGAAGCAGGAAACGCGAGACCCCAGGATGGGCAAGGAACATCCCGGTAGGTAAGACAACTTCCTTGCCATTTATCCATGCCTTAAACCCCTCAAAAGAACATTATTGTATTCCCTTGATGATTCACATGGACCCTTAGCACTCTTTCGTGGCTTGAGCACTGATAGACTAGGGTGCTTCAGGTAATTTCATCGATGGGGCCTTGTGTAAGAGGTAGCACATTCCCACTGTTTCTCGACAGAAACCTGAAATGGTGCATTCCATTGATGGTTCCCCCTTATTGTCGGGGCTATAACAGAGCAAACAACACCAGTGCTGGGGTCAATGGGTAGACATAATGAATTCCTAAGTTTGACATTGTACAAGCCCCTGTTTTTTCTATAGTTTTGGGAATATGCTGGCTCCAGCTACATAATCTTTCTATTAACTGGCGCACCTGGCAGATGCATTTCCTAGATCCCCACTGTAAGGAACATTGTGTAGCTATACCCTCAAGAACGCAGCCTCGGCGCATATGTGTTCTAAATCATCATGTCAGTACCTCCTTTCCGCCAAAGTACCACGATTTGTCTGATGTGTTTAGCGAACAGGAGGCAGCAGTTCTTCCACCACATCGTCCTTATGACTGCCCCATAGACTTGTTTCCCAGTACAGAACCTCCATTCAGGCAGATTTATGCATTATCGAAGCCCGAGTTGACAACACTTCGAGAGTACTTGGACGAACATCTCAAGCAGGGATTTATATGGCATTTGTCATCCCCGGCAGGTGCACCATTGTTTTTTGTACTGAAGAAGGATGGTGGTCTTTGCCCCTGTATTGATTATCGAGGACTTAACTCTATCACCATTAAGAACAGGTATCCCCTTCCGCTAATTCCAGAACTAATGGATCGCTTACAGGGAGCCACAATTTTCACCAAACTTGATTTACGAGGTGCTTATAACTTACTCCAAGTGCGTGCCAGAGACAAATTGAAGACCGCGTTTAGAACCAGATACGGTCACTTTGGGTGAAAACAGACATGACGCTAACCACCCTTTAACCACCCTTGGTGGTTATTTATGCATGTTGCAGGGCTGTATTGGTGCCCTATGCAGCCCTGAAGCATGCATAAATGACCACCAAGGGTGGTTAAAGGGTGGTTAGCGTCATGTCTGTTTTCACCCTTTGAAAGCCTAGTCATGCCGTTCAGCCTGACCAATGCTCTGGCCGTGTTTCAGCATTTTATTAATGACATTTTTCACGATATCCTGGATGTCTACGTTGTAGCTTATTTAGATTACATTCTCGTGTTTTTCTCCTCTCGGCAGGAGCACGTACAACATGTACGAGCGGTGCTGCAACGTTTAAGACGACATTGGCTATACTACAAATTAGAGAGGTGCCTTTCACCTGACATCAGTGGTCTTCTTGGGGTTCATGATTACACCCCAGGGAATACACATGGGGCATTTTTAGGGTTGCGCGGCACAAGGGGCCGATTCTGGTGGAAACCTACTGAAAATCTTGCCTATTCAAAGTGAAAAAGAGCAAAATGAACTTCCATGAATTTAAGTGTAAACTTTAGGAGTAACTGCCCCAGCCATGATAGTCTATGGCGTGACCAATAGCTATACAAATTCTATTATGCCAACATCAACTGTTGCAGACACTTTTTGGCAAGCAAATCCAAGCCAATTAGTTCTATTTTTGCCATTATTCTCTTACCTGCTTGAGGATATACAACAAACATCTCTCCAACATTCAATGAATAATGGATTTTCCCAATGTTTCCTTTCATTTGGGGGATTACGTTTTTCAAATGTCTAAACAAAACTTTTCAAACATTGCCAGCATGAGATTACCGATCTAGATTTGGCTGTTGTTTATAAGAATTGTTTTTAAGTACTACACATGGGAAATGCTTAAAGTTATAATCCCCAAACAGCTTTTTGAAAAGCAATGGCTTTTTGCCAATCTCTTTGCTTGTTGTTTTTTAGGAGGTGTCTGCTTTCTGCTTTTGACAACCAGGCATGCTCATAGGTTGCAAGACAGGGAAGTTGAAGCTTCAGTAGCTACTTACATTCCAAGTTCTGAATCATGAACCAACAAGGAAATGGTTAAGAGTCTTCTATTTCCTGTAAGCGGTATGCCATATTCCCAAAGTGCATTTTGTGTCCTTGGAGGGAATCTTAACAGCACTCATGCTGATTTCTGAGTGTAAGGACTTGAAAAGCCAGGACCCTGGTATTAATCTTGTCTATTTCTTTGCTAGCAAAATGCCAGCAGCAAAGATTCATTCTTTTTGAGCTAGTCTCAGTATACTTCATGATTACAACTGGATGGTAAATCCGAAAATCTTTCAGTTCTGCAAGAGGTCCTTTTCCATGACTGACCATGGAAGGACACTTAATATTACATTACATGGATGAGTCGAGACTGCCTTGGGCAATCACTGTTTCCAACAAAGTTTTCTAGAAAAATAAATGTAAAACCACCTAACTGCAGGGGAAGTGGGGGGAGTACTGATTCTCATGAAGGTAGAAGAAAAGCTCTTCTTTGGGACTGACTGGCTGGGAGAAATAGTGGCCGTACACCCCCCTCCTTTCCCACTCCATGCCCTGCCCCACACAAGCTGCTCAGGATAATCCAGACCTCTTCTCATTCATAATCAAAATTAACGCTTAGAAGTGCAGAATCATAGGGTGTCTTTAGACATAATGTCAATGGGTGTCTGAATGTGTTTTGACCTTGATACGAACACCAGTTTGGCCCTGTGTTCACCATGTCTTGCTGCTTAGACATGCAGCCCATCTTGGGGCAAATTGGTGATTTGCTTGCCACCTGATCTCAGCACACATGTGCTGCCACCTCGTTCCCTGTGTTGTACTTGCTAACACCCCATGCAATATTATTAGACACAATGTTGGCCACGTGTTTAGCCAGAACACGCAAATTGTCCTTGTGATGCAATGGTGTTCACATCGCATGTTCAACGGATGTTCAACCGGTGGCCAAATTGATGTTGGAATTGTTATGGTGCTTACACACAACAGCCAAACACGTGCTTAGGCGTTTTGACACCTGATCCTTGTTATGTCTAAAGATGCCCTTAGAAACATAAGGCAGGAAGATACACCAAAGGTCATCTAGTCCAGGCCCCTGCACCAAGGCTGGATTCACCTTACCTAAACTGCCCTAACTGAGCCTATAATTAAATCTGCTCCAAGTAGAAAGCAGGAGTAGCCAGGGCATGCCAATTCCTGAAATGACATGGAGTAATTTTATAAGTTATCCCCATGACTCAAACAACCGAGCCATGCCCTATGTTGCAGGGGAAGGCAAAAGAAGTCCCCATGGTCAACTGCTGACCTGACCTGAGAGAAGATCCCTTTCTGATGGTTCTGACCTCAAATATGGTGATCAGTTCTCTTTGGGAGAGATTTACCTCTCTGCAGAGGGCCTGCATAACACCTCAAAATATGAATGGAATGGGGCCCAGATGCTGCACAAGGTTTGTGAATTTCACGAGGCTGTACCTCACCTTGTGAGTCTCCCCTTGTGTGTTGTTGCTTAGCCAAAACAAATTATCTCCACAGAGAGATGTATGCTGGATGGTGTTCTTTCATCTCATTGCAATGGTTTATGAGTCCTGTAGCTTTCCCTTTTAATTAAAGGTAAAACAGCACTGCACTTTACAGTGTTGCAGCAAGGTGATGAGACAATATGACAAGTATGTTTTGAAAATGGGTCGAACTGGGCAGCGAGGTTTTTATAATCTGATCTTTATCAGAGTAACTAGAAGTCAACATTCCAGCACCTGCTGGACAGAATTCTGGCTGGAACAGTATCACAGGAACTTGTTAAAATACTTTGGTGACAACCTGGCTTTATTCCCCACATTCAAATCATTAGGGCTTCAAGAATGAAGCTGTTTGTTGTTGGGACTGAGCTGTGAAATAAGTTCTCAAATCCACACAACCTGTAAGTGCTATATTTTGTAAAGACAGTCAGGGACCCATGCTCTGAAACAAAACCACATTTAAAAACACTACACAGATATGGTCAGATGCTTCAATGGAGAACGTGCTGGCTTGGAGTTAAGATACTTGGGCTCTGTTTCAGATTTTGCCACTGATGGGTTGTGTGACCTGCTGGGAGTCACTTCACTTCTTTGTGTTTCGGTTTTCCTTCCCACACATTGTCTGTCTTGCTTATAAGCTCTTTGCAACTATGAGTGAAAACACAAGTGACAGTGCCGCCACGACAACGTGGTCCAGATTGGGATGGGAAGCCGTGGGGGACATGGTCAGAATGGGTCCAGCCATGGAACAAATATTCACATGGTCAGGCCACCAGGGAGGGTGGGGAGCTGTGTGGCCAGACAGCCCTGCCCCCGTGCTGCGCCCAGTGCCCCGCCCCCTTCCATGATGGGCAGCCATGGCAGCTAGCCATGGCGGACCCAATTCAGACTGGACCACTGCGGGCTATAACAGATGTTAAAGTCTGCTATAGCCCGCTCTGGCCTGATTGGGCAGACGGTAGTCCGGGCTGTGACCCCGAGGCCTCCAGGATCATAGCCCGGGCTAGCCGCTAACACGCCTGGAAGAAATCTAGGGCAAACATCTGGCAGGCCTCTGACAAATGTGACAATTGCCCTCAGGCCAAAGTGTGCTACCATCACGTTTGTTAATACCCTATCGCTGTATCTTACTATTAGTCTGTACACAGGCAAGACAGAAAAGGTGGCCACTTAATCCCCCATCCTCAGCCATCTCCTTCACCCTCCTACCCTACTTCTACTTCAGAAGGACTACCTTTTCAGTGCTTTCTGCTCCATTAGGTACAAAAGGAGCACAGCAGCTAGGTGAGAAGGAAGCCAGCTATTAACCCATACAGTATTGGACCCTTAGCGCCTTTCATGGCTGCTCCTTCCACACCCCCACTCCCAACCCATGCTGGAGAAGAGGGGATAGGAGCTAGATACGTAGTCGGTCAGTTGAGGACCCTATGCTTTATTAGGAGACTGTCAAGCCAGGCAGCTCCTTCTCCCCTGCCCCAGTGTGGATGTGTGGTGGCTTCTGAGGGCACAGACAAACATACTGGTAGGGAGTTGCCCTTGGGTACTGCACAGTGCAGTCTAGTGTGTTCCTGTCCTTGACCCCTAACCTGTTATGGCTATTTGGAACTATGCAGGGCGTATAGTCAGACCTGCTTACAGCACCTAGTAGAGTTGGAACCTGATCTCTGTGGGCTCTCTAAGCCTTGCTGCAATACAAAGAGTAATAACTACTATGCGGTCTGGCTAAATTCACACTGGTAGGTCAAACTGAGCTAGGAACTGATTTAGCTGGCAACATATAAAGTCATTTACTCAACCCAGCTTGAATCCCTAGTGCAGAATGAGTTCTGCTGTGCCTCTCCTAATGGAAAGAAAAACACTGTCTTGCTTTTTGTTTTGTTGTAAATGAACTGAGTTCTAATAGAAGACAGCAAATCCATTGCCCAGAGATGGCAACAGTTTTGTGCCACAGAACCTGTACAGCCTGGACACCAACAATGTGGTGATTACCATATAGCTGAGCAGAGCATGGAAGGATTACTTCTTCTGATTCATTTGTCCAGCACATCGTTCAGTATTCAGCTAGCCAGAGAAGTCCTTACTTTCTGAAAAACCAACAGCCTGTCTTCTACTGTTCCAACCTATAGTACCGCGTCACTATGTAAAAATAAGCATTTACCAACAGCTTCCTCATATTGGCAGTGCAGCCTTTCACTGTACTTAGTATAGGAAAAAAATGTTTTATTGCTTATCAGTGGTGACCAGATCCAGCCCAACTAAAATACCAAAGATACACATCAAAATGTTTTGATTGCTGTCATTATTTACATAGCACTTTCAGTGTTCAAAGTGCTTTACAGCCCTTGTCAAGGTCACTCTCACAACAACCCTGTGAGGTAGGTCATTGTTATTATTCCCATTTTACTGAAGGCAAACTGAGGCTGAAAGATAGTGACTTGCCTACAGCAACCTACCCCATGAGTTCATGGCTAAGACAGGGTGTGAAACCTGGTATCCTATGTCCAAGACCAACACCTTATCCACTAGGCTACATTGGCTCTTTTTGTTCCACGCTGATTGAAAGGAACAAAGCATCACAAGCTGCCACAGCAACGACCCCATCAGAAATGCTGACCATAATAGACCCCAGAAGTCCACACCTCCTATCTCTACCCTGCTGGAGTTAGGAGGGATAGACTTCTGGGCTGAGCCGCTGCAACTCTAGACCCTACGAAGTCCTTCCCCAACCCCAGACGTTTGGGCCAGACCTCTGTAGTGTCACTCCACTTGGCCAGGCTGCTGAAGTCCCAGGCCCCACAAGACTGCCAGTCTGTGGTAGCACTCGTGCACTCCCTCTCCCTCCACCGCTGAGTCCATTGATGCTGGATGGTCCAACATGATACCATGATGCATACAATGCATACATCTGCTGGCACACCTCACTAGTTTCACTGGAGGCCAACAATGTTGGCAAAGATACATAAATAACTCTAAACGTAATGTTGATTAGGTGGCAAATAGCCCCAGCACATTTGAGTGTTGCGTGTAAGCAGCATAATGATTTGAACATTGTTTTGTTTATGCGTTGGGCTTCCAGTAAACTCGGGATGTGACTACAATTGCATTGCAATGTCAACTTGCGTGTTCCCTGCAAACACATGGGAGCATTACATTTAAAGGTATCGAGTGGTGTGCTTGCATCAACTTCTGGTTATCAGATCAATAGAGTACTGTGTTTTCTGGAGAGGATTCAGGTCTGCTCTGGCTGTCTCCTTCTGGCCCATCTCCATCCTCATGAAGCACAGGCATTATTTTCCTCAAAGGGAACAACATAAATAAAGGTGCCTGTTGAAAGGGAGTTGTAAACGTGGACTTTCGTTTGTTTACTATGAAAGCACTCCTGAAATTACCTCCCACAACAATGCTGTTTGCATTTCCCTCACTGCAGCACCCTCTGCAAGGGACATTAGCGTGTACTCTGCAAGACAAAGCACAGAAAAAAGTGCTTTTACAGTTGCTTAGAAATCCCATCCATAGGAGGCTGTGCCTTAGTTCTGAGGACAGGTAGGGAGGGGAACACCTGTTGCCTCGTAACTGGGTGCATGTCTAAACATGGGGTACATTTAAACATGGGAAACAACCAGTGTCATTTCAGTATCCCAACACAGTTAGAGACACACTTTAATGTTACGTTTAAAGACGCCCTAAGATATTTCCATTTGCTATCTACTGGGTAGGAAATGGGATGGCAAGGAGGAAATAGAGTCTGAAGAGGCAATTTACTATACGCAAGTAAATAATAATAATTTATTTTTATAGCACCCCCCCTGCCTACATGGCACTCAGAGCACTTTACATTTCACATAAAAAGCACAATATAAACAATTTAAAACAAGTAATTAAAAAAATATTAAAAAATCGTAAGATAGGGGAAGGAAAAAGGGAGGAGAAAATACATTCATGGATCCTAAAATCACCTAGAAAATAAATATGTGTTCAGGTGCTTTTTAAAGATATGGAGGGAGAAACTGAGACAAACATCTGGGGGGAGCGAGTTCCACACTGAGGGGTCCGCTGCAGTAAAAGCCCGATCTCCCGCCAACTTAAGACGTGATGGTGGAACCCCCAAACAGCAGGTTGTTCTTGAGCACAGATGCCCAGCATTGTGAGGCTCCAGAAGAAGGTCTCAGATATAGCCAGGGTCTAAACCATTCAAGGCCCTGAAAACCAGCAGTTCGATCTTAAACTCAATCTGTTGTTCTATAGGCAGCCAATGCAAAGAACACAGAGTGGGCGTATTATGATCATCGCGGCCTAAACCGGTAAGCAGCCACTCTGCCGCATTCTGAACAAGCTGCAAACGATGGATAAGCACTGCCGGTAGCCCGTAGAAGTGAGAATTGCAAAAATCAAGCCTCAAAGTCACCAGGGCATGGGTCACTGTGGCAAGGTCAGCCTGGGATAAATAAGGGTGTAACTTACGCAAATTGCGTACTTGAAAAAAGCTTTTCTGCACCACATCCAATACCCGAGTTTTCATGGACAGAGCATGGTCGAAAATGATACCCAAGTTCTTTACCTGGCTCATTACCTCTACCCGGACCACGGCCACATTCAGGGGCCCAAGGGAGACAAGGGCATCCTCATATTGGCTGCCCCTTCCCACCAAAATCACCTGTCTTCCCCAGATTGAGCATGACGTAGCTCCAATGCATTCAGGCATTTCTACAAGGCAGATGCCAAGTTGGCAGGGCTCACAGGGCAAGAGATGTAACACTGTGTATCATCAGCATACTGATGATCCCATGATCCTTTAGGACTCAGAGGATATCTTTCCATTCCTGTCCTTGAATATTCAGTTGTGACTGCCATCTGTGCTTGTGATTTACTTATTTATGGCATTTTTGATGTCCATTATTTTAAGTGCAATGTAGCTTGTGAATCAGGAGAAATGAGTTTAGCTTCCTGCTCTGCCACAGACACCCTGTTGTACCCCAGGCAAGCTACAAGCAGTATGATCCTCAAATTGCTCCACAAGTGCTAGCTCAGGGTGCTTTGTAGATTGGCCTTTTATTCTCTCTCTGTTTCAGCTCCCTTTCTATAACATGGGGATAATACACTTTCCTGCCTCACACCTGTGTTGTGAGCATTTGTGAAGCATGCCATAAGCATACTAAATTGAGTAACAAAGTGACTTGTCCAAGATCAGAAAGGGAGTCTGTGGCAGAATAAGGAATCCTCCCAAATCCCAGGCAGCTAGACCATGGGTGCAGCCACACAAGTTGGGCTGGGGAGGCTACCACTCTCTGGATAGCCTTACTCCTCTGTGGACAAATGAGCCCAGGACCTGCCAGATGTTTTCCCCACCCAGTGGGGGGTGGGAGGCAGGCAACTGGTTGCCCCGTGACATGTCCTTGGGAAAATCCCGAGGACACATCACAGAGCCTTACCCCATGTCGAGTAAGGCTGCCCAAGGCAGGGCAACCTGTGTGGCTGGGCATGCTTGCCCCACCACACTTGGAGCAAGACTGCGGCACCGTGAGTAACAGACGGTAGCACCCATTGTGTTCGGCCATGTTACAGCCAGGGGCTGGCTCTCAGTTGGGCCAGGGAGGGGGGCAGGGCCAGATGGCTGCTCCTGTGGGCGGTGCCTTGGCTCCGAGATGGGCTAAGCCACCCAGCTTCCCCATACTCATGTGCCTGCTCTGGCCCCATAGTGTGGTGGGGCTGATTGCTCAACACAGGGTCACACAGGGATCATCCCATGCATCCTTCTATTGGGTGTTTTTAGATGTCACAGTAATTTATTACTCACATGTGAGTGATTCCATGATCTGTAAATATCACTGTCATGAAGGAACATAGGGTCACACACGTGTGATACTGGTCTATATGTAGGCTACAAGTCTAGTAAATATGTAAAGCAAAAGGTTCAACATGTATGTAATGTTACAATTGAGAACTGTAAAACTCGAATCAGGACTGTGACACTGTCAAAACTCCAGGAAATGCAAAGAGATAAAAGAATGTGTATTTGGGAATCCACAGCTAGACAGACCTGTGGAGATGCAACACCATCTCCACAGGTCCTTTCTGTTTGCCTGGGTTGCCTACGTGAGAAAACACACAAGCTCATGAGCGGGGAAAGCTCAAACAAAGAGATCATGAAAGGTATGAAAAGGAGAGCCATTAAGCCATCAGGGCTACCTCTTGGAGAGAGCCATCTGGAGCAATCTCATCTGCATCCTGGATCCTGCCAGTTTAGGAAGGCTGGAAGATATGCACTGAGACCAGGACTTTGCTTTCTAGCAACTCTAAGAACCAGCACCCAGTCACCTACATCTGTGACTGAGAAGGTATCAGAACTAATGGACTTTCATAGGGTAAGATGCTTGTCTAGGAACTCAACCAGTATAGATTAGGAATGCATTATATTTACCTTTAATTTCTAGTTACCACTCTGTATCAACTATCTTGCTTATGTAAATCAATAAACTAACTTCTTATCTTTATGAAGAAGTGTCTGTGTCTAACATTGGAACACAAGTGAGCAACAAGAGCTTTTAAGCTCTTGGGACCCCAGAGAGAAAGAGTAAGTAAATGGGAAGGATCGGGCCCTTGGGTGACAAAGGGAGTTGCCCCTGCTGCAGGCTTGGATCGGCTAGAGAAAAAAACTGATCCAAGTGGGCTGTGAGCAAGGGAAACTGAGTCATTCAAAACCAGTAAAGTGGGGGTGCGGACCTCCAACCTGTGACAACTACCACCAAATGTAGATGTGTAGTGGTTACTTTACTGCCATGCTCAACCCCTGCACAGGCCCATCACGGACTCACCAGGTAAGCATGGCAGTTGCGCGTAGTTGCTGTGAGGTCCAAAAACAGGGCCTCACAACAGCTGCAAGCCACTCCCCCAGGAGCACCTGACAGAAGTGGCAGAAGAAGCAGCACATGACTTGGTGCTGCTCCTGCAGCCACTGCCCAGTGCTGCTGGAGATCTGAGGCAGCAAGAAAAGTTGCAGCAAGGAGCAGACTAGGATTTTCCCAAGACCTGACTCCTTGCTGCCACTGGGAAGAATGCAATGGGAAGGGGAGCCTCCAGTCTTGCTGAGCAGTGGCAACCGGACAGGGCTGGTTCCTTCACTGCTTCTCCCAGGTGCTCCCTGGGACTGGTAAGCTCATTTCTCCCACACAACAGCTCATGCTGGCTACCCACAAGCTGTTATGCATAAATATTGCACCCAAATGAGTTATGAGTTCAGGGTTGCCTGTGTTTGTAATTCTGAACACATAGCCAGTGTGAGGTCTAAAACCGCCCTTTGTGATGTGAATGCCAATCCACTGGAAATTGGGCTACTGCCTCAGTTCTTACTTGAAAACGTACAGTCAACTCCTCCTCATGCTAAATGTCAGAGAGCACATAATACTCCATGCTTCATTTATTTTAAAGGTGTAATTTATTACTCTCAGTGTCCAGTTCCTATTATGGATTGTGCTGGGGTACTCAAAGTTCCATGCAATAGTAATCCATGAACAGAAAAGGTTTGCAGAGGTGATGTGAAATATTTGGGTACGCTATTTGAGTCTACGTTACAGTTGCTCAGACTATTTAACTCTGAAAAAGAGGAAAAGCGGAGAAATGATTCAACAATATTAATGGTGAAGCTGCCAGTACATCTCTGTGTGAGCAGAATCCTATGCTAGTGGGAGGTCTGCATACATACATCACACTTGTATATGCACTCTATGTCTTCATTAACTTTATGGTTATCAATGCCCTCTACCAAGGGATGAACTTTTGACATGGTCTAATCTGTCCTCTTCTATAGCTCGCTTAAAGGTATCATCCTGTGAAGCTGCATGCTGTGCTAGCATTTCTCTGGGTGTGCTTACAATCTGGAACTCAAACTAACAGCATGTCCTGGGGTTAGTCTAGCTTCCTCCTCGAGAGTGCAATGGTGGGCACTCAGGTGATCAGTAATGCTGAAACACTTGACAGCTTTAGAAGTTGTTGCAAATTTCACTTTGCTTTTGCTCAAAATCTCAGGTTCACACCAAATGTAGAACATTATAGACTTACATTTCTAGGCCATTTCCAAACAGTGAAACAAGTGTTGTGTGATCCCTCCACCACTAGAGCAGCTGTCTACATTGCCAAACATTTTATCTTATATTTCAGATGGGCTATGGCTTGGAGACTTAAATCATAGGTTACAATCACACAAGACAGAGCATAATCCCGGGATAAATGCATCTAATCCCAGGATCAAGTGTTCATGTGGACCGATATCCCAGTATAAATCATTCATATTCCTGCTTGTATTCTGGAATAATAAAACCTCATTTTCCAGGTTTTGTTTATTCCGGGATAAAGAAATACTGGAATAGTGCTCATGGAGACTCCTACCCCATGATGAAGCGTGCGCGCGCACACGCATGCACGCACGCACACACCGCCCTCCATGGAGAATAGCAGGTAGAACTTACCTCCCCTCTACCCAAGGTCTCTATGGTATTCTGCAGTCTCTGGTGGTAAAATGTCATGGGTAGGGATTTACAACAGAGAAGGCTGTAACAAATGCTATCCGTGCTGCCTCCTAATCTACTCAGACCCTGCAGCGGAGGGAATCCATCATGCCCATCCACTCCAGGGACCCATGCCAGCAAGTGACATAGGCACAGCAAAGATGTTGGGAGGAGAGGGGCTCACAGCTGCCCACACAGCAGCCAGAAGAGGCACCCAAGACCAGGGGATACTGCCCTTCTCTTTAGGGTCTCTCACCAAACCATCAGGTTGGCCAAGGGTGGGGAAGGGGAGCAGCTGGAAATGGAGGGGTAGACAATGTGTCCACTATCTCCAGTGGCACTGGCATCCCTACCAATCCACTATACTCCCAGAAATCAGAGCAGAAGAAGGTGCTGAAATTCAACTGTGCTGTCTGTGTGGCAGAACCCAGTTCCCTTTAGAACTGGCCTGTTTGTCTCAGCTCTCTACACAGATAAAGAATCCCCTCTGGAAATTTACATCCTGGACAATTAATGACAAGATTGATGCACTAGCACTATGGAATTGATGCTGTCCCCCTTGTGACTCTTCTACTGAGATAACCATGTACACTGCCATCCCGGGACAGTGCTTTATCACAGAAACAAATCATCATGTAGACACTTATCTCTGGATAACAATCCTGGGATGTTGTGCATGGTAGAGGCAGCCTCTTCTCCGGGCTGTACTCTTTGTTGTGTGAATTTGCATTTCCAAGAGCAGCTGTACCTTAAGAGCATTAGGGTCAGTGCCCTGCCTGGCACTTTAACGTCTGATGAAACAGCAGGCTCCATCCTAATTTGCAGCATGATTGCCCCTGCTGGGCAAATCGCACATGCGCAGAAGTGCATGCTGCTGTTTGGTACTGTGCACTACTGCGCATGGGCACAGGCATGTGCTGAAGCACACAGTGCATGTGTTGGCAGTGTGCCAGAGATGGAGGTGTGCGCAAGGATAGTGAGCATGGGGGGAGGGGGCGGGCACAGAAGAGCATGGAGGCAGCAGAGGGTTGCTTTTAACTGTGCCTGTCACCTGGGCGCACTTCAGAAAGTGCTTCCACTGGGCAGGCACATTAAAGACATGCGGAGGGGTTGGAGGAGTGGCCATATTAATGAGGCATAGGTTCCTAGCCAATAAAAATGACTTTGTAAGGCACCAGGAAAATTGCCTTCAGCCAATTGTGATGTTAAAGAGGTGGGGTGGAGGTTTTAAGAGAGGCAAGGAGGGACCAGCTCTTTTTTTTTGTGGCCATAGCTTCAACAGAGCAGATGTGCCAGTGGAACACACACATTCACTTCCAGTCAAGTGTGCGCTTACCAACCCTTGTTTAAAATGGTTCCTTTGGAGGCATCCCCCCGACCCCTCCACATTTTGTTACAACTCCAGGGATTTTTTAAAGAAAGATTGCCTTTTTTGCCCTGCTTCTGCTCTGGGCCATGTAGAGGGAGGTTTGTGGCCCCGTGCAAGCTGGGCATTGGTGCCTCTTGTTTAAAATGGTTCCTTTGGAGTCCCCCTTTCCATATTTTCTTAAAACTACCAGGTTTTTTTAGAAAACGTGGTGTATTTGCAATCTTTCTCCCCTGAGCCATGTTGCCCCATGTGAGCTGGGCATTAGTGCCTCTTGTTTAAAATGGTCCCTTGGAGTCCCCCGCTTTACCACATTTTCATACTTAGTAAACACTTTCCTTGAATCTAAAATGTGGGGTGGGGGAGGGGGGACCTTTTCCCTCCCGGGGGCCACTATGAAAGCTGACACAAGCTCTGAGGTTGGGGCAGGGGTGCTTAATGGATGTACTCAAGGAAAGGAGACCCAAATCATGGATGTGTGTCATGGAACTGACCCCTATCCTTGTTTGCATACCCTCATCTCTGCTCCCTTCCCTTGAGTTTAGTTTTTCAATGATTGGAGGTAAGAATTGGATCCAAGGGTCAGATCCAGGAAGTGGAAAGGGGCCAAATAAAACCTTGTCACAGGCCGCATTTGGCCTCCGGGTCTGAGTTTCCCCACCTCTAATCTAAAGATAACAGTGTTCAGTATTTGTTTCCCAATATTATAGTAATGTCAAATTATATGGGTAGCCCCGTCCCCAACCCACGAACCTAAAACTTCACCAGCCACCACTCTGCATTCCTGCATTTTAATTGTTCCCACATTCCCCTCCCCCACTTCAAAAGCTCCTCCCCCACTTCAAAGGTTATCATGTGAAGTGTACTGCCATGGCCACTAATAGGCATCCCTCTTTCTTTCTTTCTTTCTTTCTTTCTACAGTAAGATAGCCAGTATGGCCAGTAGGTGGTGATGTGCATTGCACGACCTATCCTAGGAATTACTGCGGTCAGTCCCATGATTGCAGATGGCCAAGAAGGAATGCCAGTCCTGTGATTGCAGAGGGCCAACCCTAAGAAGGAATGCAGCCAGTCCTGTAATCGCAGATGACCAATGACAGCTGAAATACACCACTATCTATGCACACCTGCCCCCTTTCCTTTTCACACCACCCCCTCAGCTTCCCACACGGCCTCCATTACCTCCTTCACACGTTACCCTTCCGACGTCCCATGAACAAGCAGGGAATGCATGGATTAAGACATAAAACATAGCAATGTTTAACAGAAGCTAAATTCTGCAAATTAACTGAGTTAAATTCAAAAAAAGGGTGTACAGTTTTATTTCAGTTTAATAAAGTTTAATGCAACTAGTGTAATGGAATGTTGGTTTTGAAAATGCACAGCAGCTTCAAACTGTGTGTGATCCCAGGTCCTGGCCCAGTTCAAAACCCATATCTTATCAGTGCAGCAGGGTCTCCCCAAGCAGCTCCCTTGCCAAATGGTCCCAGTTTCCTGCAGCTATTCACTGTCATTTACGGAAACTGTGAAATCACAGGTGCAGGACCCCACTCATGGCAATGGAAGATTGGGGAGAGGGACAGGAAGCGGTCGCTGCTCAGGGATCTCTAGTCTTCCACCTGGTGATTCTGATGGACCTGGGTGTGGGTGAACTTATTAGATGGGTGGCAGATGGGTGGGCATGCATTAGCATGCACCAGTATGCACTCACCCGCACGGCTGGCCCACGATGTCTTTCCACTCCACCATGACTGGCAAGTGCATGTGAGAGAGTGGTGGCTGCATGGGTGGGTGGGTGCTGGGTGGGGAAGAAGTGCTGGCTAACATCTGGAGAACGCCTATTAGATGGGCAGGAAAACACCCACCAGGTGAATGCTAATGCAGACTAATGTCTTGTTTGAAAACACCCTATTACCATGGGACAAGAGGAACACAGATCAAGGAACAAGTCTGGCATTTGGAATGGGGAAGAGCTCCTACTGTGGCCTAATCTACAGAAAGTGCTGAGCATCAACCCTCTGAAAATCAGTTTTCTGTCAGGTGTTTCACACTGGATGCTCAAAGTCACTATCCAGTTTTGAAAATCTTGGCTAACAATAATAATAAGTAATGGCACAACTGAAGACAACTAGTTCATTGGGCATTTTTACACACAGGTTACAAGTTCTGGATTTTTCAATCTTCTGGGTTTACAAGTCCACAAGTAAGTTCAGGATTCATTCTACACACACACACACTGCCCTGAGGCAGTTCCTGGATGCATTCTTCACACAAACGCTGCCCTGAGGCAGCCTAAAGTAGCTGCAGCTGTAGATGTGACAGGCTGACATGGAAACGAAGTGACCACAGCTGCTTGAAGCAAAGCCGTTTACCAGGAGAACTTTTTACACACAAAAGTTCTACGCAGAAGTTCAAAGCTCCGGATGTTTAAGAGCTGGGTGAGTGATTTAGACACACAGAAAGTTCAGAATGTAACCGCAAACATACAGGAGAAATGCATGTGTAAAAACACCCAATGTCATGACTCCAGGTTTCCATGCCCTGCTCTGGTGTTAAATTGTCTTCACACTTTGTCAGGTACTAAGGGGAGGGAGGGTTGGGGGGGGGGGGTTGTTTTATATTTTTATTGTTTTACTGTACGCTGCCCTGAGCTATCAGACACAGGAGGGGGCAGGTTATAAATCTATGTATGAATGAATAAATAAATAAATAAATAAATAAAATTAAATATCCATTATTTTAGCAAATGTCAGTTTGGGGTGGAAATTTTGCATTTTCTGATGGGCATCCAAACATGTCTAGAATGGCTAATGGATACAGAAGCTGTCTCTGATTGATAGCCCGTGTGCTAGGAGCTGCTCAGAAATTTTATCTCTGGAAAGTAAAGAACACAGCAGGAGCAGACTGGATACATTAATACATCACTCGTAGTTCTTCATTCCTGACAGCTACTGGCAATCAAGGGAGGAAAGGGTCAACCTTAAAGACTGGCCCTGAGAGGAGCTCATAATCAAACTCTCTAAAGTGGCATAAACTCCAGCCACAGAAATTCCCTCCAGCAGAGCTTGGCGATAAAATCTAGCTGGGCTTGTTTAAATGGCTACAAATGCAACCTAGCCTAAGCTGCTCTGAATATGTAAAGTTAACTGTATGCTTAGGAAAAGTTGGAGACTAGCAGCATTAGAGAGAGACTAAGGGCTCATTCACACAATGGATGCTTTTACATGGACAGCACTCATGTCTCTGCTTTGCTTCACAATTGGGTGGCCCGCCTGTCTAAAGGTGGGCCGCCAGATGTGCAGGAGGAGCAGAAGTGGAACAGGCATCAGCTCCACTAGCAGTGCTCCAGAACACTCCAGAGCACTGCCAATGGAGCAGACTGCCCAAACCTGGGGAACTAGCTGGAGGTAATGCTCCGGTCTGTCTACCCGTAGACAGCCACTGCAGCTCTGCTCCTGCACGGGGGTTGCCCAGCCGTAGAGCTGTGGGTGGCAGCCTAGAGGAGTGGATGATGCGCCTGCAGCTCCAAGGTGTGGGGGAAGGGGCGCCGCACAGGTGGACTGTGGGCCATGGCAGCTGCTGTCTAAACCCAGCGTAGATGGGGACGTGGGGCTGGCCATTCCTGGAGCAGGTCCGGGGTGGCGAACCCTGGGTCTGTCTAAAGACACCCAATGATCCCCCAGTATGAGAGGCCAACAGAGAACACAGTCTGGGGTTGCTTGGAATGTGTTTCCTTGCCACTCAAACCCCATTCACACAGCATTTCCTCATCACCCCACCGCAGGACAAAGCAGCATGAGTTGAGTTCTGTGTCAGCTTCCTCAGCTGGGAGATCATTGTGGGACTGTTCCCTTAAGTTATCTCCTTCCTATTAGATACATGAAGAACATCCACACCTGTGTGCATTATGTTCCCTAAGGGTGGAAGGATCGTTTGCTTTCATCCGTCTTTAATTTTTAGCTAGGAATCAGTGCTAACTGCAACAGTGATTTTTTAATTTTATTTTATTTTGGTAGAATGGCTAATGGCTCTCTGTCTACTAGGACCTGGACTGGAACCATTAAGCCCTTCTGCAGAGTCCACTTAACATCTGTTGGTCAATAATGACTTTTGGTCACTGCCCACCTGCTCTGGCTTGAAACCACTAACTTAAGCTAGAGATTAAAGGTTTTGTGAAGCAATGCTGCTCTCCTGAGCAATTCACTCAACATATGGGATGCATATGACATTGTGGGTGGGCTGACTGGTGATGGAGAGACAGAATGGCTCAGGGGATTCTAATGAGAGACAGAAGCCTTTCATCTCTGGGTCACCGATATGAATCCAAACCAGATGGGCAGTGACCAAAAGTCATTAGAGCTGATAGCTGTTTGGTGGCCTAGACTAAATGAGTTGACAATTCAGTTCAGTTCCTAGTGGGTGTATTTTGCTATTTGTTATCATAAGCAAAATATGAGACCAAAGAGGATTTATTTTTTAAATCAAATTTTGTTTGAAAATACAAACAAGTTAGTTAAATTTACTTGAATATTCCCCATAAATATCTGAAGAGACTCCAAGGGAAACTACCAGACTCCTTTTGTGGAATACACCCAACTGCTAAGAAGGACTCTTCACCTTACTAGACTTTAGTCACACCTTGGTTTCATTCATACCTGGAAATCAACATCCAGGATGTTGCTGAAACCAAGACCTTGGCACAAGACAAAACGGATCAGATATATTTATACTTCTTGTTTGTGTATTTTTTGCAATGGTCTTTGGCCACGCATAATAAATTGAATTGAATTGATATATTTATACGGACACCATGATATCCAGAGTTAGCATGTTTGTGCTAACACATTTTTAAAAGGAATACAAAAACCCTATGGTTCCAGATTTAAGACCATCTCAAATTATTGGAGATTAGGGTAAAATGTCAATGCTAGGGGTGGGGGACAGTGTGACTCCAATACATCTGTTCCTACAACAAGGTTCCTATTTCATCTGGTGGGGGCTGCCATCAAAACAGTATGCTTGACTAGTGGCATGAACTTCTGGCTGTCTAGGTCTGGGGCTAGCCCTTAATGGCAATGTAAGTTCTACTGAAGTGAATGGGATTTGTCCTGGCTCTAAGGGTGAGTGTTGGTGTTAAACAGTCAGAGAATCATGCTATAGATAGGATCGTAGTCTGAGCCCGTCTGGCATTTCCTATTTTCCTATCTAAGGGCATTTTCAGACAAGGCACTCTCCATCCAGTGCATCTCCACTACCCACTCCTACATATTGGTAACACTGCAGCCCTGCAACATGTATAGTGGGGGGGTAGTGGGCGGAGAGTGTCTTGTCTGAAAAAACCCTAAGTGAAAATTTCCTACGAGGTAATTGTGTGTGTGTGTGTGTGTGTGTGTGTGTGTGTGAGAGAGAGAGAGAGAGAGAGAGAGAGAGAGAGAGAGAGAGAGAGAGAGAGAGAGAGAGTGCATAAATCCTGTGACATACAGCACAAGTCACAAGAGTAAGCATAATGTGCACTTTGGGCAGCTCTCCAGACCTGCATGCTCTCCTCTGCGCTGCNGCCGTAGAGCTGTGGGTGGCAGCCTAGAGGAGTGGATGATGCGCCTGCAGCTCCAAGGTGTGGGGGAAGGGGCGCCGCACAGGTGGACTGTGGGCCATGGCAGCTGCTGTCTAAACCCAGCGTAGATGGGGACGTGGGGCTGGCCATTCCTGGAGCAGGTCCGGGGTGGCGAACCCTGGGTCTGTCTAAAGACACCCAATGATCCCCCAGTATGAGAGGCCAACAGAGAACACAGTCTGGGGTTGCTTGGAATGTGTTTCCTTGCCACTCAAACCCCATTCACACAGCATTTCCTCATCACCCCACCGCAGGACAAAGCAGCATGAGTTGAGTTCTGTGTCAGCTTCCTCAGCTGGGAGATCATTGTGGGACTGTTCCCTTAAGTTATCTCCTTCCTATTAGATACATGAAGAACATCCACACCTGTGTGCATTATGTTCCCTAAGGGTGGAAGGATCGTTTGCTTTCATCCGTCTTTAATTTTTAGCTAGGAATCAGTGCTAACTGCAACAGTGATTTTTTAATTTTATTTTATTTTGGTAGAATGGCTAATGGCTCTCTGTCTACTAGGACCTGGACTGGAACCATTAAGCCCTTCTGCAGAGTCCACTTAACATCTGTTGGTCAATAATGACTTTTGGTCACTGCCCACCTGCTCTGGCTTGAAACCACTAACTTAAGCTAGAGATTAAAGGTTTTGTGAAGCAATGCTGCTCTCCTGAGCAATTCACTCAACATATGGGATGCATATGACATTGTGGGTGGGCTGACTGGTGATGGAGAGACAGAATGGCTCAGGGGATTCTAATGAGAGACAGAAGCCTTTCATCTCTGGGTCACCGATATGAATCCAAACCAGATGGGCAGTGACCAAAAGTCATTAGAGCTGATAGCTGTTTGGTGGCCTAGACTAAATGAGTTGACAATTCAGTTCAGTTCCTAGTGGGTGTATTTTGCTATTTGTTATCATAAGCAAAATATGAGACCAAAGAGGATTTATTTTTTAAATCAAATTTTGTTTGAAAATACAAACAAGTTAGTTAAATTTACTTGAATATTCCCCATAAATATCTGAAGAGACTCCAAGGGAAACTACCAGACTCCTTTTGTGGAATACACCCAACTGCTAAGAAGGACTCTTCACCTTACTAGACTTTAGTCACACCTTGGTTTCATTCATACCTGGAAATCAACATCCAGGATGTTGCTGAAACCAAGACCTTGGCACAAGACAAAACGGATCAGATATATTTATACTTCTTGTTTGTGTATTTTTTGCAATGGTCTTTGGCCACGCATAATAAATTGAATTGAATTGATATATTTATACGGACACCATGATATCCAGAGTTAGCATGTTTGTGCTAACACATTTTTAAAAGGAATACAAAAACCCTATGGTTCCAGATTTAAGACCATCTCAAATTATTGGAGATTAGGGTAAAATGTCAATGCTAGGGGTGGGGGACAGTGTGACTCCAATACATCTGTTCCTACAACAAGGTTCCTATTTCATCTGGTGGGGGCTGCCATCAAAACAGTATGCTTGACTAGTGGCATGAACTTCTGGCTGTCTAGGTCTGGGGCTAGCCCTTAATGGCAATGTAAGTTCTACTGAAGTGAATGGGATTTGTCCTGGCTCTAAGGGTGAGTGTTGGTGTTAAACAGTCAGAGAATCATGCTATAGATAGGATCGTAGTCTGAGCCCGTCTGGCATTTCCTATTTTCCTATCTAAGGGCATTTTCAGACAAGGCACTCTCCATCCAGTGCATCTCCACTACCCACTCCTACATATTGGTAACACTGCAGCCCTGCAACATGTATAGTGGGGGGGTAGTGGGCGGAGAGTGTCTTGTCTGAAAAAACCCTAAGTGAAAATTTCCTACGAGGTAATTGTGTGTGTGTGTGTGTGTGTGTGTGTGTGTGTGTGAGAGAGAGAGAGAGAGAGAGAGAGAGAGAGAGAGAGAATGGCTTTGTTATTGCATAAATCCTGTGACATACAGCACAAGTCACAAGAGTAAGCATAATGTGCACTTTGGGCAGCTCTCCAGACCTGCATGCTCTCCTCTGCGCTGCCGTATTTTCTTTTATGTCACACCAATTCACAGGGAATGGTGCAATATTACTGAATATGTATATTTATTAGCAACCAAAGTATAAAATATTGACACTTGTTAGGGATATATTTTAGGCTTGTGGCAGGCAGTGTGACTGAACGTGTGTCAGGGGTTTACGATAAACTCTAAAGTGGCTTCATTTCAGAGGTGGCAGCCTTTTTTATAGGCATCCTTTATTTCTTGATTTATACTCTTGAGATGTAGCTGACTCCTTGACTCTTGTTGATTTAGATTTCTGTTGTGATGCCAATTAAACAACATGGATCTCAAACCTTTTTCAGAAAATGTTAACTAAGAAATGACTTGATTCTATTTTTTAAGTCTACCCATCATTCTGAGTATACTCTTTTTTAACTCTACCCATCATGTTTATTGGTATCTATCACTAGCGTATAGAGGTGGTCAAAGATTTCTCTCTTTTTTTTCCCAAGAAAAAATTGGAAATATAGCTAATAATTTAATTTTAAACTGAAACAAATATGTTTTGTTCTGTGAGAATTTGTCATCATTTCTGGAAACATAAAAACTTCACATGCAAAATAACTTTCTGAGTTTTCAGTCTTGGATATTCTTCAGCCATCAAACAATGAGAAATAAGGTTAATTCTGAAGTATCCGTATGGAATTTTTTGTAGTCTGGGACCACTTTGGCAGAACCAGAAAGTTTTCATCAAATTTTTGGGGTTTACAAAAATATTTTTTCTCCCATCAAAAACCCCTTTTTATTTGAAAAGAAATTATGAGCTCCATCAATATGTCTGCCATTATAAATACAATGTATTTAGCAGGCATTATGAAACAAAGAGAAAAAAGGATACATTATCCCATCTCCTTGCTCATTCCAATTTCTGCAATGGATTGGGCTTTCAGGGCTGGCCCGAGGCATGTGCCACCAGTGCCCACGCACATGGCCCCGCGGTGGGGAGGGGCCCTGCACCACCGCAGGCTAGAGACTGACAGACGCTGCCGGTTTTTGTTTTTTTCCCCACCGGGAGTCTCCGAGTCAGTGCTCGGGGAGGGGGGGGGGGCGTAAACTCCCTGGAAATCCCTGGCCAGTTATACGCTGCGGAACTGAGCTGACACAGTCAAGTTGCAGGTAAGTAACCAGCCGCCCATCCCTTGAAAATCCCCCACCCCACAATTCTAGCGAGTGCCGGCCGGCCTTTGGGGCCCCGCAGCAAGGCTTGGCACATGGCCCCTGAAACCCTTGGGCCGGCCCTGTGGGCTTTGATAGCGTCTTCTCTCTTACTCAGCAAGAGAGACTATGGGACTGATCCTCTGACAGTTTTGCACTGTTGACAGTAGTAAATACTGGCAAGAATCCTGCTGAAGAAAATGGAACTTGGGCCAGCAATAAACTGTCACAAGATTGACCTGTAAGATGGCCAGTTCACGTGTTTGGATCAAAAACTGAAACCAGCAATATTTCATCCAATTCTGATCAGAATCAAACAAAATATTAATAAAAAAATAAAAACCATATATGTGCAAGTGATTGCTGGGGCTGATTGCGCATGCACAAAATAGCCGTAGCCCTTATGAAAAATGCAGCAGCAGCGGCACCTGCATTTTGGATAATGACAGCCAAACTGCAAAGGCATAAATTGATTGCCGGTCATTTGCGTATGCGGAGTTTGGCTGCCCTTATCACCAAAATGGCAGCACTGCTGCTGCCACCATTTTACATAAGGGTGGGTGGTCATTTTGTGCATGTGCAACTGCCCGCAGAGGCCATTTTCACATGCGCATGATTATTATTTCTTTGGTTGGGACTCTGATTGGAATTCATTTCTGATTGGAATTCTGATAAAAACAAACAGGAATTCTGTTTTAATGGAAACTTCCATGAAAATGGGATATCATCTGTTTCAACTGAGGCCTACATACAGGCTCCTCTGAGAGACCAGAGATGGAATGGCTGCTCTGGGAGTAGTGAATACTCACTGCAGAATCAGGGCTTTTGTCCATGTCCTTTCCCCCCATCTGTGAGTTCATTTGCTTATGTAAGGTTTGATGGATTTCACCAACATAGTTTCCATGGGAACATTTAAGTACACTATGTTACTTTACACTTAGAAGTGAGGGTCATGCATTTTTATCTCAAACAATCTGTTCTAATTAATGGAACACTTCTTTTATAACTGCACAAGTCACAGCTTGATCATGTACAGTAGGGCAAATCACAATTGGTTTCAGGGTCAGGATCCAAGCCCCTCAGGGTTAGTCAACTGCGTTTAAGATATTCCTTCTAGCATATATTTAAAATCCTAAACATAAAATCTTCAGGTTCATGGGATCACGAAAAAGCATCTGTGGGTAAAAACAGATGTGCAGGCTGAGAGGCGCTTCCCCACCCCACCTGAACCACAGCCACCACTCTTCCTGTTGGCGGGAAGGTCTGCTCAAATGTGTAGCCCTCAGCTCTTAACCTGGGCATGAGGGCTGCTGGCACAGGTCCTTCCATACCCTGGGGTGGCCCAAGGAACTGTCCACACAGGACAGGACTCCCAGACCAATGTTGGTGCAATTGGGCACGGGATGAGCTGCTGACAAACAGCTGATAGGGGAGTGCTCCTGGTGCTCCCCCATCAGCTGTTTGTTGCACACACCCAGCCGTCTCCCTGTCAATTTGGTGCTGCCTCCCATCTGGGACACACTGGAGATGTGGGAGGGGAATCAGCCTTTGAAAATGACTGAAACCCAGGCCACTACTGCGGGTCTGTGTCCCAATCAATTGCAAAGTCTGGGCGCCCCAGCACTCCCAGCTGGGATGTGCTGGAGAGGAGGGAGCACTCATGCAAAGTGACAGCTAGCCAGTCAGGACCACTGCCATGGGGCTGCCTAGGCTTGGCTGTCACTTTGCAAGTCTGGTGCTGCTTTGTCCCCACCCGTGCAAAGTGACAGCAAGCAGGCCTGCAGCAGCTGCCCAGGCTGGATGTCATTTTGCATGGAGAAAAGGTGCTGGAAAGAGGGGGAATAGCCTTTCCCCAAATGACAGGGAGCCCTCCTGGTGACTGCGGCAGGGCTGGCTCCTGGTCACCCCCCTTCCCCCCTACCCCCACCCCAGCACCTCCTGCTTGTGTAAAATGACAGCAGGCTGGCCTGGGCTGCTTCTGTGGGCTGGCTAGCTGTCACTTTGCACGGGTGGAGACAAAGTGGCACCCAGACTTGCAGAGTGACAGCCAGGGCCAGGCGCCTCTGCGGAAGTAGGCCCTGAATGGCCAGCTGTCACTTTGCATGGGCATCCCAGCTGGGAGCGGTGGAGAGGGGGGATGGGGTGCTCGAACTTTGAAATTGGCTGGGACGGAGCCCTGCAGCAGCAGCCTGACTTCCAGTCACTTTCTAAGGCTGCTCCAGCATGTCCTAGCTGGGAGGTGTTGCACTTGCACCCATGTGCAGGTAGGCCCTGGGTCAAAGCAAGCCACAGCAGTCTATTGTCACAGCAGTTTTTAAAAAAAAAAATCATGTCTTTCTATCAAATAGGCAGCTCACAAGCTAATTCTGGCAAGAGAGTCTGTTTTTCTAAAGAGACTTTTATTGCAACCTGAATATATTACAAGCTATTTCACATGCACACTTTATCCCTAGTACCTTGTGGGTCATAACATGGAGAATTTCATTTTAGAAGCAGCAATAATCTTTAACCTCTGACATCTTATAAAGAGAAACTACATTTTATCTCTCAAAGCGAACAGTTCTAATAACCCACCATTAATATCAATTTATATTTAATACTCGTTTATTAAAGCTAGGACACCAAACCCTTAATAAAAAAAAATTAAATTGACATTTTATGTTACTTCAGCTCTCTGTATCTTAAAACATTAATTCCTAAAATGCAGGACATACCACGTGTGGTTACATACTTGCTAAGCAAAGCCCAGCTCTCCAGGCATAAAATGTTGCCTCTTACTTTTTTGTCCTTATTATATCAAATGTAAGCAGACTTTCATTAAGTTCACTGGCAGGGAACATTTCATTTTAGCTGCCATATCCCTTCATTACCCTAGCCCCTCAGCTGTACTAAAACCTGCTAGGAGGCCATTTTCTCCCTCTGCTTTATGACCTCATTTGATACTCTGCCTGACAACTTCAGACTTTCTTGTTTGCTTTCTTAACTCAGACCTCAATATCACTTCTACAGTCTATTGAAATTAGGTTTTCCGCAGTTTTCACTGAAGAGAAGAGTCAGGTTTTTTCGTTTTTGATGACAGGAAGGCAGCAATATTTGTGAAGAAAGATTAGTATTTATTAACATGAGTGGAGGTGTCAGTTTAGGACCCATTGGTCATCAGCAAGGTTGATTACAGGGTGGGAATGGAGACTTTCATACAAGTTTGAACCCCCTGGCAAGCTTGAAATATTTCATGAAAAAAAGGAAGCAAGGTTAGCACTAAGCCCTGGAATGAGAAGATAGAGGAACCTAAGAAATAGTAAGTAGCTGTAGGGGCTGGAACTGGTGCCTGCACCTGGTATAGTTTGCCTTGGGAATTTTCATACGAGATTTTGTACTGCAGGGGAGCTCTACTCCTGATTTAAACAGTTAGTTTAAATCAGGGATAAACATGTCATATGCTGGGAGAGCATATATATTGCCAAGTAGTATGAAGAATTCTCATATGCTATTCTGGGGAAATGCTAGCTATCCCATGGCAACTGGACTGTGTGAGGAAGGCCTCAGAGTCACAGGGTGATTTCAGACGTTACGCAGTCCCGATGCACCACAGTGGATTACCGGTGTGGGTGAACCGAACAACCACCCTCCGTGGCCAAAAAAAGCCCCGAACAGACGTGATGGGACCGGGACCACGGCAGGGAATTGGGCTGACAGATCATGGACCGGGGCAGCACAACAGACGTGTCGCCGATTGCCGGTCATGGTCAAAACACAGACAAGCCACCGGGCAGGGGCGGGACACAGACATGGCCGCTTGAGGGCAAACAAAGCCAGAAGGCACAAAAGGGAACACCCACACAAGCGAAACGGGAAGGGAGGGGGGAGAGGGAGAAGAGTCTGCCAGGTACCACACACAACAGGCACACAGACAATGGCGGCACAGTGGAACACACAGCACAAGCACACGCCCAGGCACACACACACACACACACACACACAGAAGGGAAAGCAAGGGAAGGGGGGACACTGACACCCAGACAACACACAAGGCACACCGGGCATGAGGGGGGGTGCGGAACAGGGAAGAGGGGGGGAAACGGCACAGGGGCAGGGCAGGGCAGGACACAGGCAACAGCAAACACAACCTCCACAGCAGAACCATCCACACGGGCACCCCCACAGCAACACAGGCAGTCCAGGAATGGGGGTCCCCAGGAGTTCGAGCCCAAGGCACAGCGGGAGCCCACACGGAACAGGGAGCGGGCCGGGAATGGTCCAGGAGGCACAGTCGGACCCCACACCCCAGCAAGGGGGCAAAGGAGGGCAGGCAGGAGAGCTGGTGCAGCGTAGTAGATCCAAAGACGCAGACACACACACACACACCCAGAGGAAACCAGGAGGGGCAGTCCGGGGCCTCTGAACCCCGAGGTCACACAGGCACCCAAGGGGGGGGCTGGGGCCACAGGAGGGAGCACTGGTGGGTGAGGACAGTCAGCTGGACACAGGCACGTCGGTGAGGCCATGTAGAGAGCCGGACCCAGGCACCGATGAAGGCAACCACAGAGGGGAACACCGGGTGCAGAGGCAGACAGGGGGGCCCGGAGGGGGATGGGGCCACAAGCATCAGTACCCCGGGAAGCAGGCAGCACAGCAGAACGGCAGAGAAAGCAGGGAGGGAACTGCAAGTGGAACCTGGCCCCCGGCCGGGGGCAGGAGCCCACACGGGGGCAGGCAACTGGGGGCCAGGAGGTACACCGGGACTCACAGTCAGCTGCTGGGGGCCACGACAGGTCCAGGGGCCAGGTACCCAGCCCAGTGCACCAGGTGTGGCCAATGGATCATGCCCCAGTGGTACCCCAACAAGGACATGTGGTGGGCAATCAGGTAGTAGGCCTCGAAGGAATCCTGCATGGACAGCCCCAACTGCTCATCCAAACGGGACCACACACTCAACAGCGCAGACAGCTCTGCCGCGGTAGGCTCAGACACACAGCAGTCAGCAGCAGGGGACCACGGAAGGGGATCCAGCTCCGACAGCCAGTGATACATTGCCCCACAAGAGCGCTGGTACCCATGGGCCCAGTGAACACAGCCAAAGTAGAACACAGCCAAAGCAGGGCCCCCTCCGCAAGGCAGATCGTGTAGGTGGCCAGGCTGCACACAGACAGGGCAGACACGGTCTCAGCCGCAGACCAGGCATGAGAGCACCTCATCTCCAGGATGCACCCATCGGGAAAGGGAACCAGCCCTAGCATCTCCGCATGCAGCCGGCAATCCCAAGCACTCGCCTCATAGCCGACGTAGCAAAGCCCAGAGCTCAAGCTCGCATAAGCACCCGACTGGCTGTCCGGGCAGCCCAGGAGCAGCTGGACGGCCGGGGTATGCCACAGGTCACACGGGGCCATGGTCTCACGGAAGATCCAGCTATGGGGGGCCCCATGGGGGCCGGGAAGCGGGAACCTGGTGGAAGCACAACCAGCCATGGTCCAGCCAGACAGGGAGACTAACACCATGGACAGGGGGGCACACATTCCCGGCAGGGCTGGGGGGGGCGCTGAGGGGTGCCAAGGACAAGCTAGGTGGCCAAGGGCCGCAACAATGTATAGCAACAGAGCGAGGCATGGCGTGCGGACCTGGCACAGCTGCAGGAAACAAGCACCACAACAGGACCGTTAATCAGGCCGGCAAGGATACGGTGTTGCAAACAGGGAGGGGGGGTGATGGCAGAAGGTATGCAGCTGCAACAGTAACACACAGCCGCACGCGCCTGTCCATGCGCCAGGCCCCATGCAAGGACAGCAGGTGCACCCAACAGCACGCCCAGGGACACCCGCCCCGCACTGGGAAGCCCAGGCAGCTGGGGGTGGGGCACCGGCCGACCCAGCCCAGTACCGGGTCGGCATATCCCACCCCCAACCCTAGGGGCTGCCAACACCATGGAGCGGGACAGGGCAGCCGCCTACTGGATGCACCTCGCGCTCGCAGCCAAGTGGTACCACGCCCACACCGATCTGGAGTGATCCCGGCTGGGAATCATTTGGGTGATTCCGGGACGGGGCGAATGTCGCCCGCCTCGTCTGAAATCACTCTGTGATCTCGTAACATCTGAAAATACCCACAGTCTCCATCCTCCCAACCCTTACTGGATTTGGGAAGGGTAAGTTATTTCCAATATTTTCCTGAAACAGCTTACTTTACTCCCACTCCACTTACCTGGTGAGTGGCAGGGCACAGTTAAAACTTCTGCTTGTCACCCCTTTTCACTGTCATATCAGGTGACTGAGCAGCCTCTGTTTCTTCCATTACTGGAATGGGAATCCATGCACAGTCAAACCGTGGAATAATGGGGAATCCTACCTCCACTTGTAGGTACATTTGGAGCCCCATTATTGTATTATCTTAGTCCCTCACACTCTTTTATGTACTTATCCTTTAATGCATGTATTTGAGAGGTAAGGCAGTGCTATTATCCCAGTTTTAAAGATGATGAATTGGGCACAGAAAAACTAAGATGCTTGCCCAGAGTCAATATGTGGCAGCCTGGGGAATTGAACCAAGACTCTTGAGTCCCATACTAACACCTGGATAACTCTTCCTTCCTCATACTCTTGCTGTGATAATCCAGACACAGGTGTCTGTATAGAACCCAGCAGCATGGGATCGTAATCTGTTATACATGCAACTGTTTACCTCTGAGCAAACTATAATTTCTCCATTATTATATCTATTCCCCTCTCGCCTTTCAAAGAAACACAACTTGCTGAAAAACAATAACAATGTAATGATACAATTCAAAATCCACAGCATTTTTTGCCATGATGATTGTGTAGCAAGATCAAAAACCCAACACAGCACTTGTAATAGAACTGATGATCAGTACTGGTTTAACTACTGATCCATGCTGGTGCTTGTGAGGCTTAATGAAGGGAGAGATATGGTGAGAAGTGGGGGTGCACACTTAAAACCCAACCCTGTAGCTCTTTGGCAGACCTGACTAAGAAGAATGGAATTGGGGGATGATAGTACTAGGACCCTAAGCTCAGGATGGTCCCTCCAAACTAAAGTACCAGTTTCTCCAGAAATTGGCTTGGCAACCCACTACATGATGGTGATGTGGGCCTGGGAGGTAGAGAGCCCCTGGCTACTATGATGTACCAGAGCTCCAAATTTCTCAGCAGGTCTGCGGTTTGGTGTTGGTGCTGCTACCCCTTCATTCTGATGTAAGTGCCATTCACTTGAATAGGACTCACATAAGTGCTAGTGTCAGATTAAACAGTCTGAGACTCATGCTGTTCATTTGCAAACAAAATAATCTACTCATGGATAACTGAGAGTTGGCTAATAGAATTTTGGGCTTAATGCTGTAGGTTGGCAAGTGCTGTTGGAAAATAAGGTGTTGGGAAGTAAAGTGCAACTGCTCAGAGAAGGGTGAGTTGGCTGTTAGGGTGCTATCCTGGGGTTCAGAGACCTGCTCTGTTGCAAGCTTCCACTGGAAAATCACTAAGGGTAAAAACAGACATGATGGTGGCCTGCTTTGGTCTGTTTTGGTCTGCGAGCCAACAGCATGTATGTTTTGGTGCTGCCAGATGTTGTCCCACGTCTGTCCTGTGGCAGATAGATGGCTAGCCTGGGCTGAGTCCTTGGAAAATCTTGAGAGTTGGGAGACACCATGAATGCCCATCACTGACCACCATGGTTGTCCATCATCGTGGGGGGCGGGGCACGGTGAGCAGGGCATGGGCGGAGCTGGCCGCCCACATGATTGTTTTGGTCCCTGTCCTATCTGGGCTGTGCAGGTGGTGGGATGACTCTCTGGCCACGAGTATGTTAGTTCTGTGCCCCAACTTAGCCTAGCCTGTGCAGGCTGCAGCTTTCCGGGCCACCACGCTGCTCATATGTCTGTTTTTACTCCAAGTCCCTTTGTGATTCATTTATAAAATGGGGATAAATGCATTTCTCTATCTCACAGTGAGGATTTAAAATATTAAAGATTGTTAGGTGTTCATATACTCCAGTGATAGGTACCTCACACAGCTGTGGCTCAGCATCTCACAGAGAAAGGTGCAGCACAAGGCAACACAGCCAGCATGCTATTCCCACAATGCTATGCTCCATTGGCCCCCACTCTCCTGTCATTTCGATGTTTGTGTAAGACCTGGCTGTTCCGCCAGGCTTTTGGAGAGGGGGAGGTAAGGGGGGTTGTTTTTCTCCCTGCATATGAGATTTTTAACTTTTAAATTGTTTTTATTGTTTTATTGTTTAAAATTTGTTGTTCGCTACCCCAAGCTGCCCTGTGGGCAGGAGGGGCGGGATAAAAATCTTTTATAAATAAAAAAAATGAAAATGTAACAAACAGAGGCATGGAAGAAGGAAATAGACATGGGGAGATGAAGAGACAAGGCAGGGCAATGTAGTTTATATACAGGCTTGGATAACAAGGGCAGCCATTTTCAGTCTCCTCATCTTGTATGAGAAGAAACTTACTGGAGAATGGAGGCAGATACGATCACAATATTCCAGCCAGAGAAAAAATAATGTAGCCAATAACACCCCAAAATTAAACAAATATTCAGACAATGCCTCTTGATCTGTGCTGGGTCAGGATCCTTGCTGGTCCAATGACCATACAACCTGTTTCTTTAAGTTTACTTTCCTTTGATAGGTCATAATTACAGTTTAATTCAGTTTAATCTCTCACAACAAATATGACAGAGAATCTAGCTTTTCCACAATGAAGTTTTCCAAACAAATAATTTTAAATGTATTGTTTTTCTTGATAAGAAAGGGAAGGGAGCTTGGGGAGGTACTGAAATTTCAATTACCTGTTTATTTCTATTGCTGAAAACTGGAAACTAAAGCAGATTTTATTCATTTAGTTATTTTAAAAGTTTGGAAAAATTGGTAAAATTTTACAAAAATTGATTTTTTGGGTAGATTTTTCATTTAAAATGCCTATTGCTTGCTGGAAAGCATTTTCAGTAGAGGAGTTGAATGGCTTCTAGGAAAAACTACATTCAATGGATGTATCAGCAGCTCAGAGTTGCTATCACAACTTCTGCAACATGCAACGTCTTATGTTAGGCATTGTAGCCAATCCTTTGACTGCTATTTCCCGCCCTGAAAAAAATTCCTTCAAAATATTTCAGAACTTTGCCTATGCATATTTATTTATTTATTTATTTATTTATTTAATAATTTATATCCTGCTCCCTCCAGTCCTATGGCAGCTCGGGGTGACTCACAAAACATTTTAAAAACTAAGTTAAAAGCAATACACAGAAGGTTTACTAAAACATTGTAAAACAGACCTTAAAAGAGGTAAAAATCACTGGCAAACAACCCTGACCCTACTCCTCCCCTTCCACAAATGCCCGGACAAACAGCCAGGTCTTACAGGCCCAATGAAAGGTCTACAGGTGAGCCTCCTCTGGAAGGGAGTTCCATAGCCATGGTGCGACCACCAAGAAAGCCCTCTCCATCATGGCCCCCCAGTTTACCTGAGGGATCTCCAAGAAGGCGCCCCCGGTAGATCGCGAGGTCACTCCAGGGCCTGGGGAGTGAGGCGGTCTTTCAGTCAGGAGGGACCCAGACCATGTAGGACTTTAAAGGTCAAAAACAGCACCTTGAATTGGGTCGAGAACACTATAAGCAGCCAGTGTAGAGCCTGGAGCATTGGTGTAATTATTGGTGTAATTCCCTACGGCCTGTCTCCATGAGGAGATGGGCTGCTGCATTCTGCATCACCTGCAGCTTCTGAGACGTCACCAAGGGCAGCCCCAGATAGAGCGTGTTGCAGTAATCTAGCCTTGAGATGATGAATGCATGGATGAGGGTGGCCAGATCGGAGTCTGAAACATATGGCTGGATCTTACGCACAAGATATAATTGGCGAAAGGCTCCCTTTGCCACTGCCTCCACCTGATGATTCAGTCAGAGGCTAGGGTCCAATAGGACCCCCAAACTCCGCACCTGCTGTAAATCAGCTGTATGCCAGCTCATTCTGAGAAACATGATTGAAATCAAGCAAGAGGCCTGACAAGATAACATCATGTATCGTGTGGAAAAAGCAAATAGGGAGCTACTATTATCGTATTTCATAATACAAAAACTAGAGGAAAAGATAACGAGTTTAAAACAAAAATCAGGAAGTACTTTTACCAAACAATGCACAATTAACCTGCTTAATTCATTGCAATTAGATGTTACAAAGGATAAGAAAATAAATCGGCTCAAAGAAGGAAAATATAAGTTCATGGAGCATAGCTCCATCAATAGTTATTGCCCAGGGGATGCAGCCTCTGATTGCCAAAAGCTGGGAGTGAAGAACAGGGGATGGAGAACTCAGCATGTGCTCTGTCTCTGTACACTTCCCCTCAAACATCTGGTGCTGGCTACTATCAGGGACAGCGTATCGAGGAGTAAGAATTACACCATACATCAACAACCTGGTGCACCAGCATAGTGCAAAGCCCTTTTTCCTAGCCATACTATATCAGGAGTGATTAAACTGTGGCTCAAGAGCCACATGCAGTTCTCAAGCAGTTCAAGCGCAGCTCTCTGTCAGGGCCTGCCCAAGCCCTTGTGCTGCGTTAATGGTCTTGGGTCTTACTTAATTCCACCCGAATCTTAGCAGCTGAATTCCAGCTGCTCCTCAGAATCACAGCAGCCAGGACCACAGGATCAAGTGGCAGCCAGTTACTAAGCAGGAAAGGTGGCGAGGGGGCAAAGCTCAGACTGGTAGATGCTTCAAAGAGGACCTATGAGTATCTGTATGCAATGCATTTATGTTTTGTGGCTTTTTGCCATATGAAGATTTTGGAATGCAGCTCTTGGAGTTGGGAATTTTGGCCACCATGTCATATACCCTCTCTTAAGTCACATCAGTTCACAAGACATGATGTAATACTGGCACAAGAAACAAATCTCATAGTTTGGAACAACATGGGTCTACCCAATGGAAAGGGAGATACTATTGTAGCTGTCTCCCCTCTCCACTTGTTGGTGGGCACTTTACATAATTTCCAAGACTCCAAAGAAGTCCTATCAGTGGAACTGACTGAGGAGATGTCACTGAACTGTACACTCCCCAGTTGTCAGTCACAGCTATGCACTTTCCCAATTAATATCACCTAGTGACATTACAAACTGCTGGTGATGTGTAGTCTGCTCACTCCAGGAAAAAATGCACTTCTCTACACAACTTACCTTTGGGTGGATTTTCTCTTTCATAGAGCCTGGACCTCAGCCCTGGGAGTAAGGCTGGCCTCATCTATTGCGTGTGATTATCTAGACTGTTGTCTAACTTTGACAAATGGGACACACACTTCAATAAATAAAAAAGGAAACCATATGAGAGCATTTAGATAGTAAAAAGGCTGTCAGTTCCTATGAGTCTGACAATTTCACTCTGTAGTTCATGCCCCATATTACTCTAACCTAGTGAGAGAAAAGGAGAATCCAGTCTCCTTCTGAAACTACCATCTGTGTCACATGAATTGCGCCCTGTATCCCCAGTGGCTCTCACTGCATTTCAGCTTTTCTTGGAACCAGTCAGCTGCTTTCAGCATATTACTAGCGGTAATTAAATTTCTGCTTCCATATCTTCTGTGTCACCCTCAAGCCACGTGACACTGTATGAAATATACCGCTATAATAGTCACTCGGCTTATTCTGTCCAAGGACACATTGTCCTCATGTAGCTGAAATGAAAACACACTACATTATTTTACTTGCCAACTAGGCAGCGTATACATATTTATATATGTATTTATAACAGTCACTTTGGCTGATGGGAGAAACAACTGCTGCCACTTTACATTTGAAACTAATAAGGCTGAGCCTTTACAGGTCTGGCCAGAGAGAACTTTCTTGCTCTTTTTAAATTATCATTAAAAGAACTCAACTGCAGGCCAATAGCAGGGAGCCATCATCTCCTCAATAAAAGCATGAAATCAGTTGGAAAATAAGACCGGTGGCTGGAATCTCTTTGGATGAAGCCAAGCCACACAAGACAGAGTGGGGAGGCTACCATGCCTTGGGCAGCCTTACCCCCCACTCTGAGCAGCCAAGCCACGCGATGCAGTGCATTGTGTGTCCAGTGCCTGCCAGATGTTCCTCCTGCCCCTGGCAGCTATGCAATGCATCCTTGGAAAAATTCTGAGAAGGCATCCCAAAGTAGCCTTACCCAACATGGGGTAAGGCTGCCCAAGACAGGGTAATCTGTATGCCCAGGCAGCACTTGCCCTACTCTGCAGGGAGCACCACTGCAGGGCTTTGACCAGTGGGTGCTGTTGCCCATTGCCCATGGCCACATCATGCTGGGGGCAGAATTTCAGTTGGCTGGAGCTAGGAGCGGGGGTTGGGAGGGCTGGGCTCAGGGTTGGGGGCAGGGTGGGGCTCAGGGCGGGCGTTGGGGGCAGAGCAGGGCTCAGGCCAGGGGGGCAGGGCAGGGATAGGTGCGGGGGTTGGGGTTGGGGCTCGGGCCGGGGGTTGGGGGCAGGTCAGGGAGACTGTAGGGGGTAGTGAGCTGGCTCACACACCGATAGGGGTGGCCGCGCTGCCAGCAGGGGGCCTGGTAACAGAAGCAGCAGCAGCCAACTGAGCTCGCAGGGCAATGCCGACGCAGCCCTTTCCTGGCTCTCTGACAGGAGAGAGGAGCTCAAGTGCGTATGCGTGAGCCTGCAGAACCAATTTTTTATTCAATAATAACTCAGTTTTGGCTGCACCTATTACTATCATATTTCAGAAGCGGTTGTTATTGGTCTCATGCTGCAAGCCTGTGAAGTTTGGGTGCTCAAGTCATCCAGGTGAAGGAGATATTGATGATTCAAATCGTGAGGATGCTGTGCATTTTGACCACAAGCAATTAACATTTAAACAGTCATAACATTTTATTTTCTGATGGATCTTCTTCAAACTTTGTGCATATGATGGTCCTCACAACTTATAGCCATGTTCAGCAATGTAGCTCAAACGGTTTCCTCAAAATCGGGGCTTTAGCAGTCCCCTGTTTATAATGGAGAGTTGTTGTGTAGCTGAAAATCCACACAGTAGAGCAAGTAGGAATAAGAATCCTATCTCCCAACATTTCAAGAGGCCAAAGAGGGGCTCACGCAGCTAATAAATTTCAATCCTCTGCAAATAAGGTTAACTCCCACACACACACCTCCAAACATTCCAAATGCATAAAGAGGGATGAAAGTTCTCTTGCTTCTCATTCCATGTTTTTCTTGTCATTCTATCATCTCCCCATTTTTCTCTCAAGAGCTTTTCCTGTGATGTAACCAGGAAAGAGGTGCTGGAAGGTTGAATACCAATATTTTTGTCTCTTTCTCCTGAACGAGGGAGAATGGGACTCAGCACCAAAAAAGGGTTTGTCCCTCCTAAATAGGGACTGTTGGGATGTATGAAGAGATTCCCTGTCATTCTTAAGCACTAGGGGTGGGAATACCGGTTTTACCGGTAACCGGTAAATCCGGTATTAAGCGTATCAGATCTAAATCCGGTAATCTGGTAACCCGTACCGGATCTTTTTAATGGTACTGGTTACCGGATCTTTTATGTTGCAAGAACTGAAGGTGGCAGTTGCTGAAGGGCAGGCTTGTTATGCAAGAAGGTTGTTTTTATTAAGTACTGATCCCTCCCTGCCCCCACCCAGAGGTGTGAAATGGATGCATTTTGCACCTTGTTTACCCCCTGCCTTGGATTGTTTGAAATGAAGTCAACCAATCCTGGAGGAATCTCTAGGGTATTGTGCATTTGACTGGCTGCTGGTGCTGGCCAATAATTTTGGGGTTTTTTTCTTTCCTTCTGGGGGCTTCTGAGCTTGTGCCTGGTGCCACCATTTTACAGCAGACTTGGAGACGTAAGGATCCACAGAGCTGCTGGGGGCATGCGTGCGTGCAACTGTTGGTAAGTTTGGGGTTCCTTATCCCTTTCCCCTCTAGTACAGGATCTCCTTGGTGCCCTAGTATAAGGGGAGGTTGGCACCAGGAGTGACCTGGGTACTGGGTGGGTGTAGGGTAGGGTACCCCTAGAGTTAGGGATAGGATGGGGGGTGATGATCTGATTTTAGCCAGCAGGACATATGCTGGGGTGGGCAGAATGGGGGAGTAGGCTAGGCAAGCAAGCACATAGGGCAGGCCGGGCACTGGGAAACAGTGGGCAAGGGCAATAGGGCATGCCATGCTGAGATTTTTAATTCAGCTGGCATAGGGGGTTGGGAATGGTGGCCTTGCATGATGATGGTGTTTGTTAATGTTTAATGTTTGTTGTCTCTCTAGCCCTGTTTTGTTGTTTTGGTGGGGTGTGTGCCTGTGCCTGCGGTGCACTAGTGCCCTGTGCCCACTGCCTTGGCTTTTGTTTTTGTTTGGGGGTTTCCCAATCCCTGTTTTGTTGGCTTTTGTTGTTTGGCTTGGCTTTTCTTTTTTGTTTTTTGTGTGCTTCATAGTAAGCACTAAGCAGGCTATCAGAACATGTACGCACATGTGCTTAGTTGCTTACTCCTTCCTCAGAGCAAGTGGACAGGGAATGAGCAGAACTTTGCCTCTAGCCTCTCTGCTTACTCACCACTAAAACTGATTGACTTGGGAAGTGGTGCAATTTGTAGCTGATAAAATATTGTAGTAAATAGTCTGTCCCTGAGATTAGGGAGAGTCTGTGGGCACTTCCCCATGTTATAAAAAAGTCAGCATTGTTTTAATCTGGTTTTATTTATTTATTTATTTATTTCAATTTCTTGGCTGCCTTCTTCACCTATAGCAGTTCAAGGCAGTTGCTGTATGTGCATTACAGATGTGCATCAAGATGCACATTACACTTTACTATTCCCCACTCACATGTTGTATGTTTCTCCACATTTGAACTTCATGAACATTGTAAAATTGTGCATTATAAGCATTCCCACATTCAGATAGAAGCACATATTTCTCTTGCTTTTATACACATTCTCAGCATTACAGGAAGGAAACCAGAAATGACCTTTCTTTCCTCCTCCAGAAGTTGTTTCTCCCACCACTCTGGAGGTTCTTTCCCTGCCTCATTTGCCAGACCTGAAGCAGCATCAGTTCTCTCTCTGGTCTCAGACCTACCAAAGATTGAGAAAGTAGGACTGTATCATCGGCGTACATTAGAGTTGGGACTTCTCTTATGCCGATACGGGGAGCATGGAAATCCACATTCCTCAAATAGGGAACTACATCATTTAAAAACAGGTTGAACAGCGCGGGGGCCGATAGGCACCCTTGCCTGACCCCTCTTCCCACAGGAACGTCTTCTGAGAGCCTATGGCCCGAACGGATACACACACAAAAAACAAACACACACTCCACTTTCCAGGTGCAAAGAACTGCAATCACATTAAATCCTTGGATTTTAGCCTTACTTCTTTTCTTAGTTGAAGTTTTGCTTTGTTACCATGTGTTGTATAAAACCACAACACAATGGGAATGGGCAGATGCCATTAAGCTTGAATGTTCAAAAAGTCTAGGTGTGTTTAGATCCAGGATTTTTGGCTCCAGTCTCTTCTTTGAAATAAACAAATGAGAAATAAACAGGATCCATCTTTCCTCACCATGTTTGCTTCTGCACTTGGGAATTTATGTCCATGGAGTCCACTATTATGATTTGCATAAAGGGCACATCCTGTGCCATCCTGAAATGGCAGGTTTGCGTTTAATGTGCTCCACCCAAGCGTACTGAAACACACTTGTGATAAGGCAATCTTTTCTGACACTGAGCTCATATGGGGGAGAGTGTAAAGATAAACAAGCCTGCTGTTAGTTCAAAATACTGTCCCAGATTGATGGTCACTGCTTTAAGTCAGAGTCCTATTTAGAAATGGAACCCTTCATTAGCTCATTCTCTCTGTGCTGCTAGGTACACTGCCACCATCCAAAAACCTTCTGAAAAAGATGGCATGAGATTACTTTTATATGACTATAGGTAGCTCTAGTACACTAAGGATGCTGAAGAATTAATGTCATTTTAGAAAATGCCCAGTCAGCCACAATATCTTTTGGATTAAATCTGCAGAGCAATATATACATGAAGAACTGTTTCAGTGGCAGCAGCCTGTCATTAAAAGATAAAATCAGATCATACAGTATGAAAAATATATAGTTACTTACTCCTGTTGCATCTGGGAGGAAAAGCTATAATTCAGCTGTGTACAATTTAACCAAGGATAAAGACTTACATAAGCACATACTTATATTCTCTCTTCATGAGTGTACAAAATTCTCCATTTGATACTTTTAAAAATACCATTATAGTTTAATGGTATAGTTTTTCCTCTAGCTATCATACTGCTATGAAATGGCTATTGATTCCTAGTTTCACTCTTCAATACAGATAAAATATCTATAAAACAGGCTCAAAGACCCTACTTTAAACTGAATATTATACAAGCCAAAGCTATTTATGAACGGAAAGTCTTAAAAGTTGAAATTGCGAGAAATCTGCTGGCTTCATTAGAGATGCAGGTTTGATTTGCCAGTCAGTTTCATGCCACAGTATGCAAAGGTCCATTTGAAAAAGACGGTTTAAATAAACGTCTTGCAGCTGACGGAATCAATTCTGCAGGCCTTCATCAGGTCAGTTCTTCCTTGCATCCTTCCAATAACTTTTCTAAAACTTTCTGATGACATAGAGAAATAACATCAGCAGCAGTATCACTTCCTCCATGAAAACCTGACTATCTGCCCTCCTGGCTTTAATTTGCTGCTCTATGGTCTCCTTTAAATTGTTCTTATACTGCCTAGGGCTTGTGTGCCATCAGCATATCAATATGGGAATATGTGACAAAGTGCAAAGTAGGGGTATTTTTAGACGTGACGGGCCTCCCTTTTACCACGGCCCGGGATCCGTTTCGGATCCCGGTCCGGAATCAGGCCGTCCATCCTTTAGACGTGCCGGCCTGATTCTGCTCGGGGATCGGGGCTGTGCGGTACGATGTGCGGCTGCACAGCCCCACCCCCCCATGCTCCCCTGGCCACCCGCCCTCTAGGAGATGGACGGGCGCAGTGGCCAATTCGGCCACTGTGCCCGATTCCAGATCGTGGCCAGGACCACGATCCGGGATTGGCAGAAGGTAACAGATGTTACTTTCTGCCGATCCTGGATCGTGGGTATGCTAACCACAATTCTGGAGGTGAGGCTGGCCAGCATGGGACCAGACAAGCTGGCCTAAGAAGGCGTACAGCTCATCATCGAGGCCACGGACCGGGAAACTGGAGGGAACACCCAGCAGCAGAGGAGCTGGCAGCAGTACCCAGCAATGAGGGGGGGAGCTGGCGGGGGTACCCAGAAACAAGGGGGGGGAGCTGGCAAGGGTACCCAGCAACAAGGCAGGGAGCTGCCAGGGATAGGGCAACAAGGCCCCAACACACGAGGGGTACAGGGATCACAAGCAACAACAAGGACAGAGATGACACACTAGCAAGAGACACAAAGGGTTCCACAGAACAAGTGACTCACGTACGAAGACAACAACCATAGACACAGGGTAAGGGACAAGACAATACTGCATCAATTCAAGGAAGGCACACAAACCAAACCTCAGGGAAAGCAGTTGCTCCACCAGTTTCCTGAGGCCACCAGAAGGACCTAAATACTCCCTGGTGGCCAATCAGGAATCCAGGGGGCAAGCCCCAGAAATGGCAGACAGGTGAGCAGGGATGGGGCCCACACCAGGCAGGGGTGCAGGGGAAGACCTATTGGGAAGGATGCAAGCACTGTCCACCAAGGCACCTGGTGGTGCAACTTGCTACCATGCTGCCTCCAAACCCCCAGGGTCGAGGGTTCAAGACCCAACCATGACTAGGGCTGATGCGGCAGCAGCTTTTACCATGCCGCGATTCCGTTCCGCCATTTTGGAATTGCCTGCGCCACACCGTGACTTTTCTGTGGATATTCCGCTAATTCCGCCGGAATTCTGCAAACCGTGAAAGTGCAAAAAAATTGCGGGAAAATTGCAGAAATTGCGGAAAACCGCTATTCCGCTATTTTGTGGCGCTGGCGGAATTGCGGAAATAGCGAAAATGTCATGTTTCCATGATTCCACGATTCCACTAAGTTGCAGAATTAAATAAGTGGAACCGCGGAATGAAACCACGGAATGAAAGCCTCTGCCATGCCGTTCCACTAATTGCGGAAACACTGTTTCCGCTGGAAATAGCTACCGCTGCGATATTCCGCTACAGCCCTAACCATGACACTGGGGTGAACATCTGGCAGGAATCCTTTAAATGTTCCAGGCCTCTCCTCCACCACAGGGGATTGACTATGGTAAGAGGGAGGCCTGTAATGTCTGAAAATACCCTAGGACCCATGTCAATTAGGACTGCCCCCTAGCCAGACTGGATGGGAGTCTGGGAAGCCTAAATTCCCCAAGATTGTCTTGGCTTAGCGTGGCCAGTTAGGCAGAGACTAAATAAATACTCAAATGAAGGTTCAAGATGAAGCTACCAAAATGAAATGTGCACTGAACTCAGTGGCGGTTATGCCTGAGTAAAGGGTGCAGGAGTAAGCTCAAAATTTGCATATGCTATACTTTAAAATCAGATATTTGGTAAAAAAATGGTCAACCAAGGCTTTTATCTTGTTTGTTTTCCTCCCCAGTGGAAAGGCAGAACTCTGGGGGGTCTAGAAACTCAAGGGTATAAGAAACATGGGCAGAAGTAGGTCTGAAACGAGAATCAATTTGATTCCCACAAGAATCTTGTGAGAATCAAGAACTAAGTGAGATCTCACTGGAATATTGCTAATGGTTCGTGATTCTTGTGAGAATCTCACTTAAAAAACAAAAACAAAAGACCTCTGCATGCACAAAAAGGTTGCTGGGCAACACTGCATAAGCATAGCCCTTTTCCAAAATGGTGCCAGCAGCATCACCACCATTTTGGAAAAGGGCAGCAGGTCGCAGAACAGCTGCCCTTTTTCAAAATGGTGGCAACGCTGTTGGCGTCATCATGGAAAAGGGCTGCATGTGCATAGAAAGGCCCGGTGGCCATTTTGTGCATGCAGTTCTTTTTCCTCCCCTCATCAAGTTGGTGGGCTGACAGAAATGGAGAGAGAGACACAGGCGGCGGAGATGGGAGAAGAGAGAAGAGACAGAAAAACAGATGTTGGATGGGGCACACACATGCTCCAGTAAGTAGATTGAGAAAAAAAATTCATCAAGAAAGTCTCAAGAATGGAAGGGGTGTGTGTCTCAATTCTTGTTTTTTCTTGATTCTTATCGAGAAGCTTGATTTTCAACAAGAATCAAGAGAAAAATGAGATTGAGTTTCAGCCCTTATCAGAAGGCGTTTTTGATTCCTAGAAATCTGTAGAAATAAACCACCACCATACAAACAAGTCACCAAAAAGGGAAGGGGAAAAAAACCTGCAAAAAATAAATTGTCAAAATATATTTTACATGCATTTAAAATTTTCTAGGGTTTAATCTTACCTCCTTCCTCCACTAGTTTTTTGTTGAAATTTGTAGGTTTGCCAGTTTAGGGGAGTTGTGATGATGAAAAACTTAATTTTATAGAACACATTTTTTTTTCTTTTTTTTTGCAGGGAAAACTTTGTGAATGAAAAATCTTGATCTATTGAGCTGGATGTGGGGACTCATACAGTTCTCAGCAGAAGTTAGAGAAGCCTCAGCACTACTCATCCTTTCTCACTCCTCTTGCTGGGAATGTGGTCAGGAGAATGTAACATAGAATCCTTTGTACTAGGGCCTATGCCCAGGAGTGTAGAAATAGGCGCAGTGTACAGCTGCACCAAGGCCCATGAGCCTAGGGGGGCTACATGTATGTAGAATAGATGTACACACTGTAGTGGATTGCCCCAACAGGGGGTACATTCCATCTTCTGCACCAGGGCCTATTCCCACTTAGCCACGCCCCTGCTTATGCCATTTCAGATACTTCCTAATACATGGGGAATGCTTAGCACAAGAGGAATGAAGAGAGGGTTGAAGATCTTGCTCTTATACTTTCCTCTCTGATATAATTGTGTATTCGCATGGAATGGTCCGAAGTCTGAGCTCATAAAAATGAGACTATCAGACATTTCATATATAGGCAACTTTCTGAGAAATAACTGATTAAACAATGTTCATTCTTTTTTCGTAATTCTCATTATCAGCAGAATTTATATTAGCATGGTTTCATTAGAAACTATGCCTTCAAGTGTCTGATCCCTCACCTATTCAAATAAATTTCACAGCTACCATTGACCTCACTGGTACTCTAGATGAAGTTCTGAACAGTGCCTCTTGGTCATCTAAATTGCTGAACAATAGCTCATTCCGCCAAACAGGTTTGTTGCAACACAGCTTTCCTCTCAGACCTCACCTCTCCATTTTTATATATATTAGGACTATTTTTAGAGGAAAATTCTCCTCTCTACGTTTTCCCCTGCAGATGACACAACAGTTCTTGAAAGATAATTCACTACAAGTGGTGTGTAGTTTACAAAGGAATCAAAGCATGAATTTGGGTCATAACCATGCATTTAAGATGTGCAAGAGCCAACCCTCTTCATTTACAATTTTGCTCCATGTGTAATGCTCTTTGCAGATGGCTATATTTTAAACATAAATGCTGTTATGATAACGTTAGTGATGGGGAATCTCACAATTTATTAAAAATGTCACATCTAATAGCAGTACAAGAATTGATTTACAGTGCATTAGCTCTCAGATAACCTACGTAGATGCTTTGCTAGAAATACTCCATTGCAAAAAGTGGATGTGTACACCACATAATATGGACTGAAACTAAGAGGTTTGTTTACCTACCGTCCTCTTTTAGTTGGTGTTTTTTACAATTAGTTTTGGGATGCTTATATAGCTGTGGTTAGTCAATAATCTGTGGAACCTATTATCGCTCTATGCCACAAGAAAGGTACTGAGCCCACAGACCAGAAAGCCCCCATGAGGCTTCAGAAACACAATAATACAATCCCATGTACACTTTTCGTGCTCAATCATTAGCATAATGTAAATTAAAATAAATGTTTTCCACAAACAGCTGCGTTACAGAGGTTGAAGGCCATTTTTATCATTTCTGTTAGACCTTCTAGCCCCCCACCCCCATGCCTCAGGGAGTAGACTAAATTAATAGACATATACATCATGTTAGGACGGATGTTCCCACTTCCTTTTAATCAGCACAGTTAATAGTCTGCATTATATTAATAACTAATTAGCATCTCAACTTATTTCCACAGATGTCATTACAAAATCTATGTGAGGAATGTCATCTGTACTTGACAGAAGGACAAGCACTGTAATTAACTATTAAGCCATTTCACTAGTATTAGTCTGCCACGAAGTGTGAAATGGTTATAATTCATATTTTTAAGATCCTGCATTTATTAGCATCTATGTTCTACTCAAGGTTAGTGGTAAGCAGCCCAGATAGTTAAGAGGGGGAAATCAAGTCTACCTTTATTTGCTGTTTCTGTGTAGAAGTGTTGCACTAGATTCTAATAGTACATATGGATCAATTATTCTCAAGCCCCAAATGACCACCCACTTGCATCCTTTTGTGAATTATGTTAGTTGATTAAATGTGTGGTCTGATTTAAAGAGCACGTGGTAATTCTATCAGCTCCTAATGGCAATTGTGGATAGGCAGGGTACCAATCTGCAAATGGTTTAGATAATAGGGATGGGCAAACGCGGTTCGGATGTTTGGAGTTCGGACTGAACTCGGTCTGTTCGGACATCCAAACCGAACTCAGTGAGTTCGGACGTCCGAACCGAACGTCCGAACTGAACTCTCGAATGACCGAACAGTTCGGTCGTGTTCGGATGAGTTCGGGGGCAGGAAAAACATTTTTTCAGGGTCAAAAATTAGGTTTCGGTCTTTTTTCGGTCTGTCTTTTTTGAAATGGGGTGACCAGTACTGCACACAATATTCTAGATGTGGTCATACCATAGAGCTATATAAAGGCATTACGATACTTTTAGTTTTATTCTCTATCCCTTACCGAATGATTCCTAACATTCTGTTTGCTTTTTTAACCACCACCGTACACTGAGCTGAGGATTTTAATGTATTGTCCACAGTGACTCCAAGACCACTTTCCTGAGTGGTAACTCCTAATTTAGAACCCAGCATTGTATACTTATAGTTTGGGTTATTTTTCCCTATGTGCATCACGTTGCACTTGTCCACATTAAATTTCATCTGCCATTTAGATGCCTAGTCACCCAGTCTCGCAAGATTCTCCTGCAATTCTTCACAGTCCACTCAGGTTTTAACTACATTGAATAACTCTGTGTCATCTGCAAATTTGATCACCTCACTCTTTACTCCCTTCTTCAGATCATTAATGAATATATTAAACAACACCGGTCCCTGTACAGATCCCTGTTACTTCTTTGCTTCTTATCTTTTAACCAGTTGCCAATCCACAACAGGGCACTGCCTCTTATCCCATGATTGTTTTAATTTCCTCAAGAGTCTCTCATGACGGACCTTATCAACACCTTCTGTAAGTCCAGATATGCTATATTGACTGGCTCACCCTTATCCACATACTTATTTACACCCTCAAAATATTCTAATACTAGGTTAGTAAGGCATGACTTCCCTTTCCTAAATCCATGTTGACTCTTCCCCATTAAGCCATGTTTATCAATATGCTCAGTAATTCTGTTCTTAACAACTATTTCCACCAGTTTCCCAGCACTGACGTCAGGCTCACCGGTCTGTAGTTTTCAGGATTACCTCTGGAGCTCTTTTTAAATATTAGTGTTACATTTGCTACCTTCCAATCTTCTGGTACAGTGTCAGATTTAAGCAATAGCTTACAAATTACCAATAGTAATATTTACTATTTAAATCACAGATTTAAGTAATAGGTTATAAATTACCAATAGCAACTTCACATTTGAGTTCCTTCAGAACTCTGGGATGAATACCATCTGATTCTGGTGATTTGTTACTATTTATACCACTTTCACACCACCTCCCCTGTGCATATACTGGCTCTGCAAGAGACTGCGGGAGCCAGAATCTGCACAGCGTTCAGCTGGTCTGAAGGCTCCCCTGTGCGGTTCTGATGACAAACACACACAGAGAAACAGAGCTGGACTTCCTGCAGGAGTGGTGCGGCAAGATGATATCATCCAGCTGCATCACTCTGGGAGGCTCTGTTGGAAGGGCCCAGGAAGTGGCCAGAAGGAGCGGCTGAAGAGCGCTGAAAGAAGCTGCTGCTGCTGCTGCTACTACTAAGTGTGCTCATTTGCCAGGCTTGGGGGAGGAAGGCAAGTCCTGGAAGCCCCCCCACTCCATGCTGCCTGTCCGGGTAGGGGGAAGAAGGCCAGCCCTGTGCTACAAATACGAGGGGGGGAAGGAGGGGAGGCAAGCCCTGGCAGCCCCCACCCAATGCAGCCCAGCGCAGTGAGGTGCAGAATTGGGTCCCAAGCCTCCCAGACTCCCGTGGAATTTTTTTAAAAAAATCCACGGGAGACTCAGGGCTCTGGCTATATAGTGGCTTGTGTATTTCATGACCGATTACCAAGCAAGAGAGAAATTTCCATTAGGGTGAACTGTACATTTTCAGTGTTATTTGCCTCCTATTCAATATATTTTCCAACCCCATTAAAAGAACCAGCCGTGTCTTATACTTCTTTCTTCTCATGCTTTACTCTTTATTTATTATTAATTATTATTATTAATAATAAATAAACCTGTCAGCTGTGCCCTTGTCATGATTGGATCATTATCTCCTCTGGGCCAGTCTCCTGGTGCACGTCTGCCCCCAGAGGGGTGTTGAACTGGTTTAGTTGGTTCGCCCCCAGAGACTTATGGAACCAGAGAGGTTCCGGAATGCTCATGGGGAATTACCTCCCAATCCCGATGGTTGATCGCTCGATGACCTTGTAGCTCTTTGGAACATGTTGCTGACTGAGGCCATTGATCAAACTGCTCCTAAGTGTCCGTTTCCTGGATGTCGACGATGCAGGTCCCCGTGGTTTACAGAGGATCTGTGATGGATGAAGCTGGAAAGGGAGTGGTTACAGCGACGGTGGTGCTGTACTCTCACTGATGCTGACCGATTTCAGCATAGAGCTAGTTGAAAGCATAGCTGTATCTGTGTGGGCAGCAAAGAAGGCTTTCTTTGCTACTCTTAAAGCATCTGCGAAGCAGTGCAGAGCCTGGTCAGTCCGGCCTCTCTCCGCCTAGAATTCGAATTTTCCAGTGGTCGCAGTGACATGTTTGTCGACTCTTTTGTGGATAAAATTGCTCACATTCATCATGACTTTGATGCCACACTTATAGCAGTAGGTGAACCCGATGCTGTGGAGGTCCCGCCTTGTCTAATTTCATGGGATCAATTTCAGTGGGTGTCACCTGCTGATGCGGCGGATGTCCTTAGGACAGTTAGAGCCACCTGCTGCGAATTAGATCCATGCCTGTCCTGGCTGGTCAAGACCTTTCAGGAGACGTTAGGGCCATTGCTGGCTGGAGTTGTCAATGCCTCCTTTAGGAAGGGCAGAGTGCCGGGCCGCCTTAAAGAGGCAGCGGTGCGGCTTCTGTTCAAGAAACCATCGCTTGACATGGACTACCTCGCCAGCTATCGGCTAGTCTCTAACCTTCCCTTTTTAGGGAATTAGATCAGGGCAGATCATCTCTTTTGATTGTATTAGATCTGTTGGCAGAGTTTGATACCATTGATCACGAGATGTTGGTGGCTTGCCTGTGGGAGGAATTGTTCTTGAATGGTTCCGCTCATTCCTGGTCAGGAGAACTCAACAGGTGATTCTCGGGGAGTGTTCATCATCTCCCTGGGATCTCATGTGTGGAGTCCCGCAGTATTCTATTCTGTCCCCCCCTCCTGTTCAAAGTGTATTGCCTTTGGGCGATGTTGTGAGAGGGTTTGGCGTATGATGTCATCAGTACACTGATGATACACAACTTTTCCTCTCATTTTGCAGACCCAGACATGGTAGTCTCAGTGCTTACCCAGTGTTTGGCAGCTGTGGGGGATTGGATGAGGGTGAGCCGCCTGAAGTTGAATCCCGACAAGACAGAGGCGACGCTGGTGCATAGGGCTGAGGGAGTGGTGGCTCCTTTCATTGACGGGGTTTCCCCCCTTAAGCCACCCAGGTCCGTAGTCTGTGGGTGCTCCTTGATTCACAGCTCCGCCTGGATTCCCAGGTGGCGGCTGTGGCGAGTAGGGGTGGGAAGTTCGGTGCATCTGATATCTGATACTGCCAGTATTTTGCTGTACCAGAAGTATCGGATTACTCCAGTATTTGGGGGTACCGGTTCCCCGTGCGGGATTTTTTTACATTGCGGCCATTGAAATGAATGGCCGCAGTGTAAAAAAAGAAACAAAAAAACCCAACCACTTTCCATCCCCAGTCCAGGCTGGATTTAAAAAAAAAAAAATTCCCCAAAGTCCCTGCTAGTGCAGGCTCTGGGTCGCCGCTGGTGACCCAGAGCCCGTGCCAGCAGGTAGGTAGTGGTACTAGGATGATCCCTGAGGTGGGGGGTGGTTTAATACACACCCCAGCCCAGGGATCACCCTACCCCCCCCAGGGATCACCTACCTTTGGCACTCTGGGTGGCGGCAGCAGAGGCAGAGGCGGCAGCACAGTGGTCCGGAGGCTTCCGGCGGTTTCCCCAGAAGGCCTAGAAAGCACTGAAGCCACCAGTCAGTGCTGAAGCCGCCGGACTGCCATGCTGCCGCCTCCGCCTCTACCGCCACCTCTACCGCCACCTCTGCTGCCCGGAGTGCCAAAGGTAGGCAAATCCCTGGGTGGGGGGGTAGGGTGATCCCTGGGCTGAGGGGTGCGTTAAACCACCCCCCACCCCAGGAATCACCCTAGTACCTGCTGGTGCGGGCTCTGGGTCGCCGGCAGCAGCCCAGAGCCCGCACTAGTAGCAGGGACTTGAATTTTTGTTGTTGTTTAAATCCAGGCTGGGCAGGGTGGGTGGGGGGGTGTCCCCCCCTTCCATACGCACAGCCTGAGAGGGGGAGGTGGGAGGTATTGTTTTTCCCCCCCATTGATTTCAATGGGGACAGTTCCCCATTGAAATCAATGGAATAAATCTGGTACCGGTATACCGGTTTTAATCCAGTAAAACGGATTTTTGTAAACCAATAACCAGTAAAACCGGTAACCAGTTTTTTGCCAGATGTCCCACCCCTAGTGGCGAGGAGTGCTTTTCATCAGTTACATCTGGTGCAATGGCTATAACCGTATGTCTCGGACTCTGACCTGGTCACCATAATTCATGCCTTCATTACCTCTGGATTGGACTACTGCAATGCATTCTATGTGGGGGCTACCCTTGGTAACGGTCCGGCAGCAGCCCATCTCCTAGCGGGGACAGGCTGTTGCGATTACATTACACCAGTGCTCTGTTCCCTGCACTGGCTGCCTATTGTCTTCCGAAGGGAAATACTGATCTTTTGGAAGTGCTTGCAAGTGTCCATTGGTACTTCATCAGTTTCCGGTGATTCTGTGCTTCCAACATTAAGTGGAAATACCAGGGATGGGTGTCAGGGTAGACGAGCAAAGTCTCTGGTATATTTATTATTATTATTATTATTATTATTATAAGCATTTGTATAGTGCCAGCTGTGTACCTGGCACTTTACAGAACAATGAGATAGACACGGTCCCTGCCTACGGCTTACAATCTAATAGACACTGAGGGGGAAGACAGGGATAGGGGACATAGGGAGAGACAAGGGATAAAAACATTCAAGAAGATGCGAAGTCTCAGGTGCACGTGCTTGGCTTGGTTGCAGTTAGGCAGCAGTCAATAGGGAGGGCAGACAGTAAGTATTGAGTGGGAAGTTCTAACAGGCATCGGGAAAGGCGGCGAGGAAGAGGTGGGTTTTGAGGAGGGATTTGAAGGTGCAGAGGGAGGGGGCAAGGCGAATGTGGCAGGGAGGGAGTTCCAGGCATGGGGGGCAGAAGGGAGAAGGGACGAAGGTGCTTAGCTAAGCAGGGGAGATGAGGGAGAGCAAGGGAGGGGACAGAGGAGGAGCAGAGAGTGTGTGCAGGAGTGTGTAAGGAGATAAGGGCTGAGAGGTAAGGGGGAGCCAGGTTGTGAAGGGTTTTGTAAGTAAATACCAGGAGTTTGTGAAGGATGCGTGCGGGAAGGGGGAACCAGCGAAGCAAGGAGAGGAGAGGCTTCACGTGGTTGAAGCAACGGGCTGAGTGGATGATCCTAGCAGCGGAGTTTTGGATAGAAATAAGGGGGGACAGATGAAAGAGGGGGAGGCCAGTGAGGAGGAGGTTGCAGTAGTCAAGGCGAGAGATGATCATGGCATGAACAAGGGTTTTGGCTGAGGAGACAGAGAGAAAGGGGTGAATCCGTGCAATGTTATGGAGGGCAAAGCGACAGGACCTGGCAACAGAGTCGATGTAAGGTTTGAAGGAAAGGTGAGTGTCGAAAACAACACCCAAGCTATGGGCTTGGGGGACAGGAAGGATGGTGACCCCATCAATAAGGATGGAGAGGGAAGAGGGGGAGGAAGGGTAGAGAAAAATAAGGAGTTCAGTCTTAGCCATGTTGAGCTTGAGCCGACGTTGGGACATCCAGGCAGAGATATCAGAGACACAGGTGATGAGGCGAGCTTGGATAGAAGGGGAGAGAGAGGGGGTGGAGAGATAGAGCTGAGTGTCGTCAGCATAAAGGTGATATTGGAAGTCATGGGAGGCAATGAGTTTTCCAAGGGACAGGGTGTAGATAAAGAAGAGGAGAGGGCCCAGGACAGAGCCTTGGGGAACCCCCATTGAGAGGGGGAGGGAGGAGGAGGAGAAATTGGGAAGAGACACATTAAAGGAGCGGTCAGAGAGGTAGGAGGAGAACCAGTCAAGGACAGAGCTGCAGAAACCTAGGGAGCGAAGAGAGTCCAGTAGGAGTGAGTGGTCGACAGTGTCAAAGGCAACAGAGAGGTCAAGGAGGACAAGAAAAGTGTAGAGGTGGTTAGATTTAGCGACCAACAGATCATTGGTGATCTTTGTAAGGGCAGTTTCAGTGGAGTGAAGGGGGCAGAAGCCAGATTGGAGAGGGTCCAGGGATGAGTTGGCAGAGAGGAGATCCAGGCAGCGGGAGTAGACAACACGTTCTAGAAGCATAGAGATGAATGGTAGGAGGGAGACCGACCGGTAACTAGAGGGGTCAGAAGAGTCGAGGGTGGACTTTTTGAGGATGGAAGAGACAGTGGCATGTTTGAAGGTGGAGGGGAAGGAGCCAGTGGAGAAGGAGAGATTAATGACATGTAGAAGGGGGGGCAACAGTGGGAGTAATGGAGGTCAGGAGGCGGGAGGGGATTGGGTCGAGAGGGCAGGTGGAGGGGTTGGCAAAACAGAGCAGAGAGGAGATTTCCTCAAGGGAGGCAGGAGGAAAGGAGGAGAGGAGAGTGGGGGGAGGGGAGGGGACGGTGAGGGAGCGGGGCGAGGAGATGGGTGGGAAGCAATGTCCTGGCGGATCTTGTCAATCTTTGAGGTGAAGAATGACGTGAGGTCCTGAGCAGAGAGGGGGGCAGGAGGGCTTGAGAAGGGAGTCAAAGGTGGAGAAGAGGTGGCGAGGGTCTCGAGAGTAGGATTCAACTTGGGAGGCATAGTAGTGTTGCCTCGCCAGGGAGATAGCGGAAGAGAGGGAGGAGAGGGAGACTCTGTAGTGGAGGAGGTCAGGGTGGGAGTGGGATTTGCACCAGAGGTGTTCATCAGCCCGGGTGCAGGAGCGGAGGTAGCGGATAGTAGGGGTGAGCCAAGGACGGGGGTTTTGAGGTCGAATGGGGCAAGAGGAGAGGGGGACAAGAGAGTCTAGGGGAGAGAGGCGTTAAGGGAAGAGATGGCAGCGTCAAGGGAGGAGGAGGAGAAGACGGGGGAAGAGGGAGGAAACGAAGTCTAAAGGGTTGACAGTCTTCAGATCATGGCAGGGGCATAGAGCTGGGGAAGAAGATGGGGTAGGTGGGAAAGGTTGAAGGAAGCGAGGTGATGGTCAGATATGGGACAAAGGTCAAAGGAGAGGTCAGCAACAGGACAGTTTCTGGAGAAGATGAGGTCAAGAGAGTGGCCATCGCTGTGGGTGGGGGAATCAGTCCAGAGGTGGAGATCAAAGGAGGAGGTTAGGGAGAGAAAGCGGGAGACAGAGGGCTGGGAAGGTGAATCAACATGGATGTTGAGGTCACTGAGAATGAGAGCGGGGGTATCCCCGAAGAGGAAGAAGGTAAGCTGGGATTCAAAGTCCGGGAGAAAAGAGGAAAGGGGGCCAGGGGGCGGTAAATGACAGCAACACGAAGGTGAAGGGGGGGAGTAGAGATGCACCGAGTGGGCCTCGAAGGAAGGGAAGGAGAGGGAAGGGAGAGGGGCTGGAATTGGCAGGGGTTGGCAAGGAGAAGGCCCACTCCACCACCCTGGCCTTTGGGTCGGGGCCGGTGAGAGAACGAAAGGCCTCCAGAGGAGAGGGTGGCAGGGGTGACAGAGTCAGCGGGAGATATTCAGGTTTCAGTGAGTGCAAGGAGTTGAAAGCGGTGGGAAAGGACGAGGTCGTGAATAAAGGGGGCTTTGGCAACAGCAGAGCAGCAGTTCCACAGGGAGCAGGAGAAGAGGAGTCAATCAGGGGGAAGGCAGGGAATGTGGATGAGGTTGGGGGATGTGGAGCGATGGGGCTTACAGGGCTTGTGAGAGGGTGGGTGGAGGATAGAAGGGAGCTTGCAGGGAATGGGTAAGGGGAGTGGGGGTGTCACGGAGGAACATAGGGTCACACACGTGTAACACGGGCCTACATGTAGACTACAAGTCTGGTAAATATGTAAAGCAAAAGGTTCCACATGTATGTAATGTTACAATTGAGAACTGTAAAACCCAAATCAGGACTGTGACACTTGACCAAGCTCCAGGAAATGGAAAGACAGTTTGTTGATTCGCCCCAGACGGATGGCCAGAGACATTTAATATGCTAATGCAGGCAGCCATTGCCTACGTGCAAGAGACACAGAAAAGCTGATAAAGAGAACAAAAGGAATTCTAGAAGCCTTGAGAAGATACAAGGAGTTTCCTCCTGGGGATATAAGGAGTTGTACCCCAGAGGAGAGAGGGGACTAGCAGGGACTATCAGGAACTCACTCAACATCTTGCAACCAGGAGGGCTGAGCCGAACCATGAACTGAGAGACAGGACTTTGCTTTCTAGCAACTCTGAGACTGAAGACCCAGTCGCTTACATCAAGGACTGAGAAGAACTTATGGACCTTTTGTAGGGTAAGATGCTTATTTAGGAACTCAACCAGTATAGATATAAGAATGCATTATATTTACCTTTGATTTCTAGTAACCACTCTGTATCTTGCTTATGTAATCAATAAACTTACTTATCTTTATGAAGAAGTGTCTGTGTCTAACATTGGAACACAAGTGAGCAACAGGAGTTCTCAAGCTCTTGCGAACCCAGAGATTAAAGAGTCTGTAAATGGGAAGGATCGGGTCCTTGGGTGACAAAGGGGTTGTCCCTGCGGCAGACTTGAATCAGCAAGAGAGAAAAACTGATTCAAGTGGGCTGTACGTGAGGGAAACTGAGTCACTCAAACCCGGTAAAGTGGGAGTGCGGACCTCCAACCCGTGACAGGGGGGAGGAGGGGGAGTAGGCAAAGGGGAAAATAAGGGGCAGGGAGGTTGGAGAAAGAGTGTTAGTGGAGGGAGAGGGAGAAGCAGGGGAGACAGCAGCAGTGTGAGGAGAGGAGAGGAGAGATGGAGGGTGAGGGAGATGCGGGGAGACATTCCAGCGCTGGTATTCACAGCAGCAGCGGGGATAAACAGGCCTGCGGGTGGTGCGGGAGGGTCCACGAGATGGCTGAAAGAGGCTGTGTTGCATGGCTGCTGTTCTAGGAGCAGGCTCCTCGCAAGCCTCACACCAGTCTCACCACGGCCGCAAAACGGCCACCGCCCTTTTGTCGCCACCCTTTGGGCGCTGCCCAAGGGCTGCTGACCGCAGGGGCGGGCAACAGCTATCAGTGCTGCGACGCGACTGGGAGGGACTGCATCCAGGCGCTGGGGCTAGTTACCTGCAGAAAGGGATGAGCTGGTCACACGGGGTGCCTGGGGCGGGGCTTGCAATGGGGCTTCCTGGGGTATATGAGAGAGGTCTCTGTCATACGGGACACACTGGACTCCATTCCTATACTTTTTTTAATACCTCAATTACTGGTTCCTAAACTTTTTACCTGTGTGATCCAATTTTGAGACCTGTGATCTGAGACAGCGAAAAACACAATGGAAAGTCGAGCAAATACCAGTGGACCTGTGACCTCATCCACAAAAGGTATGACCCCACTTAGGATCCTGGTCCACAGCTTGGGAACCTCTGAACTAGATGTCACTGTGGATATATAAAGTGTGGGACTGCAAGTCTATGAACTTCGTTAGAAAATCTCATCACCTGTGTTAATTTCTGCTCCAGCATCCCCAGCACGTTAGTTCGTTTGTTCGTTCATTCATTCATTCATTCATATTTATAAACTGCATTTCCCACAGAGGTTCACGGCGGCTTACAATCCATAAAAAGGGAAACAATAATTAAATTAATGCAATAAAAACTCCCACCCTCCCCTCAACACCCAACCATCTCCCCAAACCCTACCCAGAAACCAAACCAACCTCTATCCCCAACAAGAGGTGTGCACCAGGGGACCATGTCATTTTCGTTTTCACTTCTCGTTACAGAAATCTGTCATTTTTGTTTTCGTAAATATCAAATTGTTTTCATTTTTGCTTTTGTTTTCCATTGGTTTCAATGTAAAACACATTGTTGCCTGTAACCTTTTGTTTTTCACTATATTTGGCTGAAACCCTGAGTGCTTATACCTCCAATGGATGGCATTATATGTACCAAATTTCAAAAGGATTGAATAAAGGAATCCAATTTTAGAAGCAGTTAAATTATTTTATTTTGCAAAAATCTTCAAATACTTCTTTTCCTCATATTTAATGTACATGGAACTTGGCAAGTGTATACCCCTTCCCATATTTACTAGCTCTGCTAACTTTCAGAAGGATTGGATAACGGGCCCTGGTGGTATAAGAAATTAACCTATAAATGTATGTCTGACTGTAACATCTTTGCAGTCCAACCAGTGTATGTGTAATTTGGCATAGCTGTATATCACACTTTCACAATCATCTCTGTTAAATATCAGAAAGATGTGATAAAGGGTCCCAATTTTGTATGCCTGAACAGAATATGCAGAGAAGGAGCCTATGCCAGGGATTCTCTTATGTGTCACAGGGGTATAAGATCGGTTTGTGATGCCAATTGGCCAGCAGAAATATCAACCAAATATCCTCATTCTGTGCTGCGACCATCCCAACATCTCTCCACCACTTGTTACTGGGAAGTCAGAAGCATCTGTTTAGGAACAAGCCAATAGAGATTCTCTTATGTCCTCTGTCACAGAGCTGCAGGATGTGATTGTGATGATAACTGGCCAGCCTGGATGTGTAAACTATGTCTCCTGATTGCTGGGATGCTATCCCCAAAGTCCCAGTTATGTCCCTTCTATGCCTGCCTCAGGGATGCCCCCTATGCCCGGCTCGAAGCCGTAAAGCTAGAAGCATGCAGTAATGTGTTTGGTCAGTGAATGTGTATGTCAGTCTTTTGGGTTACTCCACATCCTCCCTCCTACAGTATCTCTCCCCCTGCCATGCAGGGTGCCTGCCTCTGACTGACACTGAATGTGCTTCTATTTATCTGAATAATGGTCTTCACAGGGACAACATCAATTGCTTATAAAATTGGGTCCCTTTATCAAATTGTCCTGTAGCTTGGCGGAGATGACAGAGAAGGTATGTGATACATTCCTGACAAATATCTTGTAAACAGGATAGAATATAAACATGTTACCGCTGGAAATGTATTTTCAAGTTACTGTCTTATACCATCAGTACCCTTCATTCAATCTTTCTGAAAATTGGCAGAAGTATTAAGATCGTAGAGGGACATAATATTCACAGGTTTCATGCAAATTGGATGCAAGATAAAGACGTTGTGGCCATGAAAGTGTATGAAGCTTTTCTTAAAATCACAACATTCAATTGCTTCTAAAATCAGTTTCCGTTATGTAATCATTTTGTAATTTGGTACACAGAGTGTCTTCCATTGGGGATACATGCTCCCCAAGATTCATCAGAATTGAATAAGAAACAGAAAGGTTATAGCCGGAAATACAGTTTTCAGTTTTTCCCCTTTATTTCAAAAACAAAAAACTTTTTATACCACCTCCAGAAGATGCTTAGGCTCGGGCTCAAGTGAACCTCCTGGGGAAGGGAGTTCCAAAAAATGGGGGCAGCAACCAAGAACACCCTTCTGTGCACCCTTGTCCTATGGACAAGGGTAACATATGGAACCTTCAAGAGGGTCCTTCTGGCTGACCATAGGGGCCACAATGGGACGTCTCTCAGATTGTAAGCCCTAGGGGCAGGGACCGTGTCTATTTTATTACTTTGTAAAGTGCCAGGTACACTGCTTGTGCTATATAAATGTTTGTTAATAATAATAATAATAATAATAATAATGTTAGGACAAGCGGTTTTTCAGGTATAAGGAACCCAGATTGTGTAGGGCTTTAAAAGTCAAAACCAGCACCTTAAATTGTGCCTGGAAATCTACAGGTAGCCAGTGCAGACTTCGGAGCCCAGTGCTCCCGGCGACTCGCCCCCAAAAGAAGCCGAGCTGCTGCATTCTGCACCAGCTGCAGCTTGTGAACAGTAATCAAGGGCAGCTCCACATTGCAGTAATCCAGTCTTGAGGTGATGAAAGTGTGGATGACAGTGGCCAGATCCAGGTTAGAAAGAAAAGGCTGCAGCCTCCTCACCAAATAGAGTTGGAGAAAAGTGCTCCTAGCCACCGCCAACACCTGATGTTCGAGATGCAGCATGGGATCCAAAAGAACTCCAAGACTGCAAACCTGACTGACCAGAAGGGCTGGACTCCATCAATCACAGGTGTCCCAGTCCCCTACAAGACACAGGATCAGTCAACCATCATAACTTTAGTCTTGTCAGGACTCAGGTTCAATTGGCTCACCTTCATCCAGTTCCCAACAGCAGCCAGGCATTGGGTAAGCACAGAGACTTGCGGGACCTGGGTCGGATGAAAAAGAGAGGTAGAGCTGAGTGTCATCAGCATATTGATGACACCTCACCCCAAACCTCAAAATGACCTTGCCCAGTGGCTTCACATACACATTGAACAAGAGGGGAGACAGGATAGAACCCTAAGGGACACCACAGGGGAGGTCCTAGGGGACAAGAAGCAATTGTCCATCACCACCCGCTGGGACCACCCTGAGAGTAAAGAACTGAACCACTCAGGAATGGTCCCGCACACACCCCGCCAGGTCCCACAGTCGTGTCAAAAACACCCTGTGATCAACTGTATCAACGCCGCTGAAAGATCTAACAAGATCAACAAGCTAGATGCCCAGGCTTTTCCTGTTGGCCATCCATCTAGAAAAATTCACTCCTGCTCTTGTAAGGTTGGCTTTCCTTCTCTTTTTCTTGTTGGAGCATATCACATTTTCTCTCAAAATGGTTTGCACTTGAGACACATTTTCTTCAAACCACTCTTCACACAGCACCTGCTTTCACTATTTATAGGTGCTCTTGAAAGCTTCTACAGGAGGATGTGGCCTTTTATGTGGAAAAATCTATTAATGCCACTGTGAAAGAGACTGGTGCCCTGCTTTAAACACAGTGGGGCCTGATTTCTCATATGGTGTAAAGTGAGTTCAGGCGATTTCTATGGAGCTCAGGCTGTTATATGATACCCAGTCATATTCAGTCTTAAGAACCAACGCAAAATAATCCATGGGCTAAAATCCTGTCCTGCCACCCAAGCACTGGGAAGGGAACAAGGTTGCAGAGTTGCAGGGTTTCCCAGGCTCGGCTGCACTGGAGAGCTCAATACTGCTTCTTGCAAAGGTGAAATATGTTTAGAGACATGGGGTGTAAGCATATGGATAGCAGCCCCACCTCTGCTCCCTCTCATCCCTAGGTGGCTCGTCTGGGAGCCAGATGTGCAGGTGGAGCACAGGTGGAATGGGCTGCCCAAATCTGGCGCACCGGTTGGAGACAGAGCTGCTGTCTGTCTGTGCGGCGGACATTGGGTATTTTCAGAAGTGACGGGGCCAATTGGCCCTGTCACGAAATCAATACATTGATCTCCTGCCGGGATGACCCCGTCACACCCTAACAGACCCTAACGGGGGATCCCGGCGGGGAATCGGGGAGGGGGCAGGGCTGTGCGGCACAACATGCGGCCGCATGGCCCCGCCCCCTCCACGCTCCCCGATGCCCGCTCTCTGGGGAGACGGGCGGCCACTGTGGCCAATGCAGTCGCAGCGCTCACCCGAATTGGCCACGGGCCAGAATCCCTGAAGGGATTCCGGGCCGTGGCCGCTGTCCAAAAGTGATGGCGGAGTTCACCACAGCGGGGAATCACCTTCGCCACAAGATGACCGCTGGTCCCGCCACTTCGGCTGCTCGTGTGGCGAAAGTGATTCCCCGCCGTGGTAACATCTGGGGGGGAACATCCGTTCCCCCCATCAGACGTTACGCGGTCACAGCCACTACAGGGAATTGACTGTGGTTCACTGTGATCTCGTAACGTCTGAAAATACCCTTTGCTACATCTCTACTTTCAGCCAGCATTTTCCCTGGCCAACCCCACAGAGTTGCGGGTGGCAGCCTAGATCAGTGGGTGACTTTCCCACAACTCTATAGTGTGGGAGAGGTGGGGGTGCCACACGGGTATATTGTGGGCTGCAGCAGCCACCTGCAGTGGCGGCTCGTAATTCAGGGCTGTGGGGCAGTGCCCCCCCCCCCACAAGCCCTGGCTCTAGCTGCTGCTTGGCCCGAAGTGTTTTAAAAAAAATAAATCCTCCCAGGCTCTTTTGACTTTGGCGGTGACGGGGGGGGGCGGGGGTAAAGCGGCAAGCACGGCGCGACTGGCTTATCTGTTTTCTGAAATTCTGATCGCGATCAGATCGGTGCTGCTGCGGCTGCCTGACACACTGCTGCTCAGCACCTGCTCTGCTGGGGAATTCCCTGCGGCGGCGCTAGTGTTGTGCCTGTGGCGTGCGCGGCTGTGCATGCGCAAAGTACCGCAGCGATGCAGGCTTCCTCAGCCCGATGATGTTTCGCTGTGGGTGGGCCAGGCAGGCGTAGGGGGACGACGACTGGGGGGAGGCGCTCCGCTCCCCTCCTAGTGTCACAGAGACAGCGTGCTCAGCTCACGCAGCCGCAGTGACTGAGTCTCTGAGTGAGTGGAGGAGACTGACACGTGGTGCTGCTGTGGATGCGATCTGTGAGTGTTGGAGAGCAAAGCAGCGGGCGATTGAGCACGTGCGAGAGGGCGAGGGTCTTGGAGCCCTTTTTCTTTGTATCTCGTACATGCTCAGTTGGGCGGGCAGAGGAGGCACTTGAGGATTCCTTTAGGAATCCTCCAGCAAAAAACCCACCAAAATTGGGCTCCATACTAATCGCCCTGGCCAATCCCTGGCCACAGAAAAAAGCGGGGAGGGACTGGAGCCTCAGCCTGGGTGTGCTTAGCCCTGTGATTAACTGTGGGGTCTCAGACACTGGATCTTCAATGGCAACAGCAATTACTGGATTCATTCTTGGCTGTTTCTGGTAAGTCAGCTTCCCCATGCTGATCCATCCTTTCTACTTTTAATTTCAAATAATCTTTGATTTAGTCTAGCTTTTTTAAATCAAAGATTTTTTAAAATAAAATTATAAAAATAAAAATGAAAAAGGAGGGAGTGGACTGGGGTAGTTTACAGGGGTGGGTGCCTGTGGTTTCTTTTGGGGGGAGGGTTAAAAGCTCAGTGGGTGATTTCAAACTGTGTTTTGTTGAAAATCCTTTAAAATTTGCTGGTAAAAGGATCTGAGATTTGATTTGAGTCCCAAGATCTGCTGGTTCAAGTTGTTAATATTTGTTCTTGCCCTTTCTAATCCTTTAATTTCTCTGGACCCTTTCCACGGTTTTTGTTTTGTTTGGTTTAAAATTGATTGATTGATTGCTCTTTATTTTACTGCACTTTAATGTTTCTCTCATGGTTCTGTCTGCGTGTTACTCCCCCATAGGCTGTTTCCTCCTCCCCCACCCTGCATCCTCCTCCCCCTAGGCTGTTCCCCCACCCACGCACCCATCCTGCATCCTCCTCCCCCTAGGCTGTTGATCTTAAGAAGTTAGGTGTCTTCACAATGCTGGAAATTTTGTGCTTTTGGGTTTATACTTTATTTATTTTAAGCTTGATGTGCATGTAGACTGTTTTCTGATGTTAACCCTGGGAACTCGTTGCTGCTGTGTTTTGCCACTGTTTTCTGATGTTAACCCTGGGACTTCCTTGCTGCTGGGTTTTGCCACTGTACACTGTACGGCGGGCAGGACAGCCTTACTGCCCCTCCAAACTAAAAAGCCACCAGCCACCCCAGGCCACCTGGTCTGTGGAAACCCGGTGCAGGTGGGGCTAGACGTGGGGGATGTAGGGCTGGCCACCCCCAGAGCAGGTCTGGGGGTTTGCAGTTTCTCTGCAATCTTTGGCTCAGACCCACTTTGCCCAGAAGGGTGTTTGTTGTGGAAGGACTACCTGAAGGACTAAGTCACAAGGGCAAGGGCTTCTTATTGATTGATTGATTGATTGATTGATTGATTGATTTAAATTTTTATCCCGCCCTTCCCTAAAAAAGGCTCAGAGCGGCTTACAAACAAACATATAAAACATATATAAAAGCATATTAAAAATTCCATTAAAACAATAAAAGACAAAAACAACCACCCAACCCTCCCACACACCTCATAAAACTCACCCAGTACCACCCCTTCATTTCCCACATCCAACCCCTGTCGCAACCCAGATGGAGTTGGTGAAAAGCGCTCCTGGCCACTACTGCAACCTGACAATCCAGTCGCAGCAAGGGGTCTGGAAGCACTCCAAGTCTGTGAACATGATAGATCAGAGGGGGACAGACTCCACAAGGCTGGCCAACCATTATCACCTCAGTCTTGTCTGGATTCAGCTTCAGTTGGCTCACCCTCATCCATTCCCCAACAGCAGTCAGACAGCAGGTAAGCACCGAGACGTCAGGGCCTGGGTTGCGTGAAAAATAGAAGTAGAGCTGAGTGTCATCAGCATACTGATGACACTTCACCCCAATCCTCCGAATGACCTTGCCTAGCAGTCTCATATACACAATGAACAAGAGGGGAGATAGAATGGAACTCTGCAGGACCCCATAGGGGAGGTCCCGGACACCGAGCAATCATCCATCACCACTCTCTAGGACCTCCCCAATAGGAAAGAGCAGAATGACTCAAGAGCAGTCCCGCACACCTCCACCAGGTCCCACAGTCTATCAACACCTCGTGATCAACTGTATCAAAGGCCACCGAAAGATCTAACAGGATCAACAGGGCAGAATTCCCCTTGTCAATCTCCAGGCGCAGGTCATCAACCAAGGCCACATGCACGGTCTTGGTGCCATACCCAGGGCAAAAGCCCAATTGAAATGAGTTTAGGAATCCGATATTGAGATGAGCCTGGAGCTGTTGGGCAACCACCTGTTCAGTAACCTTCCTAAAAAGGGAAGGCTAGAGACAGGCCAATAGCTTTTCTTCTACTGAGAAACCTATGTGTGATGGTCTCAGAAGGCTGAGTCCTAGGAACTGACAGCAAGAGTCTCCAGACCAGTCTTTATTACATTAAAGCTGCTTGTGGTTGGCATGTGTGGAGCCAATGGGGTGTAGTGTATACGCTGCTGGACCTAGGAGACCAGCATTCAAATCTCACCCTATCCAATGAACTCACAGTATGGCCTTGGGCAATTGTCCACATTAGATTCTATGTCCACTGGGCAGGGACCTGTCTCTGGAAATCTGTAACTGTAATTTTGTGGTATGCCTAGTAACACTATAACAATGATAAGTAGTGGTAGCATATGATTTCAGAGATAAATGGGTCCCAAGCCAGTAAAGGCTTTGAAGGTTGTAACCAAAAGCATTGAAGTAAATGTTCAACTTGTATAGAGAGTTGGAGTTGGCATAAAACTTAAGCCCGTCTGATTCTGCAGCTTTAAATGCATAATTTTGGCAAATCTTTCTTAAGAAGTCCTAATATGGTGAAATAGCATAGATCATCCAATGGAAATTTAACGACCCAAAAATCAAAACGCATACCTTTGGTGGATATAGGTATGATGCCTGTCTTTGTATTAGGCTAATCTGCTGCCAAAGTGGAGGAGTTCTGGTTGCTAACAGTGAGTTACTATAACAGTACCAAGAAAATAGCTTCCATTCACAAAGGCTTATTGACTGTGAGATGACAATTGGTCCCTTGAGCCTGAAGACTGCACTGGAATGCACGGGGAGTTCAAGAATTACAGTCAAGTATGTCTAGTATTGCATTAATGCAAATATGCACATACCAGAGAAGACTACAAAATTACTCTGCAACAGATCTTCTATGAATGATCATGCATGTTATCACCCAATGCCTAATTCCTCTTTTTACCAACAGATCTGCACTAGTTTCAGAGATTCACAGATTCTGAGACTCAAAGGGTAATTTCAGACGTACCGGGTCCGGAGGCCCGCCACTCTGAACCACGGACGGGGATCCGTTTTGGATCCTGGTCAGGAATCAGTCCAGCTGTCCTTTAGATGTGCTGGTCTGATTCCTACCAGGGATCGGGGAGGGGGCGGGGCTGCGCCTGTCTCTTATACACATCTAGATGTGTATAAGAGACAGCTGCAAATCTGAGTGACCAGAAGGGGCTGGACCCCATCAATCACAGGTGTCCCAGTCCCCTACAAGACACAGGATCAGTCAACCATCATAACTTTAGTCTTGTCAGGACTCAGGTTCAATTGGCTCACCTTCATCCAGTTCCCAACAGCAGCCAGGCATTGGGTAAGCACAGAGACTTGCGGGACCTGGGTCGGATGAAAAAGAGAGGTAGAGCTGAGTGTCATCAGCATATTGATGACACCTCACCCCAAACCTCAAAATGACCTTGCCCAGTGGCTTCACATACACATTGAACAAGAGGGGAGACAGGATAGAACCCTAAGGGACACCACAGGGGAGGTCCTAGGGGACAAGAAGCAATTGTCCATCACCACCCGCTGGGACCACCCTGAGAGTAAAGAACTGAACCACTCAGGAATGGTCCCGCACACACCCCGCCAGGTCCCACAGTCGTGTCAAAAACACCCTGTGATCAACTGTATCAACGCCGCTGAAAGATCTAACAAGATCAACAAGCTAGATGCCCAGGCTTTTCCTGTTGGCCATCCATCTAGAAAAATTCACTCCTGCTCTTGTAAGGTTGGCTTTCCTTCTCTTTTTCTTGTTGGAGCATATCACATTTTCTCTCAAAATGGTTTGCACTTGAGACACATTTTCTTCAAACCACTCTTCACACAGCACCTGCTTTCACTATTTATAGGTGCTCTTGAAAGCTTCTACAGGAGGATGTGGCCTTTTATGTGGAAAAATCTATTAATGCCACTGTGAAAGAGACTGGTGCCCTGCTTTAAACACAGTGGGGCCTGATTTCTCATATGGTGTAAAGTGAGTTCAGGCGATTTCTATGGAGCTCAGGCTGTTATATGATACCCAGTCATATTCAGTCTTAAGAACCAACGCAAAATAATCCATGGGCTAAAATCCTGTCCTGCCACCCAAGCACTGGGAAGGGAACAAGGTTGCAGAGTTGCAGGGTTTCCCAGGCTCGGCTGCACTGGAGAGCTCAATACTGCTTCTTGCAAAGGTGAAATATGTTTAGAGACATGGGGTGTAAGCATATGGATAGCAGCCCCACCTCTGCTCCCTCTCATCCCTAGGTGGCTCGTCTGGGAGCCAGATGTGCAGGTGGAGCACAGGTGGAATGGGCTGCCCAAATCTGGCGCACCGGTTGGAGACAGAGCTGCTGTCTGTCTGTGCGGCGGACATTGGGTATTTTCAGAAGTGACGGGGCCAATTGGCCCTGTCACGAAATCAATACATTGATCTCCTGCCGGGATGACCCCGTCACACCCTAACAGACCCTAACGGGGGATCCCGGCGGGGAATCGGGGAGGGGGCAGGGCTNGGGCTGCATGGTGTGACATGTGGCCGCACAGCCCCGTCCCCCCGCGCTCCCCCAGCCACCCGCTCTCTGGGAGACAGGCAGGCACAGAGGTCAATCTGGCCGCTGCGCCCGATCCCATCTCGTGGTCGGGACCACAATCTGGGATGGGCCAAATGAAACAGATGTAACGTTTGGCCCATCCCGGATCGGGTCCAATATAACCATGATTCTTGAGCTCCGGAAGGCCGGAGGTCCAGAACCGTGGTCATTTTGATCCCCGTCAGTGGTTTACTGTGGTGAACATCTGGCGGGGAGCAAACCGACATAACGGGACAAACGGCCACCACAGGGGATTCACTAAGGTTGACCGTGGTCTCGTTTCGTCTGAAATTACCGAAAGGTACAATTTTGATAATCTAATCTGACCTACTAAGTAACAGAGGCCAAAGAATTTCACCCATTTAATTCTGTATCAATCCCATGGCTTCCAGCTCAGCAGGGGACTTCAATAATTTATCCAGTAGCACAACCCTCTTAAAGACTTCCCCTCTCAGTCAGCAATACATGGTCACATCCTCATAACATATTTTTGAATCTACTAGGAGTTGTGACCTGCAGGATCAGAACCCATTTACTCATTGTCCATTAGGGTTGGACTAGAGGATCCTGGAGGTACCTTTCTACCTTCAGGACAATTCTATTATTCTGTTTCACGGTATCATGGGGAAATGCCAGATTCCATGGCCAAAGAATCAGAGGACTCAGGACCTTGATACAGATGAATGGGGAAGTTCAAGTGGCTGCTAGATTTTGGCTGGTGTTGCACTGGTTTGCATTCAGTTCACATTTTCAGGGTAATCTCTCCAAATATGAAGCCTAGACATATGCTTTTCCTCATCAATATAAGGGAAAGAATTTGAGAAAATTGAGGATTGTAATGAGCCCTGAGACCGGCTGAGGGTATGACATTCACTACATTGAGAACCATAAGCTGGAGTATATGGATTTTTCAGTGGAACTGTTCTTGATTTACATCTGTGTGGGATGGTCCACTGTTTTGCTGTTTTGATGTGGCAATGACAATTCTCTCTTTGGTTGAAATTCTACTGACTGTGAAACTGACGTCCACTGACGTCAGAAGGAGTTGTACCACTGAAACCAAGACAGAATATGATCCTTTATATTATAATAATCCCAGTAATTTACAAATCAGAAAAGGTTATTGGCTCAGGAAAGGAATTATTATTAAAGAATTATTACTAGCAGCTACATGTGATAGTTTATACCTTAAAACATTAGTGGCTCAGAGAGACAAAGTATATTAGCAAGGCACAGCAACGAAAGACAGTACAGATAAGCTCCTGCTGAAAACAGGAATCTGAATATGTGTATCTCTATATCTGTCTATAATTGTGTGATGCTGTAAGGTTAACCAGATACAGAAGTGCCTTTTAAAAGAATGCATAATGTTAATAATAAGGATAAATATCTGTTTTATTTGATAGTGCTTCTTTTTGTTCATTAATTATGTTCAGGGACAAATATTCACTATATTTTCCCCATTGGTGGCATTGGGGAAAACGCAGTGAACACAGGTCTCTGATTATGTTAATGAAAAAACAAAGTTTGAGCTGGCATGATGGACCAGCTCAGTATGTGGTGTAACCTGGCCTAGTTTCCTTGTTATTAGCTGAGAACCTGGCCCTATGTCTTTACTAATACCATCCTAAAACACAGCTCAGCATTATATGCTAGCCTGTATTAATAAGGGCTTCCATTTTCCGGCCATTATTTCCTCATTTAGTCCCATTCATTTTTCACATTTTTCTTCTCACTTTTGTCCTGTTAATCTTTCTGAATATAATGGGTTTTAGAGTGGGATATTATTTGTGTTCCCATTGATTGAAAATGCCTTTGGTGTGTATGATGAAAAGAAGTCTTAATTAGTTAAGAATGATTATTTTTACAAATGAGCATTGCCACATTAGTTGAACACTGTATTTAAATTGCTGTCTAGTACAATGGGTCTCACTTGGACTATTTAGATAGCTTAGCACTGTACATGGTACAAGAGAATTGTACTAATAAAATCACAGTGTAAGCACATTTCAACTGTCATTTGGTATTTTTAGTGGTTCATAATTAACTATGGTTAAAATTACCTTTTCAAACACCAGGGGATACATTTCCTTTTAAATGTGTTTGCATATTAAGGCCACAATCTTACTCTAGAGAAAGGGGTTGGTGGATCATAGTCGGAGGGGAGAACAGCATCCTGAGTTTAGCTGGAAGATACTTGAGCTTTTTACTCTACACTAAGGGAGGGTAAAATTCCACACACATTCTTCGCAGACAGACTACACAAGACTAATATACCAGATAATTTTGATTGAAGTCCTTGTAGTAGAGTCCCCTTTGCAAGGGTCAGCTTCACTGTTTGTTGCTTTTGGTTCTGATATGCCATAAGCTTTAAGCTCTGGTGTCTTTGGCTTTCAGAAGATTTTGCAAGGCACATGTCAAATAATATTTTTTTTTAAAAAAAAGTTTGTTTCTTTAATGTTTTGTGAAAACTGTTCCCGTGTGTAATAGGGTGGCCCATTTGGGAACCTTTTCTGTCCTGGGGGCCACATCAAAAATTAGTACGAGCTCCGAGGGCCACATAGATGTTGGGGGCGGGGATGCTCAACGTGTTTATTCAAGAAAAGGAGAGTCCAGATCATGGTCTGTGCTGTGGATCTGTCCCCTACCCTTGTGTGCATGCCCTCCTCTCTGCTCCATTATCACAAATAACACCCCACGCAACAAATCCCTCCCAGGCCCAGTGCAGGTCCTGAATCCCAGACTAGTACTACAGTAGGTGGAACAGAACCGGAAAAGGGGCAGAAAGGAAAAAATCCATCTGCCTCACCTGTCCTAAGCCTGCTGGCAGTCCTGGCCGCTGGTACTACCTGGGCTATGGGGAGAAGCAAACGGGCTTGGTAGGCAAGGCAGTTGGAGCTGGCGCTCAGTGTGCCTAAAGCCAAGGTGAGGTTCCAGCCAGCCAGCCATCCCTTAGGCAGGGACCAGCCAACAAGCCCCAAGGGAGTAAAGGCCCCATGCAAGGGAGTGACAGCACCTCAGCTATAGAATGATTACAGGGTAATCAGTTGCAGGAGGCAGAAACAATTGACCAGCAAGTGAATCAAAAGGAGAGCAATTAGCAGCACAATGGCTGATGACCCAATGGCAGGCTGACCCTGCCTGCCACAGACACAGAGGCTGTTTTTAAACAGGCACAGCTGGCGGCGGCTCCATGTGCTCCATGCATGGGTCACAGGAGTGCGTGCCCACCCATGCCGCCACAGACCTGAGTGGGCGTGTCTCGTCTAAAAACGGCCAGAGACTCTCACTCATCCAGGTCAGGGTTTTAAAAGTGCGGGGCAGAAGAGTATTTTTCCTGACTGTTGAAAGGAGTTGGACGGAGCTGCTGTGAACTCTGTTGGCCCCCACAATATCACAGAAATGATAAATCCCAGGGAGTGGACTCAGACCCCTGAGCCCCCATGTAGATTACACCTATGTCATTGCTGATTTCTTTCTGTTTAGCTGATGAATCTCACCATGATCTCTCTTGACATAATTGAGAAAGTAGAGGATCACGAATTCTCTTGCAAGCTCAGGCAATGCAGTAACGGCTGTGGTTGAAGCTAAAACAATCTAGTACAGGGTTTGTTGTGTGGTCAACAATCAAAAAGTAGAATCAGTCTAAAAATCAGAAATTATTTTGCCAATATTTTTTCAAAGATGCTATGTGAAATTTCAAGCTGTTGAATAATTTTAACCACTTTGTAAGTGACCAAAACAGTAATATCATCTCACTCAAAATATCTCATTCTGTATTATTCACTAGTAATCTGAGTTGAGGTCCTAACAGGAATATCTTGACAGTTCCAGCATTTATAGTGAGCCATCTTAGCTTGTTTATGACACGTGCAGATGTTTGTTCTACATCTTGATAAGATATCCACATGCTAGTTGATTTTTGGATAAATAATAATAATAATAATAATAATAATAATAATAATAATATATTATTATTAATTATTATTATTATTATTATTATTATTTATCTGGCAGAAGGCCCAAAGATAAGTAGTGCCTCAAAAGTCTGGATGGTAAGGGTGGGGTATTTATTTTTGTTTGGGATTTTATGTCTCCTTGCCATGCCTTTCTTTTCCCTGTTTTCCTGGGGGGGGGGGGGAATGGGATGGTTTCTCCCATTTCCCCTGTCCCCCCCCCTTTTATACTGATTTATGTTTATATTGATTATATCTTTTATATTTGTATATACTGAGCCACCCTGAACTGCCCAGGCAGAAGGGGTGGGATATCAAATATTTAAATTAATAAATAAAAATAAATAAATAATAATATATCTGCATTGTGCCTTGTACTTAGAGATAGCTTCCTGCAATGGGGAGCTTGTAATCTAGGGTGGGTAAGGGTACGGTAAGGGAGACAAGGAGGAGGGAAACAGGGAGAGAAAGGGATGCATTCAAAAGTTGAAAGGTTGCAGACGCACTTACTTAGCTTAGTTACAATGGAAAGATGGGGATCCTTAAATATTGAGGAGGAGCAAGTACGGAGTAGGGATGTGCGAACGCGGTTCAGAAGTTTGGACCGAACTCAGGCCGTTCGGATGACAGAACCCAAACCCGATCCGAAAGCTGAAATGACCTAATAGTTTGGTCAGTTTGGATCAAGTTTGGATGAATTCGGGCGGCAAAAACGTGGCTGGAAGGCAAAAACGTAACAGGGAGGGGGAGTCAGTTGAGGAGCAGACTTCCAGGCACCAGGGGTGAAGAGGCTGGGAGTAGCAGCCAGCCTGTCCAATCACCATCCCTTTTCTCCTCAGACCACTGGCTTCGCAGGCTGTGATTGGACTTGGGGGATGGGGGGACTAGGCTGCATGGAGCGAATGGGGCTTGCGGTGAGGCGGGCACAGCAAGTAACAAAACTCATTGCCCTCCCCACTTCCAACACCTTCTGAGCTAGTCACTGTTCCTGACAGCAGGCGTTTTCAGAAGGCTCCCTCTCCCAGCAGTTTTTGTTCCTTCCTATTCCTAATCCATTGCCATCCTCCTCCTGTTTCACCCATCCAACACATTTACTTCCATATTATCATTTATTTAGATTATATTAGATAGATTTAGGCATTATTTTTACTTTTTACCCCTCCCTGTGTTCTTCCTCCAACCTCCATTGAATCCTTTCCCTCTCCCTCTATATATTCCATCCCTGATTCCCTTCCCCTGTTTTTGGATTTATTTAGAGTAGGATTATTAGATTGATTTAGGTTTCATTTCAGTTTTGTACCCCTCCCTGTGTTATTTGTGTTTTCCCCTCATCCCTGTGTAATATTGTATACATAGATAGATATTAGATATAGTTACTATATATCAGATACATAGTTGTAGGAGTTAGCTTAGTTATAGAGATAGATATAATGTGTAGTGATTGTTTGTTTTATAGTATGTTTGTAGGACTAGGCCTTTGTAGTTATTAGGATATTCCATTTAGTTCCATAGGTTTTAGAATAGCTAATAGTTAATAGCAGTTAGATTTAGTGTAGATATATATATAAAATATTTGATAAAAAATTTGAATACAAAATAATAAAAATATATAAAATATTTGTGTGCTGTGCATTTGAGTTTGAAGACATGGAGAAGGGAAGTAGGAGAGGCCAGTCTGCTGCCCATAAGGCAGGCAATGCAGCATGTGGCAGAGGTGGTGGTAGGGGTCGTGGCAGAGGAGTGGCAGCATGCAGCAACAGCAGCCAGAGTCCATCACCACGCCGCAAACTGCACAGGCCTGATTTTCACAGTCAGGCTTCAGAGGCTCCCAGCAGTGGCTCTAGTCTGGGGGTGGTTCGGCGGTGTCTCCTGCCAGTATCCTTCAGTGCCATGCAGGGCACTGGAAGGCCTGAAGGACATGAGGCTGTGGCTGTCTCTGCTGCTGCTGCTGCTGCTGCTGCTGCTGCTGCTGTTGCTGCTGCTGGAGCAGGTGCTTTGATTGTTCCTCCAGGGCTACCAATGTCCCCTGTTGTTGAGGTAATCCCCAGCAGTCCAGGGCTGGTGGATCCCACCCTGGCTTCTAGTGGCAGGGCCTGATCCCCAGGCAATGGCAGGAGGGGGAGGAGAGAGTAGCAGCAGCAGCAGCAGCAGCAGCAGCTCTAAGGGGCACAGGGAGGAGACTGGCAGTAGCATGGTGGGCATTCAAGCCTCAGAGTCCCAGTACTCCCCTTCGCAGGACATCACCATGATTGGGGACAGTAATGTAGAGGCAGACATGAGTCCTACAGAGGAGATGTCTGGAGCTGAGGCGATGGCTGTCCCTCCTCCCAGAGCTGTGTCGTTGCCACCAAGTTCTGCCCCTCCCAGCAGCTCTGGCAGCAGTGCGCCACCCAGGGTGAGACAGAAGGCAAGGGGGGGGATCCTCTGTCTGGGCACATTTTAAGCTGGTGTGGGCGGATGATCCCAGGGAGGTGCAGTGCACTGTGTGCAATAAGCTGGTGAAGCGTGGGCAGGTGCTCACCAACCTTGGGACAACTGCCATGGTGAGGTACCTGAAGTCATGCCACAGCGCTCTGCTGCTAAGCAGGCAGGCAGTGGCAGTGGATGTCAGCGGGTTCCTGACTGCAGCGGCCATGCCGACCAGTCGTCTGCCTCCTTCAGTGCAGAATCGTCCTGCACCAACAGCTGCCTCTAGCAGCAGGAGCAATATTCCTGCTAGGGGGGAAGAACAGAAGCAGGAGCCTTGCCAGCAGCGTCAGTCCACCATGGAGGAGCTGGGGTGGGAGCAGCTGCCAAGGCCATCGGCAGCTGGAGGGCGGCGTGGCTTTCAAGCAAAAGTCAGGCACCTGTTGGATGAAATGATTGCGCTGGATGGGCAGCCCTTCTCCATTGTAGAGGACATGGGCTTCTGGCAGCTGATTGGGTTCCTGGCCTCCCAGTTTAAGCTGCTGTCTCGCACCATGCTGAGTCGGAATCTGGTGCCAGCCCTGTACACGGCTTTGAAGGAGCGGGTGAGGGAGCAGCTGGCAGGGGCTGCGGGTGCCACTATCAATTTCACCACTGACCTCTGGCCCACCAGGAACGCCCAGCATGCATACCTGGTGGTGACGGCGCACTGGTGGCAGAACCTGGAGGCACCATTTGCCAGTGGCAAAAGGGGTCCCAAAGCAGGGTATAGGTGGGCCCTGCTTCAGGCACAAGTAATGGACAACCCCCACACCACTAGGAACATTGAGGCAGCCCTGACCACCATGGTGAGGGAGTGGGTCACGCCAGGCGCACCCTTCACCAAGAGGTGTGTGGTGCTAATATATTGAAGGCTGTCTGTGACGGGGGCTTCATGAGCATCCCTTGCGCTGCACACACCCTCCATCTTGTGGTCAGGGACGCTCTGGGCTTGGGAGAGAAGGGGGTTGGAGCAGGCACCCTTAGCTCCCTGATCAAGCAGGGGAGGAAGCTGGTGGGGTTCTTTAACCGGAGCGTGAAGGGCAGAGAGCTCCTCTGGGCCAAGCAGGCAGAGCAAGGCTCCCCAGTGCACCAGCTGGTCCAGGATGTCTCCACCAGATGGAATTTCACCTTCCTGATGCTTGAACAGTTTCTTGAGCAGAAAGCCCATATGCATCAGGTTCAACAGGGTACAATGGGGCAGAATGGGAGATCCTGGCTCATACGATCTTTGTACTCAGACCGTTCCTGACCGTGACGGAGACCGTGAGCAGCTCCACCGCCACCCTCAGCCAAGTGACCCCTCTGGTCCAGAGTCTCCACAGGAGGCTGGACGAGATTCTCGGGGGCGGGATTGTGGTCCTGAGGGTAGGAAGCTGGCCGATGAGGCACCTGACCTGGCGCAGCAGCTGAAGGCAGGGCTGAAGGCGTGTTTTGATAAGCTCCTGCAGGAGGAGGAATAAGTCCTGGCAACAATGCTGGACCCCAGGGTCAAGGGCAGCATGGCACACCAGACACAGCTCTATGGCCACTGGAAGGGTGACCTGGTGGAGAGGTCCAGCGGGCAGAGCGGGCTATGCAGCAGGACGCCCCTGGGGATGGTGGGAGTGGGAGCAGCCACCCCTTTCAGCCAGCTGGGTCTATCCCTGACCCCAGCCCTAGCGGTAGCAGCAGCAGCAGAAGCAGAAGCAGCAGCACCCCTATTACCAGCAGCAGCAGAAGCAGCTTGGCCTATGTGCAGGCCACTCTGGGGATCATGGGGTCCTCCACAATAGGCCAAGCGTGTCTGAGGGCAGCGGTGGAGGTGGTGCCCAGGCAAGGCTACCAGAGGGAGTACGATGGTGCCTCAGCAGCCGTGGAGACCTACCTGGAGGAGGAACCATGCATCAATCCCAGCAGTGATCCCTTGGCCTACTGAGCCAGCAAGGCCGACATGTGGCCAGCCCTGTCAAAAGTGGCTAAGGGTATACTGTCCTGCCCACCAACCAGTGACACCAGTGAGCAGGTATTCTCCATGGTGGGGGACATTTGGTCCCCGCACCGCCTGAGACTGGGGGCCAAGTTGGTGGAACAGTTGTTGTTTATCAATGTGAACCTTCTGCTACTGGGATTCCCCAAGCTGCCCCTGGACAAGGATTGATGGTGCAGTGGCACATGCCATCCCATGCCAGAGGCAGTCTTGGGATGGGGCTCTTCCTCCTCAGTCTGGGCTACGGCTACTGCTGCTGTGCCGCTGAGGTGCTGCCCCTCCCTCCCAATGCCCGGCGCCCGCCCATTCTCTCTCTCTCTCTCTCTCTCTCTCTCTCTCTCTCATACTAGACGGCTTCAGACAGCTTATCTGACTGACCTCATGATGCAGGGTGCCATTGGGAAACTGTAAGCCTGCCAGCCGGCCTCTGGCTAGACAATCTCGGCCCGTCTATTTCACTGGCTCTCTCTCTCACTGCACAGTCTTCGCCAGCCTATCTGAGTACCCTGCCAAGGTCCCAGCCTGCTTTCCCTACTGCCTCTCATGCCACGCTGCCTGTCTGTCCACCTAGGTTGCTGCCAAGCTCAAAGCCTGCCTCAGCCCATCTTCCTGCCTCTCATGCCAAGGTGCCTGACTGCCCGCTTAGGTTGCTGCCAAGCTCTAAGTCTGCCCCCACCCGTCTGCCCGCCCAGGTTGCCAAGCTCGAAGCCTGCCCCAGTCCGCCTGCCCACCTCTCATGCCACAATGACTGTCTGCCCACCCAGGTTGCCGCCAAGCTCAAAGCCTGCCCCAGCCCGCCTCTCATGCCACACTGTCCACCTGCCCACCCACCCAGGTTGCAAAGCTTGAACCCTGCCTCAGTATGCCTGCCTTCTGCTCATGCCACGCTGTCTAACTGGCCACCCAGGTTGCAAAGCTTAAACCCTGTCTCAGTCTGCCTGCCTTTCATGCCATGCTGCCTGCCTGCCTGCCCGCCAAGTTGGCCTAGATCAAAACCTGCCGCAGTCTGCCTGTCTTCTGCTCCTGCTACGCTGCCTGCCTTCCCAGGTGGCCTAGATCAAAGCCTAGTCTATCTGCCTCAGTCTACCTGCCTTTTACTCATGCCACGCTGCCCACCTGCCCACCCCGGTGGCATAGATCAAAGCCTGCCTGAGTCTGCCTGCCTCTCATGCCATGCTGCCAGGCCACCTGACCTGTGGAAAAAACTGAAACCCGTCATTCCACTCACAGGGCGCTGTCATTCCATGGCATCAAGAAACAACCACTCCAGCCACGAGACCCGCTGTCAGGGTTCTGGGGCCTACATTACTGGCAGGGAGGGCTGTCCAATATCTAGATGCAGCCACTCTAGTCCCAGGACCCACCCTCAGGGTTCTTGGGTCTGTCATTCTATGACATTAAGAAGCAGTCACTCCAGCCCTGGGACCCACCATCAGGGTTCTAGGGCCTACGTTACCAGCAGGGAGGGCTGTGTCCAATATCTAGAAGCTGTCACTCTAGCCCTAGGACCCACCCTCGAGGTTATGGGGAGGTGATTCTGCTCAAAGAGAGCCGTCATTCAACAGCATCTAAAAGCTGCCACTCTAGTCCTAGGACCCACCCTCCGGGTTATGGGGACATCATTCTGCAAAAAGAGAGCCATCATTCAACAGCATCAAGAAGCTGCCACTCTAGCCCTAGGACTCACCCTTGGGGTTATGGGGATGTCATTCTGCTCAAAGAGCCATCATTCAACAGCATCTAGAAGTGCCACTCTAGCCCTAGGACCCACCCTCGGGGTTATGGGGACATCATACTGCTCAAAGAGAGACGGCATTCAACAGCATGAAGAAGCAGCCACTCTAGCCCTAGGACCCACCCTCAGGGTTATGGGGACATTATTCCGCTCAAAGAGAGCCATCATTCAACAACTTCAAGAAGCAGACACTCCAGCCCCAGGACCCACCATCAGGGTTCTGAGGCAGTGAGGCAGTGAGGGCTCTGTCCAATATCCAGAAGCTGCCACCCTACCCCCAGGACCCACCCTCAGGGTTCTAATCTGGGGCCCGTCATTCCATGGCATCGAGAAACAGCAACCACTCCAGCCCCAGGAGCCGCCGTCAGGGTTCTGGGGCCTACTAGGGCTGTGTCCAATATCTAGAAGATGCCACTCTAGCCCCAGGACCCACCCTCAGGGTTCTTGTACCCTGTCATTCCACTTACAGGGCGCTCTCATTCGACCTTTTCTTTACGAGTTAGCAACCTGCTGTTCATGGTGAAAGAGAGAGAGAGAGAGAGAGAGAAAGTTTCCCCACTGCTAGAAGTAGAGACAGACATGATCCCACCCATGCTGTCACCTGCACTATATGGCCAGAGAGCGAGAGAGAGAGGCAGAGAAAGAGAGAGAGAGAGGCTCCCCGCTAGAACGAGAGAGATGGGGGTGTAGGGGGAGAGGTGTATCCAGTAGGGATGCATGAACAGAACCGAGTTCGGAGATTCAGTTTGGTTCAAAAATCGAGTTTGGTTTGAAAGTTTGGTTCGGTCAACCAAACTATTTGAGTTCGGTAGAATTCCGAACCGAGTTTGTACATTCAAAACCGGGTTTTTTTGCCTTCCTAACTGGTTCGGATTCGACCAAATAGTTCGGTCGAATCCAAGTTCAGTTTGAAAGTTCAGTTTGGTCGACCAAACTATTTGAGTTTGGTCCGAACTCCGAACTTCCAAACCGTGTTCGTGCATCCCTAGTATCCAGCTCAAGCTGCCTGCCACCTACTAAAACCAGCGAGAGCTCTAATCTGTGCCCACATCCACCAGCAAACCTATCAGAATGAGATGGAAATAATAACACACAACGTATTATATGTGCCTGCCTGCCTGCCTGCCTGTGCACGTGCCTGTACCTGCTACCACCTATTGCATGATTGAATGAAATGTGCCCAACCATGCGCTAATTCTAGTGACATCGTTCAACTCCCATAGGCTGTCATTCCACTGTACCTGAATCAGTCATGCCCGTCCGTCCCAGGAACCATCAATGAGATTCTGGGACCATCATTCCAGTCACTGGGAGCTGTCATTCCATTCCACTGCATCCAGAAGCCCGGTGCCCGCACGCCAACCTGACCCCCCCCAGTCTACTCCTCCACACCCACCTGCGGATGCCCTTTGAAGCTGCTGAAAAAAAGTCCCTCTGACCACCAGCACTCGCCTGCTGCCAAGTAGCCTCTCTCTCTCTTTCTCTTTGGCACACCCACACAGACACAAGCCCTGCCCCTCCTGGGGGCTGTCTGCAAGTTGAGACCCTGCTGCTGGCACATCTTTGGGTTAATACCTTACCTACGCTACATGTGGTGCCAGGTGCTGCCAGTAGGGATCGACAAGCTGTATGAGATTCTGTCACCTGCCAGAACTTCAGCACAGAGGGATAAAAGATTGGTCACATCAAACAAAGCTCGTAACAACAAATAGAACTTTTATTAAAACTTTGTAAACAACAAGAACAACAACAGTATAAAACCAAAAACAAACATTAATTTATATAAAAAGAAAGGAAATTTAAGGGGTCTACTCTTTGGGTCTGTCCCCCGGAACTTGGGGGAAAGGCAAAAGGGGCGCATGGGACCTAGGGGGCGGGCACCCCGGGTTCCAGCATTTGGTAGCCATGTTGTACGGCAAAGTCCACAGCCCCTGCCACCTGGAGACCGACTGGTGGTAGAGTTCGAGGTCGGCCATCTTGGCAGAGACATACTGGGAGTACGCCTCCACCTTCTGTTTCTCTACCATGACCTCCTGGAACTTTTCCACCAGCCAGTTCTACATAGTGGCTGCTTGCAGCCGTAGGCCATCTACGAAGTCCTGGGTTGGCTTCTGGACTTCAGCCCGAAAGGCCCTTGCCGCAGAAGATTCCTCCTGGGGGGACTCCTCAGCAGAGCTGGAGGAGGGGGAAGGGCTTTGATGGCGTTGCTTCTGGCATGCCTTCCCCCCCTTCTTCTGGCAATGATGCTCCACGGCCACGCCAGAGTCCTGCCGCCTCACCGTCTTCCCATGGACTTTCTCTACGTGGGCGATTAGGCCCAATGTGGTTCCCTGGCTGGCCCTTTTAAATCTTTTTCCACAGATCTAAAGAACATAAAAAGATAGGAACGTAAGAAGTGCCATACTGTGTCAGACCAATGGTCTGTCAAGCCCTGCCTGCATTCTGTCTCCACAAGTGGGTGGGTGGCCAATCTCTCTCTGCAGGGGACTTCCTAACAGGCCATAGGGCAATCCATTCCCTGTTTTTCCAGCTCCCATGCCTTACCTTGCAGACGGTGAATCCGGTATGCTTCTCATACCACCGCCAGACATCAGACCTTGTGCGCCCACTGTCTGGCAGTGGCACTGATGACCTCTGCCTCGGTGTCCTGCGCATGGCACCAGCGCCGGCATCCAATTCCTCCTCACCCTCTCTGAAACAGAAACACATAAACAACACCTAAGTAATATCATGCATTTATGATAATGCCTCTAGTCCTCCCTCCTTGGGGTGCTAGAGATGGCAATGGGAGATGGTGACCCTAGCTGGCACATGCAAATCCAAAAGACCCTGGCTGGCACATGCAAATTCTGCCCTTATTTGGGTGCTAGGGAGGGATGGCAATGGAGAGACCATGGCCGGCATGTGCAAATCCTGCCCTTCTTGGGGCGCTAGGGATGGCAATGAGAGACCCTTGTTAGGGATAGCTACTGGCACATGTTTGGGTGGGTGCTTCCTTTGGCTCATGCCTGACTGCTGAAAGAGCCCCCCACAACTTTTCTCTCTGTGGCAGACATCCGCTGCCACCCGCTGATGCCCACTGTTTGTGCTTGACTGCCCACCACCAACCCACCCACATGCCAGTGAGCTCACTCTAAAGGATAGTATTCTTCTTGTCCTCAAGGTAAAAATAAAGTTTACAAACCTGGCAGCATCTCCTGTGCCCGGCTCTTGCTCCTCTGATGAGGAGCCGACCACCGAAGGTCCAGCGGCAGCAACTTCAGGCTCTTCCTCCTCCACCGGATCTGCCACCTTGGCCTTCCAGGAGGTCCTGTCAAGCCTCACCCTCTTCATTATTATTTTTTTGTCCCAAACAAACAGCCAAACAAACACACCCACCAACTCATCAACCAGTCAAAACAACACAGTCAAACCAACACACAGTCCAACACAGCCAAAACACACCAAACAAAACCAAACAGCCATCCAGCCACAATACACATGCGCTCTCTCCACACAAGCTACGCATGCACTCGTATTTCCAGTATCCGACGTGATCACGGAATCACACGATATCTAGACCGATTTCCGAACGGCTGAACCGAACTGAACTCTACCAAACCGAATCCGAACTCGGTTTCAAAGCCAAATGACCAAACCCGAACTCGGCTACCGAACTGAATGACCGAACTACAATCTCTTCGCACATCCCTAGTACGGAGGCAGGTCAGAATAGGGAAGGATTGGGTTAATGAGTATTCAGAAAATCCTGATGGATCTAGGCCAGCAAAGTCTAATGAAATTCACCCTAGGGCAGGAGTGGGGAACCTTTTCTGTCCTGGGGGCCAAATTGAATATTAGTACAAGCTCTGAGGGCCACACTGAGGTTGGGGGCGTGGGTGCTTATTATTATTAGCAAGCATTTATATAGCACAAGCAATGTGCCTGGTGCTTAAAAAAGTAATGGAATAGACATGGTCCCTGCCCTAGGGCTTACAATCAGAGAGACAGAGGGGGGAGATGAAGGAAGGGAAACAGAGGAAGAGACAAGGGGTGTAACATTCACAAAGATGCAAGGTCTCAGGTGCACGTGCTTGGCACTAGTTTGAAATTCAGGATCTGCACTGGGCCTGGGAGGGATTTGTTGCATGGGGTGTTATTGTGATAAGGAAATACTGGTCTACCAGTAGACTACAGGTCTATCAAATATATAAAGGTAAAGGTTAAACATGTATGTAATGTGAAAGCTGAGAATTGGAAACTCACTTCATGCAATGGAGAACTGCTAAGTCATGACGCCGAGCGACTGTGTAATCAGACTCTAGCAATAGGCCATAGAAAGGGATTTCTTCCTGTGGACGTGACTGAAAGCACAGTCACCTGGTGGAAAAATCAAACAAAAGACCCTGGAAAAGTACTTAAGGGGGAAGACAAGACAAAGAGGGGAATTTTTATCATAGATCTTCAAGATCATAGGAGAGATATCACATCTTACCAGCCAGAGAAGGGCTGCACCAAACAAGTTATGAAGTAAGGACTGATCCATTGGAAATCCTAAGACTTGTACCCAGCCAGACTTCCCACCACTAGCTGTGACATGAACTGAAATAGCCTTGGATTTTGATTAGGGTAAGCCTAAGGGCGTTTTTAGACGAGCGCGCAAACCACTCACGTATGGTTTCAAAAATACCACGAGGCGGGATTACACGAGACGCCGCCGGGGAATCACGCGCGTGGGAGGGGGACGTGCATTCTTTTCCAGCCATGAATTACCTACCTCGATCACTGACCCCGGCAAATTTGCGGCCAGAAAAGAATGCGCGTCCCCCTCCCATGCACGTGATCCCCGGTGGCGTCTCGTGTAATCCTGCCTCGCAGTATTTTTGAAACCATACACGAGCAGGTCATGCACTTGTCTAAAAACGGTCTGAGTTAGGAGAATCCAAGTACAGATAGGAATGCGTAATTGGTTATGTTATTTTGATTTCTGCACGCAAGTATAATCTTGTATTGTATGCTTATTCATTAAACTTCTTTTAACTGAACCTAGTGGTTGCAGTGGAATTGCTAATCCTAACATTGGGTGGACACCGTTTGGGTTAATTCTGTGTTTACAAACACAGGCAAACCTAGAAAGATAGAGTCCGTGCTGGGAAATTCTGAGGTTGAAAAGGTGACAAGAAAGTTCACCCGTTGCAGGCTGAATCCATTCTAGGGAGAGAGCTGATCCCGTTGGAGCTGCAAGCCAGGGGAAATGAGTCATGACAGCCTAGAGTGAGGTAGTGAGACCCCAATCCCATGTCAGTTACAGACCAGGGTGCATGCATGCGTGCGTGTGTCTGTCTTTTTGGGGGGTTGGGTGTGTGTGTCTGTTCTCTGGGGCTTTATGAAGTTGGATGTGTGTCTGTTCTGTGGGGATGCGATGTGTATGTTTTGTGGAGCTGGGGGGAGGGGGCCAGGGAGGAGTCAGCAGGGCTTGGGATTTATTTGTTTTTTATTTGTAATAAAATTTGTATGCTGCTCCCTCCTGCTGAAAGCATCTCGGGGCAGCTAACAATATGTTAAAAACAGATTAAAACAAATAATAAATACAATTAAAATCAAATAAAAATCAATTAAAACCCCCATCCCTCCCTAACCCCACCTACCCACCCCATCTCCCTCGGGAAAGGCATGGCAGAACAGCCAGGTCTTACATTGTCTATGGAAAGAGGGGAGGTTAGTGGTCAAGCGGACCTCCAATGGGAAGGAGTTCCACAGTTGCGGCGCAGACACAGAGAACACCCTCCTCAAGGTCGACACCCAAGAAACCCGGGGGACCTCGAGGAAGGCACCCCCGGCCGACCACAAGGGCCGATCCTGCACCCAGAGGGTGAGGCAGTCCTGTAGGTAGGTGGGGCCCAGGCCATTTAGGGCTTTAAAGGTCAACACCAACACCTTGAATTGGGCCCAGAAGACTATCAGCAACCAGTACAGTACAGTGAATGAAGCACTGGTGTAATGTGCTCGCGTCAGTCTGTCCCCGTTAGGAGACGAGCCGCTGTGTTCTCCACCAGCTGAAGTCTCCAAACCAGCACCAAGGGTAGCCCCACATAGAGTGCGTTACAGTAGTCCAGTCTCAAGGCAATAAAAGCATGGACGATTGTGGTCACATCAGAGTCCAAGACATACGACTTAAGCCGACGTACCAGATATAACTGGTGGAATGCCCCCTTAGCCACAGATGCCACCTGGACATACAGGCGGAGCTGCAGATCCAGAAGCACCCCCAGACTCCGAACCTGAGATACCAAGGGACGACGAACCTCATCAATGATGGGGGCCATCGCTCCCGCAGCTTTCCCCACAACCATCACCTCCATCTTGTCAGGATTTAACTTCAGGCAGCTCACCCTCATCCAATCCCCCACAGCTGCCAAACACCGGGTAAGCACCGAGACTGCCGGGCCTGAGTCTGATGAAAATGAGAGATACAGCTGGGTGTCATCAGCATATTAATGACACCGTACGCCAAACTCCCTGACAACCTCCCCTAAAGGCTGAATATACACATTGAACAAGAGGAGATAAGATGGAACCCTGCGGGACTCCACATGTGAGACCCTGGGGAGAAGATAAAAAATCACCCAGAACCACATGCTGGGTTCTCCAAGCCAGGAAAGAGCGGAACCATTCAAGAACGGTCCCGCTGATCCCTGCCCGGTCCCGCAGCCGAGTCACCAACAACTCGTGGTCAACAGTATCAAATGCAGCCGAGAGATCTAACATGATCAACAGGGTCGAACGACCTTGGTCCAACTCACGGTAGAGGTTGTCAACCAAGGCCACAAGTGCAGTCTCCATGCCATAACCCGGACGAAAGCCAGACTGAAAGGGATCAAGAAAATTGACCTGGTTCAGATGCTCCTGCAGCTGCTGAGTTACCATCCGTTCAATAACCTTCCCTAAAAAGGGAAGGTCAGAGACTGTCTCTTATACACATCTAGATGTGTATAAGAGACAGGACTAAGGGAGGCGTTGACTATCTGTGACAGCAATGGCCCTAATGTCTCCCGGCTAGACTTAACCAGACAAGACAGGCATGGATCTAATTCACAATAAGTGGCTTGAACAGTCCCAAGAGCATCCTCCACATCTGAGGGTGACACATCCTGAAATTCATCCCCCAAAACAGGACAAGATGGGCTTCTACTGTCTCTGGCTCACCTACTGCTAAAATGTTGCATTAGAACTGTGGTAGACTTGAGCAATTTTATCTGCAAAAAAGTCCACAAACAAATCACAGCGGGCATCTAATGACTCTAGATCCAGGAGGAGGGAGGACAGACTGACCAGCCCCCTCAGCACCTGGAAAAGCTCCACTGGGCGGAATTTAGCGGACGCAGTGAGGGCAGCAAAGATTCTTTGCTGCCCGCACCGCAATGATATAGATATACTAGGGACTGGCACCAGTGTGTTCAGATTAACGTCAATCAAGAACGACGTCAGTCTGAGACATAACAGATATAACATATGCCTTAATATGAGGATCCAAGACTCGAATCTGCACCCTTAGTGGCTGCAGAGACACCACAGTGCTTGGGCATTGGCTTTATGGTTCCCCTCCAGACCCTTGTTGGTGTTTGAGACCACATACCTACTGCCCCCCCCCCCCCTTTAATAAGGCCACTCAGTTGCCACACAAATCTGGGCAGAGCAATGCATGCCACTTTCTGTTTGATTTGGCATTGCTCTCAATCATCATTACTCCTTCCTGATTTAGTCTTCTTCAAGCCTGTTTTCCTACCTAAATCCAGCTCTCCCAGCCTGTATTATTCTTGCCCTCTCTTCCTGCCTCATTTCCCAGTCCCTTTTTAAAGCCTTTGCCCTGTGCAGTGGTGTAACCAAGGTCTCTCAAATGGGGGCGGGGGGCACTTTCCTTTGCTGGGGGAACACAACTAGGTGGAGGGAAAAATCAGACAAAGAGGAGAAAAACAAATGAGAGTCACTGGACTTGAATGGGGGGCATCCCATGGCCGTGGTTACGCCTGTGGTCCTGTGCTGTAGCTTTGCTATGCTTGCACTGCTTTTATGATATTGACCCATGTCGCACCTCCGGACTATGTGTGTGGATTACCACTCTGGCTGCTGTCTGTCTATGTGATCTGCCTCCTGTCCTGTCCCAGCTGCCACTCCAGCATAAACTCCTCTTCCTGTGTGCACTTACAGCCCATAGGGCTGTGATACTGACATGTCAGAGATGTGGTGCCTCAACGCTCTCCAAGCCAAAACAGCACAAAGGCATATGAAGACAAGATTGTAAAAAGACAAACACCTAAACGCTGATACCACTTAGGAGAAAATAGCTACATTGTCTGATCTCAGGAAAGGGGACCACGCACTTGCAAAGCAGCTAGTGACTAATAAATGAACTAGCCTGCATGATCCAAGATCATTTGGCAGCAGGAAGATGACAGAAAATCTGTGGAAAATGATGGCTGCATAACCACCTGGAACATATCATTTTTGGTGACATGCAGACCCTTGAAGGTAGCTAGGTGATGAGGAAGCGGAAGAAAAGAAAGGAGGACACAGGTCTGTGATATCATGTGCTTTTGGGGGAGAAGTCAGCCTTGATATAAATTTCAGAAGTACCTAAGGAGAGTTGATCCATTGGAGGTGAACGGGGGCTGTATATACAGTGGCAAGTAATCCACGTTGGATTACAGTGGCAGATTGCTCCTTGGTGAAGTCACTTTATCACAGGATGCAAAGCCCTCTATGGCTGTGGTCACCGCTTTGTTCAAACAACTCCACAGCCTCACAGTGTGGCTGGGCTACCTCATTTTCCCCCTCCTCACACACAGCCGCTCCCTCACACTTCTGATGGCTACACCTGAACCTGATCAGCAGTTGCAAGGGATCAACTCTGCTCCCACGGGCAGCTCGGGGAGGATCTGCAGTAATATTTTTTCCTAGCAATTTTCTCTTGCGATAAGGCTGATCATTGCATGACATCTGACAGAATAAATGAGAAAAAAATTGGTGCAAGATAATATGCAATAAATGGGCCAAACCACGGGGGTCTAGAAACTATTTCATCCATAAGTGAAAGATAAAAAAACAAGGATTTGTTTGGTGAATGATATGCACATTTTGCACTGTGTTCCCTGCATAAGGCAGGACCTGCCTGAGGCAGGAGGGGAATTATATAAATTAATAAAATAATAATAAATAATAATTAATAATAATAATAATAAACCGCATATTGTCACAAATAATTTTAATACAGATTGAATCTATTGCACTCATTCTGCATGCTGTAAAAAAGCAGAGTCCCTGCAGGCTGTGGGCCCTTCAAGAGAGTAGCACGTGTGTGGTGATGGTGCTAATGGGCTGCAGGCGCTGGGCATAGTGAAGGACAGTGACACAGTGGAAGCAGCTGGAAAAGGGTGTGGTCAAGCCAGACCAGAGTATAAAAGCTGAGCCACAGCTCATAGTGAGGGGAACTGCATGGAGGACAGAGCTGAGTGGGAGCTCTGCAAGTAGGCTCAGAGGACTGGGTCTGAGCCAGATGCATACCTGGTGAGAGATGTGAGCCTGCCCCAGAGAACGAGAGACCGGTGTACAGCCAGCACAAGGGAGTTGCCTGGATGGGCTTGGAAATGTGACTGGAAGTCAGAGGGTGGTGCCTATGGGACTGTAAGCAGAAAAGACTGTATTTACCTATTACAGATTGTATGGTGAATAAAAGGACTGTGAGCTGATTCTTTAAGTGAGACTAACTGTTGGGGTCCTGATCCTGCCAGGACTTACCCTAGGCAAGCTGATTCCTGTCACACACCCACTTGGCCCTGAATTAGGCAAACACTGTGGAAGTTGTAGCCCCAAATTCTTCAACCAATAAGGTGTGAAAATTGGTTGGTGGCCTTTTAAATGTCTTGACAAAAACCAGCAGGAAATTTTGAACAGAACTTTTAGCCCAAGGGGTTATTGACTACATAAATCCCCAGAAAATAAGAAGTTCCCATGTTGGCGGAATGAAACAACACAATAATGGGCTTTACTCAACAGCCTCTGAGAAGGTGCACCACATCAGATAAACAGGAGCTAAGATCTTTAAAATTCAGCCTCTACTGTCAGCATTTTTGAAAATCTGGTCCTTTGGAGCCTAAGTGCCTTGGTTTTCAATGAGATGCAGGCTTTTCAGTGCCCAAGTCTCTTCTAAAAATATGACTTGGGTTCCTTTTCACATATATGCATTTTAAACTGGTACCTTTTCTTTAAAAAGCAAAGGAGTAAGAGGAAGAAGGCAAACAGATGTCTGGTTCCTGGATGTGACAGAAGCAGTTGGTCTCCTTTTTCTGCTAGTGGCAGTAACTGTCACCTTATTTTGAAGCCGCCTACAGGGAAAGTATAGGTATTAATATAACACTTAAAATAGCTAATAGACATCTGAGTTTGAACCATTTGGAGTGACTGATGCATCTGGTACTTGACTACAAGAAGAGAGGGCACCAATAACTATTTGAGAACTGTTTTTTTTCCCTCTTGAAATTGAAGGCAAAGAAAGAATTCAGCATTTTATCACTTTACAATCTGAGAAGGTTTTTACAGTGAGGAACTAGCATATGTGTGCAAAAAACCCAGAGGGGTAAGGGTCCCCAGCAGCAAAATACCCCGTGCAGCCAAGGCTAAAAATACACAACCAAAAAACAAACAAAAAACAAGGGTACTATTTAATACAATTTTATAAAACCAATCTGTTTGTACAACACAAAGCCTCCTGAGTCACAAAAGAATCGAGGCACAATCAATAAAACATAATCCACTATGGGCAATAATCCCTGCACATTCACAAAATTACAAAAATATATTGATTATAATCACAACCATTAAAATAATAATACAGTCACATTGGAAATAATGAGCCAATCCCAAACGCGTTTCGCGGTCACCGCCCCTTCCTCAGTGGGATGTATTCATAGTCATTCACGGTGCTAGGAATACATAAAAGGATGTATGCAGGATTTTTTCCTTTTTTATCCCTTTCTCTCTTCCTTTTTCTGGTGCTGCAGATACATCCACCAGGTCATATATGTAGATAACCAGTTATTTCAGTTCTTTTCTCCTTCCAAATTCCAAGGCAAAATGCCTAATGTGGCTCCCAGAGCCCAAATTCAGTGTTGACTTCAGGAGACACTCTCAGGTACACCTTTCTAGCCTAGATCATCATAGGGAGGCGTAGCGCAATGCCTGTTCCACACCAGGGAACGTACTAAGCACAGACACAATACCAGACCACCTCCCACACCAGACCCAGAACCAAGGGTATGGGAATTAGGAGGTGTGGGGGGGAGGGGAACCAGTGTGGGGAAACCCACAGACAGGGAAGGCAGACAGGGCACACACATACGGGGGGAATCTAGGTCACCAAGATGGGGAAACAGGGCTAGGGATGAAGCAATTACACACCAGTACTCACACAACACACTCTCTCTCTCTCTCTCACACACACACACACACACACACACACGGATTTTCTACAAGAATCCACACACGCTTACCACACCTAGAAGGGTAGGGGCCAGTCTCACAGGTGCATAGCACTGATCACTGGCAATGGTGAAGCATCTGAGGGCTCCTTTTATCCCCTGTGCAGTGCATGGAACGCTGGCGCAGGTGCTCTGAGCACCGGGGCTGGGAGGTAGGGGGGGTGTCCGCAGGGGTGGAGTGTGACGTGCAGGGACTCGGTGGAGCGCATTCTGCAGTGCTGCTGGGATCTGCCGCCGCTTGTGTTGCTGGTGGCGGGGCCTGGAGTCCCTGTGAAGGTTCCTGTGGCACCGCGGCAATGGGTTGTGTGGGCGGGGTTGCCTCGGGGGTGCTGTTGCGGCAATGGTTCTTCGGGGTCCCCCAGCTAAGGCTGCATCAATGAGCCCCTGCACACAGGGGAGGATTGGGAAAAGTGGCCCGGGAAAATATAGTCTTAGTGGCCCTGTGCCAGAAACAGGCCAAGGGGGTGTGGCTTGGGGGGCGGGCAGAGTGCACCTGATTTGGGGTCTATCAGAGCTGAGTCTCCAGACTCAGAGCCTCAGCAGCCTGGCAGGGTTGAGTGGGAGGTTATGGGGGGCTGGCAGGGGGGGGAGTCTGCCACTGGTGGGGGTAGTGGCCCTCATTTCAGTGCTCTGACTCCCCAAATCACTCCATTTCAGTGCTCAGTGGCCCCCAACCAAAAATCACTCTGTCCCTTGCTATGCATCCTACAGTAAGGCTTCTTCATTTCTACACCAGCTGCACTGGTATTCCACAGGCCCTGTGTTTAGCTTAGCAAAGAGAAGACTAAGGGGAGAATTGATACCAGACTTTCAATATCTACATAATTGTATATTAAGGCGTCATTCCTTGCACCTGTAGTGATGCTGTACTGGAACACAATTAAGGAACAACCTTGAAGGAATGCACCCTTTCTGCTAACGTACAGCTGCCCTCTCACACAACATTCCTACCAGTCAGGATTTAAATTCCCCATTCATTCATTCCTAAACCAGCTGTTACCCTCTATTAAACATATTACATTCATTACATAAACATTTTAATCCAACATTCCTTCATTCCTTCAAGCCGGCCCCCCCAGGCCCCAGCCAGCCCCAGCTGGCCCCAGCCCCCCAAGGCCAGCAGGCGCCCGCATCCCCAAGCCTAACCTTAACCCCCCCCAGCCCCCAGCCAGGCCCCACCTGCTGCAGTGAGCCTCGCACGCAAGTCGCCACTCGCCGCTGCTGGTGCCGCTCTGTTCTTCGCTGCTCCGCTGCTGCCGCAGCTCCACCACCTGCTCCCACCCCCTCTCACACCCAAGAGTCTTCGCCCTCCCAGAAGTTGCTTTGTACTACTTCTGGGAGTGAGTGAGAAGGGGCCAGAGGCTCTGGCCCCTTCTCGCTCCCTCCAGGAAGTAGTAAAAAGCAACTTTCGGGAGGGCGAAGACTCGTGGGTGTGAGAGGGGGTGGGGACAGGGAGGTTGTCCCCCCGTCCTGACCCAACCCGATGGGGGGTCAGGACTGACAAAAATTTTTTTTTTAAAAAAAACAGACCTTGCAGCGGAACCGGCCCTCCCAATCGGCCTGGCCCACCAGGAATCCTCCCGGTGGGTTCAATGGCCAATCCACCCCTGCCTGCACAAACCCTCCCTCAAGTCCTAAAACCCTGGAGGGAGGGTCTGACACTTCTGCTGGTGTTATACACTATTTTTCTGATCTGGCAGCCTAGAGCCTTTATTCTTCAGCTTTGTACTAATTGGCTCTCCTCTCTTGGAATTTTCAACACTGGAGATGCTGCGTCTATCGTTTACAATATGAAAAGATGCTATGCCATTGGCCAAATGCAACCTGTAGCTGCTAAGGCCCTTTTTACACGAGATGCACCCACCTATTCCCAGGCAGGGATCTGCGTGGGCATGCATGGGTGAGTCTTGTGTGTACAGCGGTGGCAGCGGGGGAGGCAGTGGGTGGGCGCAAAACATGCATGTCAACCCACCTCCATCCATCATCCATGCACGGAGCAACTGGTAACGATGCTGGTTGCTCCATGTATGGGGATAAGTGGGGGCCCATGTACACATACCCCCACTGCTCCCACACTGGCCCACACACCAACCATCCCCCCAGCGCAGCCCATTTAAAAAGGGTCTAAGACAAACAATGTGTCGTGTGTGTATATACACTTACACCCCAAGCTGAAGCCGATATCCCAAACTTCAAGTTTGTTGAATTTATCATACTTGAATGGTTGGATTCAAACTGAATTTGTTCTCTGTTTCTGAAAAAAATTGTTTTGTTTGCTTGTTTATTTGTTTTATTCAGAGTTCATCTGTTGTCCAGCAGCTCTTCTTGAAGTACTTGATTAACTTGTGTCACGTGGCATACCAAAGTGCCAAAGAACAAATAAACAATCAAACATGATAACAAGGGCAAGGCTACTGTTTGTATATGAGAGCCAGTGGATAAGTGAGTCTAGTGGATAAGGTATTGGATTTGACCTCAGGAGACAAGGATTCCAATCCCATTTTAGCCATGAACACACAGCCACTATCTCTCGGCCTTAGTTCCCCATCTATAAAATGGGAATAACAGTGATCTACCTCACAGGGATGTGCTGTGAGGATGAACTAGAAAAGGACTGCAAAAGACTCTGAACACTGAAAGTGCTATAGAAATGATGATTAATAATATTCCTCAAAGTGGTGCTTTGGAGAATGTTAGTCTCAGTGGTACGTTTCCACAGGTGGTCACAGTTACCAGATCACACAGTAGTTCATATCTCTATAAGGAAGATAATTCTACTGGTGCATCATTTTTTAGCCCATTGTAACTCTCTGTGATTGAATGGGGTATCCCAGCACCTTCAATCACAATAGTGAGGAAAAACAATATCTGTTTTTCTTTTTAAAAATTGAGCTGTGGCTAAGGGGGGGAGAGATAGCTTAAGTGGTAGGAGCACGTGATTTGCATGTATAAGGTCCCAGGTTCAATCCTCAGCATCTCCACCTCAGGATCCCTGGTAGCACACCTGGGGGAGGCCTCTGCTGGGGGCTTGGAGGGGTCTCAGGTAGCACACCGGGATGGCCTCTGCCGGAGACCCTGGAAGAGCCAGATTTGGAGCTGAGTTTGAAAACCCCTGCTGCCATGTCAGGTTGTGACAATACTGGGCTAAGATAGACCATTGGTCTGACTCAGTTAGGCAGTTTACTTTAGTTTAAGTGGAGGGAGTTACACACAGAGACGTGAACTCTTCAGAGCAAGGTTTTAAGTATTCTTGCTTTCCTGCTATTCAATGGCAGACCTTCTGTGATACAGGTGTGTATGCCCTCTGCTCAGTGTATTCCAAAAGGAATTCAACATTCCCCCCAGGGATTAAAATGCTACCAACTAGAATGCAGAATTTCAACAAGATACCACTGAGTTATATTTAAACCATATGCCAAAGTTTACCTTAGTTCCTTGAAGGGGTCTGCCCTGACATTAGGAGTTTCTATAGATTTAGGGAACACTGTGCCTTCTGCTCCTGAAATAACAAGACAAAACACAAGTTGTAGGTGTTACAAACTGTTAGCAGAGGAGTGATTCTCAAATCACAGTTGGCATCCTCCATTCTGTCAGAGGGCTCTGTGGGTGGAGGTACGTGTGCAGCGGGTGTTGGTGGGTGTGCGGCGGGAGCGCACACGCACAAACATCTGCCACCCGTGGTGTTTACACGGGTACACACCTGCCAAACACCCATCCCCCCACCCACCAACAGCTGCATATATGGACTGCCCCCCCGCCGCGCACCCGCCCGAACACCGAGCATCGGGAGGGGGAGGGGGTTTCCATGTAAAAATGGCCTAATATCCATAGTAAATGTCATATCTGACCATTTTGCCTGATTTGAATAATATCTGCTGGATAATGGATAATAAGCACTATTTGGGTCCATTCTGCTGCATATCTGTTTTGGGGTTTTCGGTTGGGGGTATGTTGTTTTTTGGGGGGTTATTAAGTTCTTCATATATTCAGTTACTTTGTTTTGGCTATTTGTGCATCTGCAGTTGCCAAAAATGAAGTAACCAAATATCTGAACAATAGAATATAGCAGCTAAGAACTGGGGGTGGGGGATATGTAAATATCTGTTTTGGTTGTGGACATAATTTGGCTATACTGAGTGTGCCCATTAAACTGCAAATACAAAACCCAGTATTAATTTCAGCACTGCCATTTAAACTCTCATCAACACCTCTGGGAAGGATAATGCTTTACCCACCTTTAAGTGTTCTCAAATCTACAGATGAAGAGCACTAGGGCCTCACATAGACAAACACTTTACATAGAGACCTAGTAGCTTATAGGATAAGGTGTTAGACTTGGACCTGAGAGACCAGGATTCAAATTCTGTTTTTAGCCATAAACTTGCTGGGTGGACTTGAAAAAATTTCTATATCTTAGCCTCAGTTCCTCATCTGTAAAATGAAAATAGCAATGACCTACCCCATAGGGGTTTGTGAGGGTGAGTGAGATAAGAATTATAAAGCACTTTGAACACAGAAACATCTATAGAAATTATTAATTATTAATATGCTGGAGGAGAGTAAGTAACTGTGGTGGTATTTTCTGAGCAGCTGTATATACTCTGGCAGGCAATATATATGAAAAACAGTAAATAATTTCTCTGTGGCAGTATAGACTGCTCTTATCTGCTAGAGGGACATAATGAGATTATGGGCAAATGTATACATCAAGGGTAGGGAACGTTGGGTGAAAACAGACATTAACTGTAGCAAACTAACACCGGTTTACAATTTCTTATCCATGTTGCAGGCCTGCATAGGGTGACAGTGCAGCCCTGCAACATGCATAAGAAATTTTAAACTTGTGTTAAAGTGTGCTAAGGTGTATGTCTGTTTTCACGCCTTTTCTCTCACAGGGGCCACTTTGAAAATTAACACAAGCTCCAACTGCCACACAGAAGTTGGGGGGCTAAGAGGTCAAGTTGTAGGTGTTACAAACTATTAGCAGAGGAGTGATTCTCAAATCACAGTTGGCACAATTTACAGCTAATCTGACCCCTCCATCGCCAGCACACACCACTTCATACTCGTGAGGTCCCTGAAGTGTTCAATGCCAGTTGCCTCGTTTGCACTTGGAATTTGTGTGCACATTAGAAACATCCAGTGCACAAACAACCACTTGCTCCAAGTATGCAAAAATTTGACCGAGTCATCTCAGAGCATTTTCAGACAAGACACTCCCCACCCACTGCTCACCCACCTCCCATCCACTATACATGTTATAGGGCAGTCATAGGGCAACACTGAAGCCCTGCAACATGTATAATGTATGGGGAGTGTCTTGTCTGAAAACACCCTTAGAAAGATGAAGGTCTAGATGATGGATCATTGCCATGGATTAGGGATGTGCATGTCATTTTCATTATTACAATAACAATAATGAATATTGTCATTTTTTTATCATTATTGCAATAACAAAAATGACAAATAATAATAACAAAAATAGAAACTAAAACATTTTGTTTTTGAAATAAAGGGAAAAAACTGAAAAACCTATTTCCGGCTATAACCTTTTTGTTTCTTATTCAATTTTGATGAAACTTGGGGACATTGTACCCCCAATTGACGGTGCTATGTGTACCACATTTTGAAACAATTAGATAAAAGGAACTGATTGTAGAAGCACTTGAACATTGTGATTTTAAGAAAAGCTCCATATGCATTCACAGCTACAACTTTTTTAAATTCCATCCACTTTGCATGAAACCTGTGAATGAATATTATGTCCTTCCACAAGTTTAACACTCCTGCCAATTTTCAGAAAGATTGGATAAAGGGTCCTGATGGTATAAGACATGAACTTGAAAATACATTTCCAGCTGTAATATTTTTATATTCCATCCTGCTTACACGTTATTTGGCAAGAATATATCACTTACCGTCCCTGTCATCTCTGCCAAACTATAGGGAAATTTGTTAAAGGGACCCAATTTTATAAGCAATTGAAGTTGTCTCCTTGAAGAGTTATTCAGATAAATAGCAGCACATGCAGTGCCAGTCAGAGGCAGGCACCTGGCATGACAAGGGGAGAGAGGCTGTAGGAGGGAGGATGTGGAGCAACCCAAAAGACTGACAGACAAATTCACTGGCCAATTACTGCATGCTTCCAGCTTTACAGGACAAATCGGTAGTGGCTTTGAGGCGGGCATAGGGGGCAGCCCTCAGGCGGACATAACTGGAACTTTGGCGATAGCATCCCAGCAAAAAGGAGACATAGTTTACACATCCAGACTGGCCAATTATCATCACAATCACATCCTGCAGCACTGTGACAGAGGACATAAGAGAATCTCTATTGGCTCGTTCCTAAACAGATGCTTCTGACTTCCCAGTAACAAGTGGCGGAGAGATGTTAGGATGGTCACAGCACAGAATGAGGCTATTTGGTTGATATTTCTGTTGGCAAATTAGCATCACAAACCAAGCTTATACCACAGTGACACGTAAGAGAATCCCTGGCATAGGCTCCTTCTCTGCATATGTTGTGCAGGCATATAAAATTATCACATCTTTCTGATATTTGGCAGAGATGTTAGTGAAAGTGTGATACAGATCCCTGCCAAATTTCATGTACACTGGTTGGACTATAAAGATGTTACAGTCAGAGATACATTTATAAGTTAATTATAATGCTTATACCACCAGGACCCTTTATCCAATTGGTCTGAAAGTTAACAGCGATAGTAAATATGGGAAGGGGTATCACATGCCATGTTTCATCTACATTAAATGTGAGGCAAAGAAGTTACACCTAAGAATGTATATGAAGATTGTTGCAAAATAAAATAATTCAACTGCTTCTAAAATTGGATTCCTTTATCCAATCTTTTTGGAATTTGGTACACATAATCCCTTCCATTGGAGGTATACACACTCCAAGTTCTGGACAAATATAGTAAAAAACAAAAAGGTTGAAAATGTGTTTTCCATTGAAACCAATGGAAAACGAAAATGAAAGCAAAAACGAAAATAACTATTTGATATTTATGAAAATGCAAATAACATTTAAATAACGAAAACGAAAAAAAAAAAAAAATGACATGGGCCCCTGGTGAACACCTCTACCATGGATACATTCCCCACCCTTGTGTGCATGCCCTTATTTGTGCTCTTTTATTCTGAATTCAATCTTCCATTGCTGAGGGAGTGGCCAGATTCGGGAATTAAAAAGGGGCCACATAAAAACTAGCTGGAGGCCACATTTGGCCCCTGGGCCCGAGGTTCCACACCTGGTATACATGAACAACTGAGTTAATCTACAGCAGACATAACTTCTTTGACAACAAAGTGCAGTTCTGGTCTGCAGCAGTTTTCCGGCCCTTCGGATTTATTGTTTCCATGAACATACAAACAAATTCTTCATTGCATAGTTAATTAAATGAATTTTGCAGTTAAGTCAAGTATTCCTGCATACTAGCCCTAAGTATTATTATTTACTAACCACCTACAATTAAAGAATTGGCACTATGCAGCATGTAAAATTTCATAAAGCTATAAATGAACAGCAGAAACAATTACTTAAAGGCCAGATCTGCAGCCACATACATGATAAACCTTGAGATATGTCTGTGGAGCAAGTTGGAGCAATTCTGTGACATCATAGCAGCTCAACCAATTGTTACAGTGGGCTCACAAGCAGGCAGTTTTTAGTCTTGTACATATATTGCTTAGTACACTAGAAGCCATCCATCAGCAAATATTTAATCCTACTAATTATATAATTTTCTGAGAAGTGAAGATCAACATTAGAACAAACCATCCAGGCTCCAACCCATGCTCTCCTCTCAGGGGCAAACACAAGCATTGGCCAGAATGATTTTCTCCCTTAATCCAGTTTTACATTGGAGAAATTCTACTGGCTTCACAATATGAATGAGCCCAATAATTTTGTATGGTTTAAAAAGGGATTGAAAAATCAGTGTGGATAAGAACAAGAGAATTAAGAGCTACAAGAGTTAGTTTAGGGGCTCCCAAACTTCTTGCCTGCATGACTCGAATTTTGAGACTTAAATATTAGGCGTGTGTACTTGGTTTTCGTTATTACAATAACAAAACAAAACTAATAATGAAATCAATAACAAATGATGGTTTCGTTATTTATTTCATTATTGCCTGGCAGTTATTTTTGGAGGGAAAATGTGGAGAGGGGAGGAGAGAGCAGACATCACGGAGCCATTTGGGAGGGAAACAGTGTTGAACTCTTGAACTGAGCCTGTGATGGGAGGGGTGAGCAGACAGCAAGGATCTGATGGATGTAATCGCTGGTCAATGAGCAGCGCAAGCAGGTCTCAGGCTGTCGCATGGCACTCTGTGATTGCTCAATGCCTCCTGACTCCCAGAACCAATCAGGGGGGTCTGGGGAGGGCACTGCAACCCTTTATATTGTCAGGGCCAGGTTGTTTGACTCTTGTTCTATGTTATCTCTTGCTGTAACAGGTTGTGTTTGCAGAACTCTGGTGATTGCACTAAAAATCTTCCCCAGCCCTGAGTGTACATTACCACCTATACATTTCATATACCTTACCTTTCCTTATACCCGTTACATTTTACATTTTCCCTTCCCCTGTCTGTCTCCCCCTGTACATATATACAGATATAGGTATAGAGTAGATATATAGATTAGATATATACNCTCCCAGAACCAATCAGGGGGGTCTGGGGAGGGCACTGCAACCCTTTATATTGTCAGGGCCAGGTTGTTTGACTCTTGTTCTATGTTATCTCTTGCTGTAACAGGTTGTGTTTGCAGAACTCTGGTGATTGCACTAAAAATCTTCCCCAGCCCTGAGTGTACATTACCACCTATACATTTCATATACCTTACCTTTCCTTATACCCGTTACATTTTACATTTTCCCTTCCCCTGTCTGTCTCCCCCTGTACATATATAGAGAGATATAGGTATAGATTAGATATATTATAGATATAAAGATTAGATATATAACTCATAGTTTTTTCTTTTTCCCTTCATGTCTGTCTCCCCCTGTCCATATTATATATAGAGAGATTTGTTGTATATATTAGATATTATATAGACATTACTAGTTACTAGGCTGTCTTATTATATATATTAACCAAAACAAAACTTAACAGTTTAAAAAAACCTTAAATGCACAAGAGTTTTCTTAAAATACAAAATTATATAGATATTACTAGATACTAGGCTGTTTTATTATATATATTAAGCACACACCACACAGCCAACTGAAGTTCTGTTTCTGCTGTCAAAAATGGAAACAAAACCAATTTTTTCCCCCCAATATTGGAATCAAAATCGAAATTGAGAATCAAAAATGGCACCGATAATGAAAAATGAAATTTTGTTAATACTGAAAAAGAAAATGATTTTTTAATAATGAAAATTCAAAACAATGAAAAATGACATGACTCCCTGGTGCACACCCCTATTAAATATAATCCTGTGACTTTAAGCAGCAACAAAGACACAGAATCATAGGATATTTTCAGACATGATGATAGCCCACATTTCCCACTTCGACCTGTGTGGAATTGTGGGCTACCGTCACGGTTGAAAGTGCCACCAGATGTTAGCCCAGGCTGTTTCCTGGCAGTGTTGGCACTTAGCCCAGGCTAAGACTCGGGAACATCTCCAGGTCATAGCCTGGGCTAAGCACCAACACACCTGGGAAATGGCTGCCCAGCCAGGAGTAAATTGAGCTATCATGCCTGATTGTCAACATTACCTGGACTTGGTCTGGAGTCCTGGTGGTTTTAGGTGCCATGGTGGCCGTCATTGACTGCCCGTCACCAGAGTGGGGGAGGGCTGCTTCATGCAGCATCAGGGCAGGGCCAGGTGAATGCATGTCTGTGCATCTCCCTGCCCCAGCTGCTGTCATGTTTTTTTGGCAGCTGGGTCGATTCCCAGCCAGAGTGACAGTGTTGAAAAACACCCTTAGATATGGAAGGAACCCCTATTTGGATGTAGGGAGCTATTCAAATCATAAAATATCAATTCAGATCACTTCTGAAGTAATGCTACCAAATTAGAAGTGATTAAGCCTGAAACTCATTCTCCTGTTTCTCGAGAAGAATCACGGTTCTTGGCTTATTCTGACAAATGAGAATGAACTGAGAATCAACAGTGTTTTAACTGCATTCTTGTAAACAAATATGATAAAACAACCCAAAAAAAGAACCATGCATGCGCAAAATGGCTGATGGGGCCATTCTGTGCATGTGAAGCCCTTCTCCAAAATGGTGCCAGCAGTGCTGTCACCATTTTGGAAAAGGGAAGCCGTACTGCGTATGCGCAGTGGTCATTTGCACATATGCAGAACGGTTGCCCTTTTCCAAAATGGTGGAAGTGCTGCTGGCACCATTTTGGAAAAGAGCTGTGCATGTGCACAATTGATCTGGTGGTCATTTTGCACATGCACTATTGTTTTTTTGTTATGCGATATCTCATGAGATTTCACACTGGGGCTAAGATTTCGGCAAGATCTCGGTCCGTGGCATGAAATCTCACGAGATTCTCATGAGCATCAAAAGGGATTATTGTTTCAGCTCTAGACTGAAGACTTGAAGACTTGTGCTTCAAGGCTTAAACCAGTCTCCAACTGTTGTAGGTTAGACCTTCATGGTGGCAGAATATCCTGTAATTGCCTACAAGGGAGAATCTTGCACCTTCCTCTGAAGCATCACGATATTGGACTAGTTGTGCGTTGGATCTAATCCAGTATAAAAAATTCCATATTTCTATGGGGTGAAAACAAACAAGGCAGTAGCCTACATTAGCCCGCAATTCACCTGCCTATCTGTTAGGTGGCTGTTAGATGCTTGCCCACTTCTGCCACAGGACAGGCGGCCAGCTGCTACCCAACATGTTGGCAAAGAAAGGAGGTGGGTACATGGTGGGCTAAGGCTGACCCAACCGGGTTCCTCCTGACTGTTAGGTCCTGAGCAGCTATACCAAGTGGTGAGGTCATCTAACACCATAGAGTTGTGGACAAAAAGCCTATAGCAGTCAAAGGAATGACAACATCCCTCCCCCTTTCCACTTCTGTATTCATTTCCCTGGCCAAACCTGTGGAGTGGGGGCAGTGAGATGACTGTCCATCCACCCAGATTAATCGGGTCACTCGGGTGCATGTTCTTCTGCTCTACATGCCAGCTCAACGAGTGGCGGCTGCAGTCTACTCCATGGGTTGGGCAGGGGATCCAGGTGGCCGCTGTCTTGTTTGTTCTCACTCAATGTTTGCTGAAGTTACTCCTGACTTACAACAATGTCACTGGGTAAAAACTGATGTAAGGGTGGCTGGCTTAGGCCCACTGTCTGTCTGTTTTTGCATTGGCGGATGTTGAACCAGGATTTCCCTGGGTTGTGTTGGCAGCTAGCCCAGTCTCTGACCTTGGGAAACCCCCGAAGCCACAGTCCGGCCTAAAGCCGTCATAACAAAGTCAAAGTGGACCAGAGAAGAACACAGCAGGCAAGCACATCTGTTGTGGGTCACCATGACCCAGCCCAGATCAGGGCCCATCATGGTCAGCCATCAATGGCCACCATGGCTGCTGTCATGGCAGAGGGCAATGTGTTGGGAGCGGCACAGAGATGGGGCTGGCCGGCTGTAAGTAGATCTGTCCTCATCCTTGTGTGAAAGATAAGTTTATTAGTGTGGCCTTAGGCTTTTGCTTTAACAAACATACATACACGGTAAACACATACAAACCAAAGAAGAAAAAAAAAAGGCCATAGAAGAACCATGGGCATTAACAACTACCAAGTAACCCAAAAGCCTAGCATCCTAATGGCATGAATCTGTTAGAATAAGTTTAACTTAAGCTAAAAAATAGCATAACCTCTTAATCTAAAACCTGCTGGTTGCGGTCCAGGAAAACAAAAGGGTACAAACTAGAAAAATCTAGTTAATTACTAACAAGGGACTTGGACAATAATGCAAAGAAGAAAAAGCACCCGCTGTCAGCCCATATAGCCCAGAACAGTAGTCCTACATGTGGCATCAGTGGCCATAAGTTCTTCAAGAATCAAGGCCCCTCTAGGAGGAAATCTCCATTCTTTTGCAGGAACATGATTGACCAAGCGAGGGCTTGGGACAATAGGACAGTGGGGCTGAGACACAAACGGGAGCCCACAAGAGGCCATTTGTCCTACAGTTACCAAATCCTCAGTTAAAACCAGAGAATTGTGTCTCCGTAAGGATCTGTGGAGCTGTCTCCATGGGAGATGGCAAGCCTGGATTAACCAGGGGGAGAAGCCTGGAAGGAGAATGAATTGACTTGGGTAGAGAACTAACTTCCAGCATAGTTGGGGACCTACAGGGCAAAAGAGAACCAGATGAAGCAATAAAGGCTTCCTCCTGGGCCAGTACTTTGGGTCTGCTAACAATTGGAATATCCAATAAAGTGAGTGTCTTCCTTTTGGGTAGCTGGACCAAATTAGGGTTTCCCTCAAGGGGAACCAAGGTATTCAAGGGAATTTGCTGCAAGAGTGGAGAAGTTCCTTTTTTGGATTGGAGGTTGGCCATATATACCCCCCATGAAGAGACGATACGGGAATAGGACAGAAGGCTCTTGACTATGGCTGGAGTATGAAAATAAATCACCATACATATTGCACCACCCCTTGTTGGCAAATGATAAAAATGGCTAATATGGAAGGGCAAAAAGGTACAGCCCAAAATATCAGAAATATGCTGAGCAATCTGGGGTTTAAAGTCCCCAAAAGAGAGTAACCCAGACCGCAAAGGATAGATTTTAAAGACCTAGGCATCAGTCACAGGGATGAGTTTCTGGTCCTCAATAGCCTTTGAGGCTGGGGGGTCAGAATAAACAGGACTATAAGGGATAGATGTTTGGGTTGCCTGGTCCATGCACATAGGACCCGACCCAAGCCTAGTCCCCCCAGGGGCATCCACCTGCTCCCCAAGCCTAGACAGCTGATGCTGAATACCCTGGAGTTGGGCATCTAGGCCCTCAATTCGTGCCTTGAGCATTAGAAGAGACTCTTCTACCTGCTGCGAATGGTGAGAAACATGAGCCTCCAGGATATCAGGAGGGATAGAGCACAATTTAGTGGGAGAGCCAGGGGGCCTATTAGAGGAACCCCCCCTTCCCTATATTAGGGCTGGTAAGAGACTCTAACTCCCCTTGGGCCTCGCTATCTTGGCCTTGAGGGGAAGACAGCATCCTGGGGTAGGTAGCGGACAACTCCAAATCCCGGTGACCACAATTCAATGAATTTAGTGATAAGGGGGTTTCCCCTTCCAAATCTCATGCAGCTAAAAGTTGAAGCTCGATTTCCTTAATACGAGACTGGAGTAAACAAATATTGTCACCAGGGGAGAAGGACTGGGAACTAGATGAAGGCTGTAATGATTTCCGAGACTTGGCAGCCAAAGCATGCCACCTTTCGCCTTGCTTTCTAAAAGCCAAGGCACAGAACAATAAAGAATCAAGGGGGGCCTGCGAGATTAAATTATCAGGCTGGGACCCAATGACAACATCTCCCACCTCAGAATTCGCAATAGACTGGAGGGGAACAGTGGGAACCGAAGTTACACAAGTAGCTAGGGGATCCCGCCCTACATCGAGGCACTCGGCGAGACAATATAAGGAAGGTTGGGAGATCCCCCCTCCCCCGCCTGGGATCTGATGGTGCCGGGACTGTGGGAAAACAGTCCTCAAGATGTAATTGCCCAGCCCGTGCCCTAGTGGTCACCCCCAGCTTCTTCCTATTCTTACTCTTCTTAGGCATGGAAACAAAATAAAACTGATGAAATAAGTTAAAATATATAAAATAACTTCAAGCCCCAGCAAGGGCACTAATCTGGATCACATACACAGAAAATCAAAGCCCCGCGCCCACCCTGCGGCTAAGGCTGTACGCACAAGGGCGCGCCCTTAGGTGCGCTGCCCTGGTGCACACCTCCAGCGCCGCTGGCTGGCGCGGGGATTTTAAATTGTCCCAGGACCATGACTCCTCCCAGCTCTCAGCTGTTCCGGTGTGCAAATAGCCCTCGGCAGCGGTGGCAAACTCCCTCTGGGCAACGGGGTACCGGGTTCCCATGTCCCCCCCTCGGCTTGGTGGAAAGCAGGCAACTGGTGCAGGTCCCAGGGATGGAAGGGGGTGAGCTCGGCGCTGCCGGCTGGCATGGGGATTTTAAATTGTCCCGGGAGCGTGACTCCTCCCAGCTCTTAGCTGGTCCGGCGTGCAAATCAGCCCTTGGCAGTGGTGGCAAACTCCCTCTGGGCAACGGGACTCCGGGTTCCCACATCCCCCCCTCAGCTTGGTGGAAAGCAGGCAACTGGCGCAGGTCCCAGGGATGGAAGGGGGCGGGCCGGCTGTAAGTATGTTGTGATCCTCTCAATCCTTGGGCTGCATGGGCAGTGGGATGGCGGACCTTATGCAGGCACATACGTTTGGTACCCCGACATGGCCCAGATCACGTCCTCCATGGATTTCCACTCCAAGCCGGGGTGTGATGGTGGCATGCTGCCATCATGTGTTTTTACCCACTGAGAGCACATTCCACCCCATCCTTAAAGTGACTTTTGTATTACAAGCCTGGGGAATAAATTTCACATTCCATACAAAAATTTTTTTAATTGTCTAATATTTACCCTCCAAAACCAAAACTATTTCTTTTTAACCTAGAATAAACAAAGTAAACTCAAAGATGATACACAGAATAGTCTAAAGTTTGAAGCTTTAGACTTTGGGAATTAAAATTGATCCTGTGGCCCAATACAAATATTTAGCTCATGGCTTTCCTATAAGCTTTTATTGTTACAAGTTGTCAAAAGCAGCTGTAACTTACCGACCATGAAGGTTATTATTATCTGATTTGTCCTCTCCAAACTGTTTCCAAATCATTTAAGTCTCAGTTTATCCCACCCAATTGCACTAGTTATTAGCTTTGCAATGAAACAGCAAAAGCAGCAGCCTGCAAGTATCTGAATAATATAATGAAGATTTGGGGTTTTTTGGATAGGGGTGTGCATGTCATTTTCATTACTACAATAACAATAACGAAAATTGTCATTTTCGTTTTTGTTATTGCAATAATGAAAACAACAGAGAATAATGACAATGATAATGAAAACAACGACCGGGAATACCAAAAACGACAACCGAGAATACCGATAATGATATTAATAGATAACAAAAACTATAACAAAAACGAAAGCGAGTAACAAAAACGACAATGTTATCACTGTCATTATTAGTGTTATGGCAGTTGGGTTTTGGAGGGAAAATGTGGAGAGGGAAGGTGGGAGCAGACATCTTGGAGTCTTAACAGGGTTGAAATCTTGAACTGTGTCTGCATTGAGAGGAGCAAGCAGCTCAGCAGTATCTAATGGATGTATCGCTGGCCAATGAGCAGTGCAAGCAGGCCCCAGCCATCTCATGGCACTGTGTAATTGCTCAATGCCTGTTGCCTCCCACAACCAATCAGGGGAGCTCTGGGGGAGGGCACTGCAACCCTTTGTAATGGAAGGGCCAGGTTTTTTTCTCCATTTTGTGAGAGTTCTGCGTGTCAGGTTGTGTTTACAGAACTGTGGTGCTTGCACAAAAAATCCTCCCTAGCCCTCATTGTATTATTTATTTAATTAATTTATTAGCTATTACCGCCAATACCTTTCCTTCCTCAATCCTCATACCCTACATGTTACCTTCTCCTTTTCCCTGCCCTTCTCACCCCTGTACATTATATATAAATAGGTAGTATAGGTTAGATATAGATATATATTATAGATATATAGGCCACTTTTAAACGAGGCACTGAAAAGCACCTCCTGAGCCCTACGTTGAGAGAAAAGCCATGCAGGGAGTGTTTACATGCTCCCAGCGCTGCCGGAAGTGATGTACTCCTCGTTGTTGGCAGTGGCAGCAGCTGTAGATGCAGTGCTTTGAAGAGGCGTGTTCTGAAAGCCTCACTTTTCAGGCTTTCAGAACACGCCTCTTCAAAGCACCGCCTCTCCAGCCACCGCTGCTGGCAACGGGGAGCACGTCACTTTTGGCAGCGCAGGGAGCATGTAAACACTCCCTGCATGGCTTTTCTCTCAACGCAGGGCTCAGGAGGTGCTTTTCAGTGCCTCGTTTAAAAGCGGCCATAGATTAGATGAGAATAGTTATATAGATAATTGATTAGATAATAGTTTTCCTTTTTCCTTCCGCTGTCTCCCTTAGATTTAGATAAATATTAGTTGTGCACGGAATCAATAACGATACGATACCAAAAATAAAATCTTCATTTGAAACGGTACCGATATCAATAATGATACCGATAACGAATATCGATACTGATAACAAAAATTATACCGATATTGATACAATAAAAATATCAAAAACAATACAAAAATTATAACAAAAACGATAACGAAAACGACATTGTCCTTAATAATAACAAAAATGACATTTTTGAATAATGAAAACAAAAAAAGAAAATGACATGGGGGCCTGGTGCACACCCCTAGTTTTGGATGAATATAGAGGCATGGTAGTGCCTCTATTTGTTAAGGTGAGACAAAGATCATGTTGTTTCTCCCCCTATACTTAACGTGGCAGTTTTTAGCCACTGCACTTCCAGGTTGCGACTCAAGACTTTATCGGGCTGTTGTGGATTTATTAAGCACACTTGCGCGGCATTAGAATGCTTGAAAATTCAAACACAGTGTACACTAATCGCTGGTGTGACTTTCACAAAGTTCCAAACTTTTAAATCAAGGTTATAGATATCGTTACTCTCAATGGGGAAAATTGTTATGTTGTGCAGACGTGCTTAACAAAGCTTAGCCCATAAAAAACAAGCCGTGCCACTGCTCCCTTTCCACCCGCTCACTAGCTAGCCCACCTGGCACCATGGCAGCAGAAGGAGATGGGGGGAGGAACTGACACTAGTCCCCCTCCCGCCTGCCCACCTGCCACTACTACCTAAACCTAAATAACACTGGCAGCAATCTGGGCAGAGTGGGGGGGGGGGGGGACTCAATTTCACAAATTTGAGTAGGATGAGAAGATGTAAACTGCATTGATTAATTCTGCTTTTGTTAATGTGTTGGCTTAGTGAAAGAAGAATATTGATTGTTGATTATAGATGTAGGGGATGAGGGATTGTGATTGTGAGCAGATGAGAGAAAAGTTGTGGATGGAGGATGGATGTGTGTTTTGAGGAAAGAGATTTGCCCTACTAAAGAATTTCCTTACGTTGTGAGGTTTGTGTCAAGGTGGATATGCCTTAACTATGTATTTAAAACCTTTGGCTTTTAAAGTTTGGATAGTTTATGTGGGGGCTTGATAGTAGTAAAGATAAATATTCCTGCTCATTAACCACTGTATTTTTGTGCTTATACTGAGGCTGTCACTGATTTTTAGGGTTCTAGTTTTTGTCTGTTTTTAAAATGCTAAATTAGCAACACTATTCAAAGTCAGACTAATGAGAGAAATTTGGGGCCCCACCACATTTTGATGGTGGGGAACCCCTCATCCTTCTCCCCTCTCATTAGTTTTGAAGTCAGTTTCTGGCTATCATACTGGTATTTTATTTACACATATGTTACTTGGAATGATTATTTAGTAATTATGATTACAATAATATTTTAATGTTGTTAGGATTAGAGGCAAGGGGAGGACTCACGCCGCCCGCAGCCGCCCGTTGGCGGATCACAGCGTCGGCTCTGAGAAGGCACAGCAAGCACTGCCATCATCTGACACTGCACGGGAGGAGGCAACCCCAAGGGGAGACCTCGGCACGTCAGTAGGGAGCTCCCCACTGCCCAGCCCAGCCACAACATCGGGACAACTTCCACCCGCGCCGCAACGCTCCAGGGCGGGGTTTGCACCGCTGAGACGCTCACAACGTCTCCAGGCATGCAAATAGAGCGTGGCCTGAAACATAAATGCCGGTGCCACGGGACAAGCAGTGCCGGTGATCTGAAACTGGCCCCTGGTGCAAAAGACGTTTTCTGAGCCTTGTCCCGCCTTGGTCCTTATCTTCCCTTCCTTTCCGCCTTCCCTCCCCCCCCCAGACTGCTGTTGGAGTGAAGTGTATCTGCATGAGACTGGTGGGTGTTACCTTGGTATTCCTGTAGAATGAGTGAGTGAGTGTGTGCGAGAGCAATTGGAGTGAGAGTGTATCCCCTTCCCTTCCCCCCTCCAGTTCCTTCCCTTTGTCAGTGTGTGAGAGTTGTTGTCTCCCTATACTCCCTGGGTCCCGTAACCTCCTGTCCTCCCAACTACGTTGCACCAGTCCTCTCCCCCTCCTGAGTGAATCTGTGGGCAAGAGTGGTTGAACGGTGGGCAGGGTGCCCCAGTACCTGCTCCTCGGCGCCCAATGATGATAGGGGCCTGATCCTTGTGTAGGATCATAAGGCCCACTCACTATCCTGACAGGCATCCTTGTACACTTACTCAGTGCTGAGCGCTACTGTTTGGGCAGCCCGTGCTTCACGCCACTCGTGTGGGTCCCCCTGTCTCTTGGCCTCCCTGCCTGCCTGCCTGCCTCCCTACTACCACTGGGCTTCCCCCATTGACAAATGTATACTGTAGGGGGGCCCTACTGAGCTTGGAGGTCTAGTTCAATAGTAACCCAATCTCATCAGGCCTACTCCAAGTTCCAGTCAAGACATATTGATAAAGCATATGACATCTTGGAGATGGTGACTAGATTCTGCAATTTTGTACTGGTCCAAAGCATCCCAAGTGTGCATTGTTTAATTTGGGAATAGAAAGCAATTCTAGAACAGCAATCAATGAAGTTTCTAGTTGCAGGGATTCTGAAAAGGCTCAAACTGGGAAACACTATCCTACCTAAATTAACTTTCCTTTCTGAACAGCAGTCATATCCTTCTCCTCTCTCCTTATGATACTTGTTTCTCGGACACATTAGTCCTGTTTTCTCTCAAGAAGAAGGATTAGGGCTGTGCATTTGGGTTTTGATAAAACACAAATAGACATGAGAATATACAGTGATGTGGGGCGGAAAATTTTCCATTACCAAATTTTTCTGTGGAAAAATTTCCAGGGCTATAGGAAAGTTTTCACAGAAAAAAATTCCGATTCAACATTTTCTTATGCAAATTAATTTAATGCAAATTTTTAAAATTCAAAGTTTTCCAGAAAACCCACATCACTGAGAACATAAGAAGTGCCATACTGGGTCAGACCCACGGTCCATCAAGTCCAGCATCCTGTCTCCAAAAGTGACCAGCTACAATAGCTCGAGAGTAGTAAAAGTACAGGTATGGACCTGTGACCATCACCTGCAGACTATGGAGCACCGGTGTAATGTGCTTGCGGCATCCCAAACCCGACAGAAAGACAAGTTGCTACAATCTGCACCATCTGCAGCTTCTGAACCATCATCGAGAGCAGCCCCACACAGAGCGCATCGCAGTAATCTAGACCTGAGGTGATGAAAACATGGATGACAGTGGCCAGATCTGAATCAGAAAGAAAAGGTCGCAGCCTCCTCACCAAATGGAGCTGGTGAAAAGCATTCCTAGCCACCAACACAACCTGACAACCCAGGCGCAGCAAGGAGTCCAGAAGCACTCCAAGGCTGCAAACCTGATGTACCAAAGGGGGCTGAACTCCATCAATAAGAGGAGTCCCAATCCCTTCCAGGCCAGAAGACCAGCCAACCATCATCACCTCAGCCTTGTCTGGATTCAGCTTCAATCAGCTCACCCCAGTCCCCAACAGCAGCCAGGCAGCGGGTAAGTTCTGAGTTTGACAGGCTTGGGTTGGATGAAAAAGAGAGGAAGAGCTGGGTGTCATCAGCATACTGATGTCACTTCACCCCAAATCTCTGAATGACCTCACCCAGCAGTCTCATATACACATTGAACAAGAGGGAAGACAGAATAGAACCCTCATGGACCCCACAGGGGAGGTCCCAATAAGACAAGCAATCACCCATCACCACTTTCTGGGACCTCCCCAACAGGAAAAAGCAGAACCACTCAAGAGTGGTCCCACACATCCCCACCAGGTCCCGCAGTCAGATGTCAACACCATCACCTCATGGTCAACGGTATCAAAGGCCGCCAAAAGATCTAAGAGGATCAACAGGGCAGAATTCCCCTTCTCATCAACCAAGGCCACATGTGGAGTCTCCATGCCATACCCAGGGCAAAAGTCTGACTGGAATGGGTTCAGAAATCCAATTATATCAAGAGGAGCCTGGAGCTGTCAGGCAACCACCCATTCAATAACCTTTCCTAAGAAGACTGAAGACTTTAATGAACCTATTCTCCAAGAATTTATCAATTTTTAAATGCAGCTATACTACTGGTCCTGACAACCTGTTGCTTCATTCTGTATTATATTGCTAAAATCCAGCCCTGCCTTACTGTTGTCACCATAAAAAACCTAATCTGTGCTGTAGTCATTTCTTGCCTTGACTACTGTAACTTCCTCCTTAATGGCCTCCCCTACTCTGAACTTGCCCTCCTCATCTTCATTCAACGCTGTTGCCAAAATAATCACCTGCTCCTCCACCATCACCTGGTGCTGCCCACTGCTCCTGCTGGCAGTGGTCTCTCTCTCTCTCTCTCTCTCACACACACACACACACACACACACACACACACACACACACACACACACACAGAGTCCTGCCCCCCTGGCGTGCTGTCTGCAAATTGATACCCTGTCAAGTCTTCGGGTACTACCAGTGCTGCTCATGCCTACCTGTCCGCCTGCTGCCCTGCTCCTCCACTGCCACCTAGCGTTGCCCACTGCTGCTGTTGCTGCTGCCAGTATTGTCACTGGGCATTTTCATACATGACAGCTCTTAGAGCCACCATGCATTGATCCTGCCTGTGGTGAGAGCCCTCACCATGGGCAGGATCAGGCCCAGCTGCTGAACAAACGTGCCAGCGGATGGGGTGGGGAGAGGGCGGGGGGCGTGCAGACGTGGGTCTGCATAGCCCCGCCCCCCATGCTCCTCAGCGCGGCCCCACCTCCTCCCTGATGGCCCCTCCTCCCTATGAGGCTGCTGCACCTGCTTGGAACTGCTCCGGCCACAGACCGGAGTTAGGTAAAGCAGGTCATCAGACGTGAGGGCCCGCTCTATCACGGTCCAGGCTTGCCTTCCCCACACCGTAGCAGGGCTAACTCTGGGATATGTGCTGGCAGGGAGCCCACACATCACAGAGTTATCCCTGCCACAGTCCAGGGTAAACTCTGCTCCTGTCTGCAGCAAACTTCTGGCAGGCAGGAGCAGACGTGACACCACCATGGGTGACCACACTGGAGTTAGCATGGCCACCCATGGTAGTGACACGTTTGAAAATACACTCTCTCTCTCTCTCTCTCTCTCTCTCTCTCTCTCTCTCTCTCACACACACACAAGTCCTCCCCCCTGTGGCGCGGTCTGCAAGTTGATACCCTGTCACGTCTTGGCGTACTACCAGTGTTGCTCATGCTTACCTGCCAGCCTACCTGCCACCCTGCTCCTCCACCACCACATGGTGATGCTCAGTGCTGCTGCTGCTGCTATCATTGCTGTCTCTCTCAAAAAACAAAGTCCTACCCCTCCTGGGGTACTGTCTGCCAGTTGATACCCTTTCACATCTTGGAGTATTACCAATGCTCATGCCTCCCTATCTGCATGCCATGCTCCTCCACCACCATCTGGTGTCCCCTGCTTCTTCTTCTTCTGCTGCTACAAATGTGCGCGCTCTCTCTCTCTCTCTCCTACATGTCCTACCACCTCTGGGGTGCTGTCTGCAAGTTGATACCCTGTCACGACTTCGGGTACCAATGCCCATGACTGCCTACCTGAGTTTGTGATGACAATTGGCCATCAGAAACACCAATCCTCTATTCTCATCCTGTGCTTCTACCACTCTTCTTAGGCTGTTTTTACATGGACGCCCCCTCCCTCTGGGTGTGCGGGCGGGTGTGCGGAGGGGGGGCATCCGTGTATATGGCCAGCAGTGGATGGGGAGATAGGTTTCTGCTTGGTGTTCACCTGTGTGAATACCGAGCAGGATGGGTGGGAGTGTGTGTGTGCTCTTGCGCAACACCCACCTCCACCCATCACGCACCCATCTCCACCCACGGAGCCCTCCGGAAAACTGGAGGAGGCTCCGTGGGTGGAGGTGGGTGGGTGTTTACACGGACACACAAACACCTCCACCCACTGCAGCTAAACACCCACCTCCGTCCGTGTAAAAAGGGCCATACTGGGAAGTTGGATGCATCTGCTTAGGAAAGGGCCACTACTGGATTCTCTTATGTCCTCTGTAATAGTGTTGTAGCATGCTTGGGATTCCAATAGGCCAGCCATTGTCCTTCATGTCTCTAGATTACTAGACTACTTTCCCCTCCCCTCTGCCTTGCTCTCTGAAGTCCCAGTCATTTCCTGAAATTTTCATTTTTGTCCCAAATTTTTCAGAATATCTGCCAAATTCTGTTGAAAGTAAGAAACTGAAATTGTTTATAAAATTGGGACCTTTTATCCAAAACTTTCTGAATTTGGAAGGGACGATTCCTTGGGTGAGGGGAACAAACTTTCCAAAGTTCTTCCAAGTTGGATGGAAAACAAAGAGACTACACCTGGAAATGTGTGTACAAACTGTGAAATTATTAAATTGCTTATAAAATCAGGACCCATTATCCAATCTTCCTGAAAGTTGGCAGCGATGATTCCTTTCAGGATGGGTATAAGGAGTACAAATTCCGTGCAAAATGCATAGGAAAAAAGCTGTTATAGTTGCAAATGTATGCATAAACCACAAAACCTCAAGTGCTTACAGAATCAGGACCCTTTATCCAATCTTTATTAAATTTGGCATGGATAATCCCTAGGATAAGGGGTACAACTACACAGTACTGTGTGTAACTACACACTACACTAATGTGTGTAAATACAAATTATATATATATATATATATATATATAATTTGTATATATATATATATTGTAGTGTGTACTTACATACACTACTGTACACTCCCAAGTAATAAATAATTATTTTTCCCCCACCCCCAATTGTTTCAAAAAGATTGCTATTAAAACCCATACCTAGAGAATATCCCTTTGACACTGTGTAATTTACCAGCGATAAATGTTCATAAACAGTTTGAGTGAAAAATCCATGAAGCCATTTCAGCTTTATTTTAAGTTCCATTTAATGTCCCTCAAAAATGATTTCATCAATGTGTGTTCCATTAGCTGGTTCTCTGCCCAATAACTTAATTCTACACAATCAATCAGTAACTTATAAAGCATGCGACAGGATCTATATAAAGTATTTTGAATCACTGTAAAGATGAACTCAGTAGTTTTCCGCCCTCCTTTTCCTTTGGGCAAAAGGTGTGGGGGGGGGGGCAGTAAACTTGTAGAAATCCCTTACGTGCAGTCAGTCGCTACAGTAATAAGAAACAAGGCTTTTATGTTAAGGGAATGATTGTAGCTCAATTTCAGGTATTTTCTTCTATTTTGAGGATGTATTCTGGGGTGCTATTGACCTTATTTCTAAGGTTGTGCATTCAGGTTTGGATAAAACACAAATTAGTAGAAAAGAGCTGTTTGGGGCTTCTGTATTTGAAGCACAAGGAATGTCCTATAATTCTGCGGTAGGTGTTAATGTGCTTTGTGCCTCTCAATTTCCACCTCTAATTTTTAATTATTGGTCTAGCAGTTTGAGCATCTTTCATGGTATGTTGTGCAGGTTATAGGGGAGTTTAGCCCCAACAATGGCAATCTATAGGGGTGGATTTTTTTCTATCCCAACTTTATGGTAATGTAGAAGATGCTAGAGAGGGGGTATAAGAGGTACATGTTTGACTGGAGGTTTTATGCAAACCAAGAGGGATTTCCAACACCACAGTGGGTGTGACCCCAATAGAATTGTGTGCTACCTGCCAGTACATCGCTGTAAGCCATGGATGTGAGAAACCAAATGGTGTTAACATGTAAATACCAATTGCTTTTGCTTTCAATGATCACTATAGCTGTTCAATAAATTATGTGATCAGCTCTATAGACTCAGAGATCTGTGCATAGCAAAATATTATTTCTAGCCACAAAGTGCTGGCAGGCATAAACCCAGATATAAGCCTCCATGGGTGGGCAGGGATAGCAGGCGCTGGACCACCTTCAGAAATATAATAGCCCAGTAGAAGAAATAGTTGGTGCGCCTTCTTGTGTCCCGCACCCCGCATAAGAATAGACGGAGACATGCTCTGGGGTAAAAGGCCTTGGCTGCAACTTTATTACAACATATATACATATCGCTTAAACAGACAGCAATATGAAGAACCTGTATACATAATAGCGGAGAGGAACCATGTTATATAAAGCAGGTAATGGGTGCTGAGCTAAATCTCCCTCACCCCTTCAACCTGGGTGAATCGACCCTTCAAATTCACCCTCCCCTTGGGTCAGGGCGGGTTGCAGCCCCAACCAGCCGTTCCAAGCCTGGGCTGGGGCCCCCGGCCTTACGACCCCCCATGCTCCCCAAGTGGTAATGGGGAACACAGGGCCAAACCGGTGTTCATTTCAAGGTCAGAACACACGTTCAGACACCCATTGACGTTATGTCTAAAGACATCCAGTGGGTGCTCATTCCAGGCTAAGGGCTGCTCATGTGGGCCAAAGTGGGGTGGGGCCACCATGGCTGATCACCATGGTTCCCTGTCATGACAGGGTGCTGGGAGCAGGGAAGGGTCGACTGCCTGCATGTCTGTTGCACCACTCTACCCGGGGTCTGTGGGTGGCGGGACGGGCATGTTTAGTTGGTGTCCCTCCCTGACCCGGAGAGTGGTGGCTGCTGCTTCCCACCCCAGGCCGGGAGCTGCTGCACCACTCACATGTGTTTTCATCCATGGATTTGTTATTTTTTCTGCTTTTGCCTTGCCTGAGGCTCACAGCATGGAGGGAGGGTTGAATCCCTGTTCATGAACCCAGAAGGAGGGTGATTGCTACAGCAGCCATAGCCATGAACTAGTTCCACGATCTCCAGAATCAGGGCTGTAGCTTTCCCTACCCCACACTAGGCTGGGGAATACTCCCGTTCATATAACTTGCCTCTCCGCATTCCTCACTTCCATTTCCATAAGCTTGTTTCCACGTGGAGAAGGCAAGTGAAAAAGGTGCATGGCCCCACACTCCCTTCTCAGGCCAGTTCAGAGCCTCAGCATTTGTTTAGCAAGAGCATGGTCAAGGGGCACCTGGATATTATCAATGCACAAGGATAGCACCTGTATAAAAGGAAACCAGGTCTCAACCACATGGAAATGTATCTAACTAAAGGTTTCTCATGGAATCTAGCTACCTAAAGACTTTCCATGTGTCCTCTATGTAAAATCACTAGCATTGGCTGAGTGTCTAGCAGACTTCATGCGATATCTGGCACTGCTACCTTTTGGTGGAGAAAACTATGCTCAAAGTAGGACTCTCCCACAACCCCATCCTTAAAGTTGGCTAATTTGTTTCAGTTTGCAGTTTTATTGGGAGGGGTTGGTTTTGTTTTGGAGGAGTATCAAAAATACAAGTAACATTTTAATGAAAATGAAAGCTTTGCAACATTTCCTAAAGACAGATTTTAGATCTAGATAGTCTGCTCTGGAAGACCCATCCATAGAAGCTTTTTCATTGAGAATACTTTGTCCCCAATTCTCATGTGTTTTGTGATGAGCACTGTTCCAGAAGAGCACAGGTGTCTTGTTGGTTCACTGTTCACAGAAGAAAATTCGGCATTCAGTGTAACCAATGTTTTTAATCCATTAGTTACTTTGGATTAAGATTTGGATCATGAACTAATTTCAGAAGTTGACAGGGAGGCAGTAGCACGAACTGGATATTATTTTCCACTCTTTTCCCCACTCATGCAATACATTTCTTTCTTGATCCATTTCCTCTTTTATTAATAATACTAAATCCAAATAACATTGTCAGCATTGTACATCATTGCTGTATAATCAAGTTTTCTTATGTAAGGCTTCTTAATATAGTAATTCCAAGCTCATGTGGATGTTTTGTCATGTTAAAAGATACACAATGTAGGGTATTTTCAGACGTTATGAGATCACGCTCAACCACAGTGAATCACGGTCAATTTCGCTGCGGGGCCAAAGCGCCCTGAACGTCTGCTTGGCAGCTGCCGGATGTTCACCACGGCCAATTTCCACATGGGGTCAATTTCAACCACGCTTCCTGGGCTCTCTGCAGGCCGAGCTCCGAAAGCATGGTCAAAGTGATTCCTGGCGGAAAGCAATAAAAAGTAACGTCTGACCGGCGATCACGGCCCGGAATCCCCGGCGGGATTCTGGGCCGTGGTCAAAGCAGCTAGGCGCTGCGTCCGCATTGGGCGCTGGGGCCACATTGGGCACGGCGCCCGCCTGTCTCCCCAGAGGGCGAGCAGTGGGGGAACGTGGGGGGGCGGGGCCGTGCGGCCGCACATTGCGCCACAGCCCCGCCCCCTCCCCAATTCCCCGCTGGGATCATACGGCACGTCTGTTCAGGGCTTTTATTGACCCCGGGGGGTGGTTGTTCGGTTCACCCCCACCGGGACTCCACTGTGGTGAACCGGGCGCCTGTAACGTCTGAAATCACCCGTACTTTCATGTAACCTGAATTCTTTTCTTCCTTTTAAAATCACATGTACATTTTTCTTAGTTCCCAAAGTCTGCATTGTTACTGATCAGGATGTGTTCAGAACCTCTGACATTAAAATAATATGTAACTATAGTCTCCTCTAGAACTCTTATGTGTGGCATTTGCACTAGAAAGCTATCAAATGGTAGTGTTGAAAGATTCTGGGGATGTAAATCCAATCCAATATAGTTAGTAATGATCTACAGTTGCTTCTTTTAATTCAAAGCTTTAAAAGCTTTACTCATCCTAAATTTACCTTCTGCAGTGGGCAAATGCAATAATAGGAGACACTTCCCATATAATCCTACCAAATCTGAAACCAAGATGAGTCCCATTCTGGGGCATGACCATAATAAAATTGATATTTTACTGCAGTGTTTTGAACAATAGTCATAAAACTTCTTATGTATGTCTTTCTTTTGCTGTATAAAGACGAGCCATTGTTTTGTCATAATCTCTATTACCTCAGCTCTGTGGCATTTCTTCATCATATTCATCTGCCACCTTATCTTTTTTAATACGCAGTTTAAACTCTATGCAAGTAGACAGGGGAGAAATCAAAGCAGAGAAACACTTTCTAATCCAGTGTTTCCAATATGCGAAACTGGAAGGACAACCCTTCAAGTTAAGTAATGGCAAAAGACATCTCATCAGAGAGTGATATGGTAAAACAGTGCCTGGACCTGGGAGAGAGGGGAGAAAGGGCAGAGGTGGCACCAGACCATGCTATATTGGAACCTGTCACTCCATCAGAAATGGAGAATTATGACCAGTGGTCATATGATCAAGTCCCAAGCACTGTATGTAATTCCCTCTTAAGGGAGTTGTACACACAACCTGTCAGATGCCTGGGAGGTTTAAGCTTTCCTGATACTTTGGTAATTCTTGTATGTATAGCTTGTCTTGATGCCAATAAAGTCACATTGAATTTAATTAACTGTATGAATCCTGCTTCTACTTCCTCTTTAAAGGAGGAAAACCCATAAATTGAATGAACCCTTTAGTATGACTGAATCCTTCTACCAATATGATAAACAGATTATTCTTCACCTAGCACCAAAATGAGAGACTGCAAATAAAAGCAGTTCAGTTTAAATAGTGGTAGGTTAACACTGATCAGACTATCCATTCTTTAGGGAAAGTCTTACGATGGGCCCATAGATTTTGTTTACAACACTGGTTTAGTGTAGCTGTATTATTATTTTTGTTAGTTCAATCCTTACAGATATGGAATTAAGACGGCTATAGAGAGATAACACAATGGAATTGTGTCGCTTACCGAATGTGTTCACATCATTTAGGACCAAATCCTGAAACACTTGTTAATGACCCAACGCCCCCCCATACTGGGAAAACATCTGGGAGGGAGCAAAAAGGTCCACCATCTGGTGAGCCAAGCCACAAACCCCATGGCTCCTACAATTTCTGCACGAATGCCAGGGACTCATCATCAGGATGCCAGTGGATCTGTTCCCTCAACTGTTCCCCTTCTTGGAGCTCAGTCAGGGATAGCCGCATGGGCAGAGAAGCTTTGGCATGGACCAAGAGAGACTGGTTTCATGTGACTAAACAGAGAATTAGGGAATTACCTTGTTCTCCTGAAGTTCCACATTCGTTTGACAACATTTCCTGGTTTTCTCTGTAAAATGGGGGACCGAGAACTCTTTAATCAGCTACTTTAATCAGTAGTAGACTCTGGAAACCTTTTACTTATAAAAAATCTTCAGTTCAGGAGGTGGTGGCAGTAGAATGCAATATACCCCCCCTAGAACATTAGTTTCTGCTGTAAGCTTCACTAGGCTCATCATGGAACAGGCATATCAATGCATATCTTCCACTGGCCACCCACAGCTTGCCCTGTTCAGGAACCTCACACCCATAAAGAACTGTCTAGACTGTCAGGGGATTCCCTTCAGTGCATGGGGCATGATTTGGACTCCATTTCATAATTCTTGCTTTTCTCAATGAGAATCAGGGTTCTCGGCTTGTTCTTGTAAATGAGAACAAGCTGAGAATTGCCTGGATTCTCACAGAGAAAAGCGAGAATCTCACAAACAGCCTTCTCCCACAAAAGACCTGGGAAGGGCCTTTTGCAAACCCTGGCTAGGTTTGTAAAAGGCCCCGTATGTCATGTACTCACTGGAACTGCTTTAGTCACTGGGTCTCTGTCTCTCCACTTGGCTTCTCTGCACGGGGATGGGGAGAAGTGAGGTCACAAGATAAATAAATCAATAGTGACTGCATGCGTAAAATGGTTACTGGGGCCGTTCTGCACATGCAGAACCCTTTTCCATAACAGGTTCTGCCAGCAGAATCACTACCATTTTGGGAAAGGGCAGCTGGTTTGCACATATGCAAATGGCGCTGCACATGTGCATAACAGATGCCCTTTTCCAAAATGATGGTGACGCTGTTGGCATCATTTTGGAAAAGGGCACACATGCACAGAATGGCCACAGTAGCCATTTTGTCCATGCGCAGTGATTTAAAATTTTCCTTTTCCCCAAGTTCTCTCATGAGATTTTGCACCGGGGCTGAAATCTCAGTGAGATCTTGGACCCAGCCGAAACTTTGAGAGATATTTGATTCCTGTTTCAGCCCTAATTTGGACCTCAGCCCATACTCAGTCTTTATTTAGGCAAAGTGTCTAATTAGATTTTTATGAATATGTCTGAATAACAGCTGGAATTGAGTTTTAATTTAAAATCCATGGTACATGGGGAAGAGCTAAATTCCAGGCTGTTTAAATCATGTCTTAACATTTTCTTTTGCTGCAACTCCTAGAAAAAGCACGTATCATGTTGTACACGATTGTTTTGCCATTCCTGTGATCCCAGTGCCTGTTGCTTGGCTCCACCCATGGTTTTTTACAGAGTCTTTTTGTCATGTACTTGGTTATCCCAATGGACCCTTAGTCAGTGCCTGTGCCTTCTAGGCACTACCTTGGGGCTGTGACTTAGGTGATAGAGCACATGCTTTGCATGTATAAAGTCCTAAGTTCAATCCCTGGCATCTCCGATTCAGGATCTCTGGTAGCACGAATGGGTGAGGCCTCTGCCGGGGACCCTGGAGAGCCAGATTTGAAACCCTGCTGCCATGTCAGGTTGTGACAATACTGGGCTAAGATGGACCATTGGTCTGACTCAGATAGGCAGCTTCCTATATACTACAATAAATATAATAATGATGTAGCAAAAATAAATACATTAAATACTTCCCTGAACCATTTGGAATTGGTGGACTATCCCTCCTCATCCCCACAGCCTAATTACAGATGCTTACTCTTTCATCCTTTCATTCATGGTGCCCTTCCCCCCCTGTAAATAAGCTAAATCGGTGCACCTGCAAGCTCTCAACGAATGTATTCCTGTCTCTCCCTATGTTACTTTCTCTCTCTGTTTCCCCTCTGTCCCTCCTAGACTGTAAGCTCCTCGGGGTAGGGACTTGTCTCTAATTAATGATTGTACAGTGCTAGGTATATGGCTGGTGCTATATGAACAACAATAATAACATAAATAAATAAAATGGTCTAGCTGCAAATCCAAAAAAGCTCATCTATGCATGTGGTTCAGTACAGGAACTTTTACCTTTATTGGCTTTGCAAATTGGGGAGTAACACACTTACCTATTTCACCCCTTTAAGAAATAAAGCCTCTGTTAAACCTTCTGTTTAAGAGAGGAGTTAAGGCTCTTCCAAACTCAGCCATACTCCAAAAAGCTTGTTATCAATTAATACTTTCAGAGCTACGTCACAGTTCCTATTTCTTGCTCACACACATTAATTTTAATCGGATACCAACCTCCCACTTTGATGATGATAGCAGATAGCTAATTAAATAACATTAACATCATTTTAATTTTGCATTTCAGTGGACTGTAGTAATTGGGTTTTGTGTAGTAATCAACGCAACATCCAATACAATATCCGATTTAATTATTGAAGGTTGTAACCCTTGTAAAATGTCTCCAGCTTGTTTTGTGCAATAGCAATCAGTTTGACAGGAGAGTTAATGAGGAAGTTTTCATATCCACAAGTGTTTTCAACTGGGAATAAGACGTAACTTCATCCACTTTATATCCTATGTTTCCTATGGAAATGCATTATATGGTTTCATGAATTGAAATGTTGCTAAGTATATTTTTCTGTAATTATATGTTAGAAATAATGTTTCTTATGTTTCTTTTACAAAAAATAATCACTTGTTCTTACTAGGGCTGAAACTCGCTTCTCGAATCACATTGGTTCTTAATGAGAATGGGGTTCCCCCATCTCATTCCCTAAACAAGACAAGAAGACAAGAAAATCTCTCATTCTCGCAGAGAACTGGTGAGATTTGCAAGGCTGGGTGATGGCTGTGGGTCAGGCAAGAAGGTCATGCGAGGTGCCAGAGGTGAGTAGGGGGCAAAGCCTTGACTCCTGGTCACCTCGACCCCTGCCTGACTCCCCTGTTTGCCCGAGAAGGAAATTCTGGGCAGGGGCCCAGGCTCTGGGAGGGGCTCTGGGATGGGGGGGGTCAGGGGCCTAGTGGGGGGCCTAGCAGGGGGTTATGTAATCAGTAAAGACATTGTACAGTCCATCCTACCTGTCATTCCAGCCCTTCCCTGTGGTCTCATATACATCCATCAACCCAGCCTGCCCACCTATACCTTGGGTTTTACAGGTCCGGTTCTTCAAGTTTGCTGGCACCTGCTGTTTCCAATGGTGCCTGGCCAATGTCCGGTAGTAGTGGTGAACGTCTACCCCCTCCCCCATGCAATTTTGTTACTCCAGGACTTCAGTAGTCCAGGAGAAGTACAGCTTGTGTAAAAACCGCCTCAGTTTCTCTGGGTAATGCTAGCATTTTCAGGCATTGGGCACACAAATGGTTATCAAGTATTCTGTCGGGTGCCCAATGGGCTGCTCAAAAAAGCAGGCATTGCCCACAGGTACTAATTTTAGTACCTGTTGCAGCTCTCTCAAATACTCTTAAACACGTTAATATTAGTGCTGCTTGCTGTTTGTAGAGAAGTACTGCTCAAATATCACCCAACAACAGAACAGCCTCAATCTTAGAGACTAGGGACATCTCCAAGGCAGGAAACAGCAAGGTTAGCCCTGCTTCCCTAATGTTTCTAATCCCAGAATTTAACTGATTCTCTCTCTGATCATTATAATCTGGATGCAAACTACCAGTAGCCTCTGCTGTCCACAATCTCTCTGTCCCCTCCCCCAAACCAAATGAAAGCACATAGGGAAAGCAGTGGGTCAGGGGGCATTTTGCCCCCCTGCTCTCCCCAACTTCAGTGTTGCCCCCAACTTTCAGAGGAAGAGGATTAGGGCTGAAAGACCAAAGCAAAGTGTGGGTGCACAAAGCCTAAATTGTAAGCAAGCACAATATGTGAGGCTGTACAACATCTTTACTGCTTACATGGTGTGCAAAATAAGGCATGAACCTTGCTATTTCCATGCCTTTTGGAGCATGGCTGAATTTGTAAAAGCTTTAACTTCTCTCTTAAACCAAAGGTTTTTGAACTAAGAATTTTCCTGTGTTTTAAAAAGGAGAATGCACTAAGTTTTCCGTGCTGCTGCAGTACCAACCTGAGTTTGATTGACATCTAAGCAACCAACCAGCAAGTTTCCCTTTTAGCTGAAACTTTGCTCCTAGGTGTATAAAAAATGTTGCTGGTGAAACTGACAATCTCATCAATTTCACCAGCAGGGGAAGGGGGAGCTGGAGGAGGGTACTGCTTTGCAGATCCCTCCTCATCAGAATGTTTCCCTTGCAGCTCCAAGTTCTCTCAGTTATGCACCTGAAGGAATTCTATGCAACTCACGTACAATTAACCAGTGTACATAACCACATATTCTCTCTCCTGACTCCATCCCTTCTTGCAGTGAGTTTCCCTTTCAGCCCCAGCTTTGACAGTTTCACATGGGGGTGAGGCAAAGTGGGGAGAGATAGATTGTTTCAAAAGGCCCCACCTTTCGAAGAGTTCCCTTGCAGCACCAAGCTTTCTCACTTTTAACAAAGGGTTTGGCTTGAAACTGGCAGCAGTAGTCTTGTTAGTTTCATCTGCTGGCAACCAGAGCAGCCAGTTTCCCTTTCAGCCCCAGCTGTGTCACTTGTACCAGATGAGATTACTTTCACTTGGGAGCAGCCTCTCCAATTTCATGGGAAAGTGGAGGAAGGCGGAGAGATTGCTTTGTAGAGTTCTCATCAGAGAATTTCCCTTGAAGCCCTGATCTTTGTCAGTTATGTGCCTAAAGGAATTCTGTCCAACTCATGTAAAATTCCTCAATGCACCTAACTCCACATAGGCTCTCTCTTGACTCTATTCCTTTGTCAGGAAGGGAGGGGGAGGGAGGGAGGAGCCACAGAGAGGAAATGAAAAGATAGTAAGGGGGCTGGGTCCTTGCACCTGTCATTCCACACAGCTCCCTCTCATTTCAGCTGCTCCTAGTATCCTCTCACCTATCCTTTCACCCAGCCTTTCATCATTCCAGCTGCTCCTGGTGTCCTTGTACCCATCGTTCCACCCAGTCCCATAATTTCAGCCGCTCCCTCTGGCCTCTTACATGTCATTCCACCCATCTCTCAGTCATTTCAGACACTCCTGGAGACATCTTAACCATCATTCTACCCTGTCCCCACAATTCCAGTCACTCCTGGTGGTCTCCTACCCCAGTCCCTCATCACTCCAGCCACTCCCAGTGCTCTCCTACCTGTCATTTCAGGTGCTCCCAGTGTTTTCCTACCTGTCATTCCAGCTGCTCCCAGTGGTTTCATATCAATCACCCCCTCCCCCCAATTCTAGATGCTGTGAATGGCCTCCTACCTGTCATTCCACCAAGCTCTCCTCTTCACCTTTCCATATCCTCTATGTGGCTTCCTCACGTTTTCCCTCCTCCTGGACATTTTTAACTTCCTGACACCTTTTTGTTCATTTCAGATCCTCCCTCATTCCCTTTGTTTCAGTTAAACATATGCCATTGTATTAGTTTACTGCCCATTAAAGACTACTGGCATTCCCAAAGTCCCATTACTTCCAATTGGCATTCCTGTTGTCTCTATTGTTTCAAATAAGCATTCCTTGTGCCTGTTGGGGATTTGGTTGGCAACCAGAGCAGCTAGCCAGTGAGTTTCCCTTCAAGCACCAGTTCTGTCCCACTCATAGCATACAATAAACATCCCTGACATCCATCGAAATTAAGGGTACAAGCACCCCTGTCAGCCGTACGATTAAGGTGCAATAAACTCCCCTGGCGTCCATACAACAGTCTGTAATAAATGCCACTCAGGTCCATACAACGTAGTCTTCATGAAAGCTTATCTCCTCACATTCAAGAACACATTAGTGAAACAGACAGTGGGAAGTCACTTTTCTCACTCTTCCCATTTGCCAAAATGGGCACTTCAAAACAACAGTATTTTAAAACTATACAACAGATTTTCAAAATCTAAAAACATGAAACCAATTCAGGTAACACTTGAATTTTTGAGCAGTGCTAGATTTCTTAATACTGCTCCCAGAACTCAGACTCCATGAGAAAAAAAAAGTTGCATAGGGGATAAAACGTTATTTTGCCTCCAAAATTCAAATGTCCTCTGTACCTTTCTTGTTTTTCATATGACTTGCCTGACATTTGGAAAGTTTCTACCCTTCACCCAAGCAATCCTCCCTACCAAATTTCACAGTGATAAGAGAAATCATTCCTGCCTTAGCTATAGAGCCACTCCTGTGTCTCTATAAGGCTTCAGGGCAAGCCCTAATTTTTTTGTTTTCCCCAGGCACAGTACATTTTTGTACCCTTCTTCGCCTGCATTGCAAGTTTCTGGGCAGGGGGTGCTCGTTCTCCCTGGGGATCAGCATATCATTGTGGATCAAGAGTTTCAGAGATGGTTGGCATCCCAGCCTTCGGGGGGGGGGAGTAGGGAGGGGGGAAGATACTGAAGTGATCACACAATTGTTGGAGCCTCCCAGGGTGCTAGGAATCCCAATGTCTGAAAAGTTCAGAGAGTCACACAGACCTCTTGATAGTTACCACTCTCGGGAGGCTATTGTTCTGGACAAAGTATCCACCCTTTCCCATGAGTGAGCTGGCTCTGTAAGTCTTGAGAACTTGTGATTCTAAAAGTAGTGCTCGTGAATCACTTGAGTTTGTGTGTGCATGTGGTTCCAATAGCCTTCCCCATGGTTAGAAGTTTCTTATAAAACATAAGGGGCACAATAGGACTGAAAGGACAGTATGCACCAAGATACAGAGAGGCAAAGAAAGGTTGCCTCAACTTATCTTCTTGACCCTTTGTTATTTCCACCCAGGCTAAGCTTGAGTTCTGCGAGCCCCTTTCCATCAGTTTAAGAAAAGAAATGCAGCTGCCAAGCACTTTTGAAGTTATTCTTGTCATTCCTGTTGAAAGAACCAATGTCACAGAGAAACTAATGAGGCAGCCTACAAAGCAGGAATAGTAAGTACAAATTTTATCAAGGGGAATGTTTTTTAGTCTTGGAGTAGATTAGGTTTTATTGTGAGGAATGAGAGATGGGGGCTCAAGAAATGTAACATAAATCAGTCATGCTTTTACATTTGGTAAATGTACTGTCTCCTTCTTTGCTAATCCCTGTGACATTTAATCAATATTAATCTGATGATGGTTGATTCTTCTTTTTCCATAAACAGGATTAAGGTAACACAATCTAAATACACATATCAGTCTGGACTGTAAATCCTTATGCTTTGCCTGAGGGTGTTACCCTTTTTGTCTGGACTGCATTATCTGTGAAAGCTAATACAAGAGACACCTTAACATTCTCCTCTTGGAGATTAGTTTGTCCTGTGTTCTTTCTTAAAATTAAAAATAGTTATGATCTGAGTGATAGGCTTCTCGAGAAGAAAACCACTTAACTCTGGTAAAATGAACTGTCAAGAGGATCACCCTATATATTAAACTCCTAAAGGATTGATGTTGGTATGCTCTGACATGCCATGGCATGTCCAGGGCAGCCTGCAGCTCCATAAATGGTTAAAACCAGCAAAAATGATATATCGGCCAGTGTCCTTACACAAGCCTGAAAGGCAGCTCCCTAACAGTGGCCATGGACTAAAGGGGCCTTTCACACCTCCCAAGGAACTAACATCTAATCAACATTTTTTACTCTCCCTCTCTTTCTTTGTTGACCTTTCCCATTGCCTGCAGCTATTCTGTGCTGTATAAGAGACCCTTATTTTGTACAGTGTCTTAGAATCATCTTGACTAGCTGGAAGGGTCTGTGTTCTTTGTTCTCCTGGACAGGGTCAGATCTGGATCCACTGTCCTTGTTCCAGTCCCTAAGCAATAAAATCTAGTGACCCAGTCCTGAGAGTGTGGTGTCAACCTTGTTCGTCGCGTGTGTACTACAGCAATCCCTAAGCCCCTCAACGCAAGAGACTAAAATGAATAAATAATTAACAAGGGTTATAGGCATAATATATATGGGACGTAATTGTTCCAAACTACTTGGTGCTGGGCAGACCACAGTTGAGAGTACTGCATCCACTTTGAGGCTGCACACTTAAAAAAAAGACATTGACTAACTGGGGAGGGTTCAGAGGAAGGCAAGGAAAATTATAAAGGGTTTAGAATGTAAATGAATATGTTTAACCTCCAGAGGAGAAGGCTGAGGGTGGGGGAAAAACATGATAACAGTTTTTAAATATTTAAAGGGCTGATAAAAGCTGAATGGTTCTCCATATCCAGAGAGGGTAGGGCAAGAAGTAATGGGTTCAAACTGAAGAAGAATGATGCAGGCTGACTATCAGGAAGAATGTTCTAATCCTAAACCCATAGAACAGATTACCAAGGGAAGCTGTATAATGCCCATAGTTTGTGTTTTGAAAAATAGCTTAAACAACTGGCAGGGATGATTTAGGTATAAAGGGTCCTGCTTTATGAGTAGGGGTGGGCCATGAGCGGCTAGATGACCTTTCAAGTCACAAAAAACAATCCATTACTTCCATACTGGGATCTGAGTGAACACAAATTAGTTTAAATTTTTTAAAAAAACAGCACTGAGAATGCATTCAAAATGAACTTTACTATATGAATTTAATTTCTAATTTATTTAACTGTTAAACATTCTTATACATAAAGACACTCAGCACATTCACTGTGTGCAGTAAGGGTGGAGCCACCTGCACTCTAGCCCACAAAGGATTCCCCTTCCCTCATTTGCTGTGGCCCTCCATGTGTCACCAAACAGCCTGACAGCCACGAAATGCTTCTGGGCTGGTATGTATCCCCCCTACATAGCAACCTTAATTAAATCACCTTCCAACAGACAGACACTTCACCATAATTAAGCCTTAAATCACCTGTACGTTTGAACTGTTCACACGTCAAGAGTTTTAAGCTGAAGTCATTCAGGAGTAGGAAGAGAAGTATGTACTCCTGAAAAAATGAGTATTTACTCCCCTTCCCTTTTACTTCAAAGTACCTGTAGTGTGAATACTTTACTTTGAAGTAAAAAAAGAAGGATAGCATTGTTTGTCAAGATCATTAGGGGAAGATTGCAAAGTTATTACTTCTGTTTGCAGCTGCAGCATGAATGGTACCAAAGTGGAGTTATTACTTCAATTTAATTATATTTAATTTAACTGATTTAACTATAGTAGTTAACTTCTGTTTCTCACTCACCGTTAATTGAAATGTGGCAATAAAGCATGACCACAAATGCTTTGGTGTGACTTCTATAACATGAAAATGTATATCCCCAAAGTAGTCAGTCAAAGAGATCCAAAAGTATTGTAATAGATGGTCAACCAAGGGGTTCACATGTAAAATTTATTACGAGGATTCCAACTATTTAACAGGGAGACACTGGACCAAAACTCAGTGTAACAGTGAACAGTTTTTAATATAACAAGGACTGAAACCAACACTTATATTAACTTAGGAAACTTCCCACATCAAAACCAAACTGTTGTTGATGGTGATGAATTAGGGGTGGGAAATTCGGTTTTGGATTTAACTGAAACGGCCTGAAAATGGCTGTTTTGGTTTTAAAACTGTAAACTGAAATTGTGGTTATTTTTTGGTTCTGACATTTGGGTTTTTTGCATTGATTTTTTTTCTGGTTTGTTCTCATTGATTTCAATGGGGAAAATCCATTTAAGTCAATGAGAAAAACACTGGGGGAGAGGGGGGAAATCAATGAAAAAAACAACAACCCAACGAAAAAACCAAAACCGAAATTAGTTCAAAAAATCATGAACCACCGAAACAAAAAAAAACAGAACCAAAATTCCCCCCGGAGTTCCATCCCTAGTGATGATCATGGTGGTGACGGTGGGGGCCCACTTTATCCAACTAAACTAAACTAAACTGCCTGAGTCAGATTAATGGTCCATCTTAGCCCAGTATTGTCACAACCTGACACGGCAGCAGGGGTTTCAAATTCAGGTCCAAATCCAGCTCTTCCAGGGTCTCTGGCAGAGGCCATCCTGGCATGCTCCTGAGACCCCTCCAAGCCCCCAGCAGAGACCTCCCCCAGACGTGCTACCAGGGATTCTGAGGTGGAGATGCCGGGGATTGAACCTGGGACCTTATACATGCAAAGCACACGCTCTTACCACTTGAGCTATGGAACATCTTGTTCCTTAGTTACAAAGCACATTGCTGGCCTCTCTGCCAGATGATCTGCCACCCGATCACTTCTTTCCACTGTCCTTGTACAGGTCCCTGGGCCTTGTGTGATTACAAGGAGTTGGTTCCTTCTCAGTCCTGCCATCTCCTCAGCAGCCAATGTCTCCCCCTTGTAAACTGCCTTTTTCAAAAACCACAACATTCCACCCCCACCAAGCCACAGCCCAGTTTTTTACTGTCTCACACCAGTGTTCCATTTTGAGAGGGGAGGGGGAAAGAGAGTCAGAAACCCACTCCTGGCAGCACTGACTAGATCTGCTACAGTATTCCTGTGAGAATAAGAAGTCTACTTCAAGCCATTCTTCCATCATTTAATTTCCTTGGCTAATGAAACTGCAACCAGAACTGGAAAAAGGTAAAACACATATCTTTCAGTGTTTGAATTCTGTTTCATAACTTACTGTGCCAAGATTTAATGATTTCTGCATACTAGCTCTTATTTTGAAACAAACGCATTTCAGGATTTATTGATGTCAAGTATATCAAAAGAGCTATTCAATAATTTAAATTGAGGAGGTTGCCACACAGACTTTTTAGTGCACTGACCCAGAGTTTATGTACAAATGTGTAGATAGATATTCTTGTCATAAAGTATAAGAACAATACCCAATTTCCCAATACTTGTCCCTACACCTAGAGGGCTGGCCAACCGACTTTTAGGGTTGCCACTTCTGCAGGTTTGACCTGTAGACTTCAGAGTCCCAGGTCTCCAGCCAAAGCCTCAATTCCCCTGGGTGATCTAGGGCACCTGGATGTCTCAGGAAAAAAACCAGTGCTTCACAGAGTGGGCCATGTCGGAAAGGGACTCTCCCTGTTCCTTTTTGATGTTGCCACACACCTTGTGGAACATCATAGCAACAAAACACACCAAAGGGGGGATGGAAACATCAAAAACAGGCAGGAGAGAGGCACCAAGTAGTTGTGCAAATCCGTTAAGTACAACATAAGTTATGTTTTCTGAATCTGTCATACAAAGTCCACTGAGGACAAAGCCCTTTCAAAATGGTTCCAGTGGATGTGATGGTGGTTCCACGGTTCCCTTGGGAAGTGCATCTCTCCCCACAGACATAATACTAAAAGTAGTGGGAAGTTATTCAAAACATCGAATCCAGACTTCTTGTTCATTTAGAAAAAGGCAAAGACACAATGATATTCTGTATAATGAAAAAAACAATAGATCCTCAGATGTTGCAAATCAAAATCAGGTGAACTACCGTGATTAATACCAGCTGAAGATCTATCCCATTTTTATATCTGAAAGATTACAGAAATATTTTGCTTGCTTGTTTCCGAGTTTTTCTAGTGGAAATTTCAAGCCACACATGTTGGCTCTGATTTCTGAAGTACGAAGGTTACACTAGAATCTAAACCGGGGGAGCTCAGCTTTAATTGGTGGGTGGGTGGCCTACAATAAGTTGGTTGGTCCAATATTGAACTGCACATCCACCCTTGCTTCCTAAACCAGGATTTCCAGCCGCCTGTTCCAATCCTCAGGACAGGGCATTGCTTTAGGAGACAACTCTATAGAACATCAGGAAGATGAGGCTGCCACCATGAACCTCTAAGAAGGCATCTTGCAGTCAGTTCTGATCCTGGGGGCTCCCAGGGGCTGCTGCTAGAACTGGAATGGGCTTCTGGGAGCCCCGGCTGCTGCCAGAACTGGCTCCCAAGATTCCTGAGCAGCAGCTGCTGCAGCAGGAATCAGGAAACTATTCTATTTCTACAAAATACGGTAGTGGAGCCAGAAAAGAGGGAATAAATCTAAAGAGCTCTGTCTCTGACATCATGGGGAAAATATATAGAGCTACAATCACTAATGTATCACTGTAAATATAGCCAGTGCCAAAAGTCATCTGCTGTAACCTTGAAGACTGAGACAGTGATCTCCTATATTTCAATGATATCGTACATAAGAAGTTGATCACTGCATCTTTTAAGACCCTTATACAGGCCAAATGTGTACCCTGGTATACATAAGATGTCTGCAGAAAACAAATGTAACTGATTATTGTGATTATTAGTTAGTTTAGTCTGATTCAAAAGAAGAGAGAGAAGAATCAGTGTTAGGGACTGTTGTGAAAAATAGCAGGCAAGTTACTGTGGCACTGAAAGATAAAGGACTGTGGATGTTGTTTGCTAAGACCTAATGTTACAGATACATTTGAACTTCTGAATGTTCTCTATTGGATAAAACCATTCTGTCAGCATAGTGACAGTGATTGTTCTGCTTCAGCCAACACATTTGTCAGAAAGTAATTAACACTACAGCTATTTGGGGCAGGGACTAGCATGTCTTTCATGCACATGTCTGAAACACTGCACAGCCACATTTATGTATCACTATCAGATTTAATACACTTTGTGCTGCAATTCCATATGTGAGAATGCCGATTTTCAGTTTTGTCTCACTATCCCATTTCCAGACCATGTAAAGACATTGCTGTTCTGAGGTTAATTCCATCCATTAAGCAGCTGTTTATAATGAAAATCATTAGTCTGGAGGTTTTTTTGACAGATCAGTTAGGTCATGGAACCATACATAAGGCATAGGCTTAAGTAGGTGGGTGTTTGAACTTGTTACCTTTGTCACCTACATATCAGTTTTCTCCACAAGGGTGTCATCTATTTAAAGATATATTAGGGTTGCCACATCTCATGTCTTGATCTTGAGACTCCCATTATGGCCTATGGGAGTGTCAGGGTCAAACTGTGAGAAGTGAAATGAAAGCTGAGAACGAGAGAACTTAAAAGATGTGCTGAGAACTTAAAAGATGTGCCACTACATGACACCACTGTATACTTACTGTGGAAATCTGTGGATCCTGAGAAAGGAGACAACAGTCAGGGCTTAAGAAATACGAGTTTACTGGAGCTGAAGCCCAGTTCGCATAGAGGTGAGGGAGAGTATCAATTCTGTGCCTGTAGTTTGCAATCCCAGCTGAGGTATTACTTGGGAGTCTCCAGTTTTTAACCCATCAACTCCAGGCTCTGCGTGAAGCCCCGATTTCTCCAGAGTGCCAGAACACCACAATGCTCCAAAAGGGGGGTGGCCACATCAGACAGAGGCAGGGGAGTCCCTTTGCCCCATCCCCTTTCTTTTGGTGTGCCTCTGCTATCTTCAGATCAAAGCCTGAAGGAAGATGGCATCTCTAGTCCTAACTCACACAGAGCTGCCCCAGATTGGTTCTCTGTAACATCATGTACTCCTTGCCTAAGTGTTTCATAATAACTCTTAAAGATATAGTGCATCTGCTTTACACCATCCGTTTCTGATTGCTAGTCCCACTGCAGCTACTAGGAAGATTTGCATGTATAGATTATTCCTGTCTGCACTCCTTAAAAACACATGTACTGGTAGAAACTCATTTCCATTGCTTCCCAGTGGTTTCAATGGGGCTTTGGAAGCAAAAGTGCTTTGAGAACTGCATCCCTTCTGAGTGCAAGGATTGCAAGATCAGTCCCTTGAGTCTTTTAACCTTCACATTTCAAAAGCTCTGAAGAATCAAACCATTTTACTTTCAAAAAATCTGAGTGCAATGGCGGGGCAAAAATTTTGAAAAAAGGGAAGCCTCTCTGAGGGCGCTTTTAAACGAGCACTCGCAAAAGCGCAAGCGTGGCTTCTCCCGCATGCCTTGTAAACGCGCATGACACATTTACAAGGCACTGTGAAGCCATCTTCTCCCCTGTACCACGTCACTCTCCATGACTCGTTTGATGTTTAAAAGAGCATCAAATGCGTCCCAGAGAGTATTTGCCCTGCACGTCTCTTTGTGTTGGGCCACTGCGCGTGCGCTCACTACCTTGAAAGACAGCAGATCGCTGATGCGGATGTGAGGGGGAAGGATTCCAGGGCAGGTTTGACATGCGAAAGACATGGCTGCAAACCGCGTGAAGCATTTAAACAAACCGGAAGAAAGGCGACTGTTTAAAGGATCAACTGCGAATTTTGTCTCGTTTAAAAGCGCCCTGAGAATGAGCACTCAAGAAAGGAGTAAAAGGCAGGGCAATTTTCTTACTCTAAACTGTCATAGGTGCTCTCAAAACGCCAACTTACTTGGAATTCAAGCCAACAACCAATCAGCTAGAAGGATATAAAAAGCCAAATAAGAAAACTCATTTTCTCTGTCAGATCAAACACTGTTTACAGCCAAGTACTGCAAATGGATCACTTTTCCCCATGCCTTTAGTTACTGGTCTACAGCATACTGTTTTCTCATTGCTTCCCTTTTTGCTTTGCTAAATGTGATTTTTTCCCTCCCCACATCACACTGTGGTGAAGACAAGACATTAAGGCTTTGATAAGTCTCCAGTAAAACAACTTTGCCTGAAGAACAAAGGAAATGGATGCTACTTACAGTTGCCAAGCCTAAAATGTGTTATTTGCACTTGTCATAATGTTTCATACATTTTCTAATTTTTCTTCTGTGCTTTCCTCATTTCAAAGATGGCAAAATTAGAACTTAGCTATAGCTCCAGGACTGCATTATTCTTACTACTTAATCTCCTGAAGAGTTCAATGAGACTTGGTTAGAACCAGAGTGAGAGGTTGAAGTTCAAAGCTGTCTCCTAAACAAGCCAAATGGCATAGGGTAACTTTCTCTTGCATGTTTTCCCATAGGAGAACTGTCCCCACTTGAGGGGTTTTCTTTTTAAAGGAATTCCTTTTATTTATGTCTTTCCTTTGTTAAGTTGAAATACTCACACAAAGTTCTCAACACCAGGATTCAAGAGATTACAAGTTTGTCCACATGCACAAAGCTTGATTGAAGATACACTTTTGACTCTGCTAAGGTTTGAGCCTTACCTCAAAAGCTAAAGCAAAGCAAAATAAAAAAAGCTAGTATAATTGTTCACTGTTGCATGTAGAACCCAGTGATGTTCCATTCTGTAAGCACAATAGCCACTCTAAAGGAAAACTGAGGAGGTCCTGACCTGCACATTTTAGATGGCCCTTACAAAAGTGTATGTGATGAAAATATCCTATATCTATTAAAACAACCTGGCTTGATGGTTTAAATTTCCTTGTAAAGTGATTTTTGTGGGGAATTTTCATAAAAACCCACATCTATTCTATACCCATTATACTTACTCTGCATTACTTAATAACAGCAAACTCAGTAAGTAAAAACATGCCATGAATTCAATAACATTTACTAAAAGAATCAGGTTACAGAGGCCTTGTTGAGATGTGATGTGAGGGATAGAGTTACGATGCAGCGTCTCCTGAGTTATTATGTAAGCCTATGAGCATTCAGAAATGCTAGGTATGAAAGTGTATGGAAATGTGGGATAGCTAGCTACTACACAACCTTTTAGGGGTTCAGGGGGTAGTGTGTGGTAGCCATAGGTGATCAGTAATTGTCAATAGTGCAGGGCACAGGAGTGGGGGGTGGGCAGGGGCTCTATAGGGCTTCCAAATGAATTGGGGGGGGGGCATGTGCCCCAAGTGCTCCCTCCACCCCACTCAAGTTGCCTATGGTGGTGGTGGGGGACTACATGGAACAGATTTACCATATAGCATTGTCACTCACAACTGACCACTCATAGTAAATCTTCTCACTCACAAGCCTCCAGTGATGTTTCATGAGGGGGCTCTCCAAGAGCTCAAAAATTACTGTGTTCCATCTGAAACCTCCAAGTGTGGGAGTTAGTATCCCTAACGTAAGGGATAAGGTACCACATGGTATCAACCACGTAGCCAGTGACCTGTGTTCACTGCATTTTCCTCATTAGCAGCAATGGAGAAAATGTGGTGGTTCCTTGCACAAAGGAACCACCACATACATAAATGCATGGATCCCTGCACATAACCATACCATATACATGAAACTGTCACATCTGAATAAATTCAGAGTCCTACTAGTTGTGTGATCAGGCTGGTATGCAATGCTGTGGTACCTCTCCCCCTCACAAACACCCCCTTATGTCAAGACAATACAAGAAAATGTCTGTGGATGCAAGGCTGTTGAGGCAGCTGGGATGTTTTGTACAGAGAGATTAGTTCATCACATACATATTAAGTTGTATCCTCTTCCTGACCAAACTGAAAGACATTGAGGGCAATGCAAATGACTTTTTCATCCTCCCTTAGGCAGTGGCAATCCAACACTTGTGAACAATAGGTTATAAATCCAAAATAGATTTTTAAGTAACTGTTGGCTGAAAGCAGTATATCTTTGATAATATTCTAATTTCAATTTAAGCATACTGGACTTTGGGTGTCTTTAGACATAACAACAATGGGTGTCTGAATGTGTGTTTTGACCTGATATGAACACCGGTTTGGCCCTGTGTTCACCATGTGGTGCTGCTTAGACACACAGCCCATCTTGGGGCAAATCGGTGTTTTGCTCGCCACCTGATCTCAGAATGCAAGCACTGCCGCCTTGTTCCCCGCGTTGTACCTGCTAACATGCCATGTGATATCATTAGACACAATGGGTATTTTCAGACGATACGGCGGCCGTTGACCCCGTACCGGCACCAACGGCTTCATTCCCCGCCGGGGTCACCCCGTAACGGCACAACAGACGGGCCGTGCGGCCCCGCCCCCTCCACGCACCCCGCCACCCGCCCTCCGAGGAGACGGGCGGGCGGCAGGGCCAATGCGGCCACCGCATCCGGCCGATCGTGCCACGGCCCGGGATCCCACCGGAGATCCCGAGACATGGAACGCGGCCAGACGTTACTTTTCCTTGGCCACGGCCCGGGGTCCATTTGACCACGCTTCCCGGGACCTTCCCCCGGCTAGCCCGGGAAGCGTGGTTCAAACGAACCCCATGTGAAAATTGACCGTGGCCAACATCTGGCGCGCCGCGAACAGACGTACGGGACACGGTGACCACAGGTGGGTATTCACCGTGGTTCACCGTGTTAACGTAACGTCTGAAATCACCCAATGTTGGCCACATGTTCAGCCAGAACACGCAAATTGTCCTTGTGATGCAATGTTGTTCACATCGCATGTTCAACGGGTGGCCAAATTGGTGTTGGGATTGTTATGGTGTTGTTTACACACAATGGCCAAACACGTTCTTAGCGGGTTTGACACCCGATCTTTATTATGTCTAAAGACGCCCTATGTTGCTTTCAGCTGGTAGTGTTCATTAGATAAAACCCTTATGTTGTTGTTGTTGTTTTGAAATCAATGTAAATAACAGAGTTGGACTAAATTACTTGCAGGCCTATTACAAAATTAGCAATTATATCTCCCCCTCTTTGAACTGAGTTCTTAAACACGCTAGTAAAAACACAAGCAGCAGAAAAAAAGAATTGCTTCTAACTCCATCACCCTGCCTCATATAGAGAACAACTCCCAAATCAAGACTAGTTAATAACACTTCCAAATACTATGTACTGGTGGCTAGAGGTGTGCACCAGGGGCCCATGTAATTTTCATTTTTGTTTTTGTTAATTAAATTGTTCATTTTCATTTTCATTAATATCAAAATTTTGTTTTCGTTTTTGCTTTCCATTGCTTTCAATGGAAAACACATTTTCAGCTGTAGCTTTTTTGTGTTTCATTATATTTGGCTGACACGTGGAGGACTTATACCTCCAATGGCAGGCATTAAGTGTACCTAAAGATTGGATAAAGGAATCCAATTTTAGAAGCAGTTGACATATTATTTTGCAAAAATCTTCATATACATTCTTAGCTGTAACTTCTTTGTCTCACATTTAATGTAGATGAAACTTGGCACGTTTACACCCCTTCCCAATTTACTATCTCTGCCAACTTTCAGAAGGATAGGTTAAAGGGTCCTGGTGGTATAAGCGATTAACCTATAAATGTATGTCTGACTGTAACATTTTTGTAGTCCAACCAGTGTACATGAAATTTGGCAGGGATCTATATCACACTTTCACAATCATCTCTGCCAAATATCAGAAAGATGTGATAAAGGGTCCCAATTTTATATGCCTGAACAGAATATGCAGAGAAGGAGCCTATGCCAGGTATTCTCTTACATGTCACTGTGGTATAAGAACGGTTTGTGATGCCAATTGGTCAGCAGAAATGTCAACCAAATATCCTCATTCTGTGCTATGACCATCCCAACATCTCTTCCCCACTTGTTACTGGGAAGTCAGAAGCATCTGTTTAGGAAAGAGCCAATAAAGATTCTCTTATGTCCTCTGTCACAGTGCTGCAGGATGTGATTGTGATGATAATTGGCCAGCCTGGATGTGTAAACTACATCTACTGATTGCTGGGATGCTATCCCCAAAGTCTCAGGTATGTCCCTTCTATGCCCGCCTGAGGGCTGCCCCCTATGCCTACCTCAAAGCCACTACTGATTGGTCCTGTAAAGCTGGAAGCATTCAGTAATTGGCCAGTGAATGTGTCTGTCAGTCTTTTGACTTGCTCCACATTCTCCCTCCTACAGCCTCCCTCCCCCTGCCATGCCAGGTGTCTGCCTCTGACTGGCACTGCATGTGCTATTTATCTGAATAATGGTCTCCAAGAGGACAGCTTCAATTGCTTATAAAATTGGGTCCCTTTATCAAATTGTCCTGTAGTTTGGCAGGGTTGACAGGGAAGGTACCTGATACATTCCTGCCAAATATCCTGTAAACAGGATGGAATATAAAAATGTTACAGCTAGAAATGTATTTTAAAGTTAATGTCTTATACCATCAGGACCATTTCTTCAATCTTTCTGAAAATTGGCAGGTGTGTTAAGCCTATGGTCTTTGGGAGGGAGGGCGAGTAGGGTGGGGTTTTAGTTCCCCACCTAATTTTGGGTTTTAGTCTGCCCTGTATTAATTATTTTTATAATATTTATGGTTGTTTTAAATTGTTTTTATTGTATTTTATAAAAACTTGTTGGAAGCCGCCATGAGCTGCGTGGCAGGAGGGGCGGGGTAGAAATTTTATAAATAAATAAATAAATAAATAAATAATAGTAACAGGTTTCATGCAAATTCGATGGAAGATAAAGAAGTTGTAGCCATGAATGTGTATCAACCTTTTCTTACAATCACAACATTCAATTGCTTTTAAAATCGGTTTCCTTTACCTAATCATGTTGAAAATTGGTACCAATATTGCCCTCCATTGGGGGTACAGTCTCCCCAATATTCATCAAAATTGATTAAGAAACAAAAATGTTATAGCTGGAAATAAGTTTTTCAGTTTTTCCCCTTTATTTCAAAAACAAAATGTCATTTTCGTTTCTATTTTCATTATTAGTATTTGTCGTTTTTGTTATTGTAAAAATGGTAATGAAAATGACAATTTTCATTATTGTTTTTGTAATAATGAAAACAACATGCACACCCCTACTGGTGGCCACAGTTGATGCTGAGAAGGCAACTATCAGGGAGGAACACACACAAAACCAAGCTGTTCCCCTAATAAAGATGGCAAAATGAGAAGAGGCTATGCAAGGATCAGCACAGGCTCCAAGAGTGTCCCAGCATGGAGTAGTGGTTCCCAAATTCATTTAATTTATTGACATTTATACCCCACCCTTCCCCAAAGGCTCAGGGTGACTTAAAAATGCAGTTAAAAGATATTTACATGCAATCTCCCTCCCAAAAACCTCAACCTACTCCAACCCCTGCAACAACCTCAACCTAATCCCTCTCTCCCTATCCCCACCCGCCGAAATCTTTACCGAAAAGAAAAGTTTTACACTGCTTCCAAAAGATGCTCAGGCCGCTGTTACAACCAGTACTCCCTGAGTTTTTGTTTTGACATCCGACCTTTTTTAAAAAAAGATTTTTCTCTACTTGGTGACTTTCCCTCAAAACCTGCACTGTTTTAGCTAAGTTGTGCTTTGAGCTCAGTGTGAACCCGGCAGGATCTGACCAAAAGATTCCTGGGCTGAATGAGTGAGGTTCGCTATACAATGCAGGCCCCACTTCATCAGAATTATAATTAGCATCAACCTGGCTTGAGCAACCCACCCTGTATTGAGTGGGGCAGTGCCAGGAAGGACGTGTCCCAATGCACCTGAAGAAGGGTGGTCTAATCAGGCTGTGATCTGCATCTAAGACAAAGGATGACTGCACAGCCTGAGCCTAAATCAATCATGGATGGGAGGGAACAGGAATGCTTCTCAGGAACTCTATCTTGGCAGGCCTGGCCTGGATGAGGCACATAGGAGGCACCTCTTAGTAATGCATTTTCTTTGAATACTGGTTTTTGTGAAACAAAAGCAACTGCAATGTCCTTTTGTGAGATACTGGAGCTCCTTTTAAGAAAACTTCCTAAATTGAATCAAACTTTGTTTTTGGTCATCACATACCCACCATGCCCAAGGGGCAAAAATATGGCTTCAATACAGTCCCTTCAGATCCCCAGTTGGTTCAGACAGTCTGATCCTCTCAGACTGGCTGTTCGCACTACTGCTGTTCTCACAGCTGCTCCTGAAATCACTGCTGCTGAAATCACTGTCATGCTACCTTGCTTGCCCAGATAGAATGCAGAAGGACACCTGGTTGCGAGTCCTTCTGTCCATTTGGCTGCCCAGATAGACCAAGGGGCCTTGCCTGACAAGTGCTCGGGTTGCCTATCTCCCTGCTGATGCATTCAGTGAACCCAGCATTGTCTGGCCCACTGTCCAACCATCCCGACTGAGTGGTGGGGGTCCAGGCTGCAAGATCTTGTCGCCTGAACATTGAATAGGCATAAGGGAACTCCCGCCTGTCTGCCTCACGGAGACATGGTTAGGCTCCCATGCAACCCTAGCCAAGGCATCCCCGAGTGTGTGTGTTGGGCTTCAGTGACTCGGTGGGCTAAGCCCACAGACTTCTTCCCTCCTCGGATCGCTACTTCTCCAGTCCCCGCCACCCCCCTCCCCAAAGGCTAATCGCTAGGGAGGCTGACTGGCGCTACTGTACTGTCTGACTTGGAAAAGGGGCTATAAAGGATCCATGCCTTTGCCCTACCTCAGAACACTACATTTTGGTAAGATGAAGCACTGTGTCTTTCTTCTCTTCCTCTTTCTTTGAATCTCCTGCTGTTTGTGCCCTGGCACAGGCAGTCCCCCCCCCCTTCTCAGTTAGGAACTTCCTCTGGAAGCCAACCCATGCTGCATCCCTGTGTAACCATCTAATTGATCTGAGTGTCTCATTGCTTGATCGCTTTTATGTACCCCTTTTGTCCCCACAATAAATTGAAAACTTTATGTTGCACCTTAACATATCTCTTCCCTTTTTTTTTTAATTCTCTGGGTGACGCTGCCAATTTATACTCAAAAGATCCCAAACACTTGTGTGCCCTATTTAAAAAGGTGAGCTTAATTCCCCAAATTGGGCATTTTTGAGCCCATGCCTGGCCACTAAGACCCACTCTCTAGGGAAACTCAGTGGACACGTGTAGAACAGGCCACATGTTAACACCCCAACTCAGATGGATCTCCAGTGGGAGGGAGTTCCACAACACTGGGGCAGAAACCGAAAATGCCCTCCTGCGCATCCCTCCAAATGAACAAGAATAACAAGGGGAACCCACAGGAGGGCACCCCCAGCCGACTGCAGGGGTTGTGGTGAAGCATGGTAGAAAATATGGTCTTTCAGGTACATGGGTCCCAGGCCATATAGGGCATTAAAGGTCAAAGCCAGTATTCAGAATTGTGCCTGGAAAGTTATAGGTAGCCAGTCCAGACTCCGAAGTACTGATGTAATGTGCTCCTGGTGACCTGTCCCTGAAAGAAGCTGGGCCACCGCATTCTGCACCTACTGCAGTTTCCAAACAGTCATCAAGGGCAGCCTCACGTAGAGTGCATTGCAGTAATCCAGCCTTGAGGTGAGGAAAGCATGGATGACAGTGGTCAAGTCTGAATCAGAAAGAAAAGGTCGCAGCTGAATCCTCACCAGATGAAGTTGGTGAAAAGCGCTCCTGGCCACTGCTGCAACCTGAGAATCCAAGTGCAGCAAGGGGTCCAGAAGCACACCAAGGCTGCGAATCTGGGTGTCCAAAGGGGGCTGAACCCCATCAACAACAGGAGTCTCAATTCCTCCAAGTCACAGGGCCTGCCAATCTTCACCACTTCAGCCTTGTCAGGATTCAGCCTCAATTGGCTCATCCTCATCCAGTCCCTGACAGCACCCAAGCATCGGGTAAGCACCGAGACTGCAGGACTTGGGTCAGATGAAAAAGAGAGGCAGAGCTGAGTGTCATCAGCATACCAATGGCACGTCACCTCAAACCTCCAAATGACCTCACCCAGTGGCCTCATACAGACATTGAACAAGAGGAGAGACATAACAGAACCCTGTGGGACCCAACAGGGAAGGTCCCAAGAGGTCAATGAACAATTACCCACCACCACTCTTTTTGACCTCCCCGACGAATGAGTGGAACCACTCAAGAGCAGTCCCGCGCACCCCCACCAGATCCCACAGTTGTGTCAACAACACCTTGTGATCAACAGTATTAAAGGTCACTGAAAGATCTAATGAGATCAACAGGATAGAATTTGCCATGTCAATCTCCAGGTGCAGGTCACTGACCACAAGCGCAGTCTCCATGCCATACCCAGGATGAAAGCTCGACTGAAACACATCCAGGAACCTGATGACATCAAGGTGGGCCTGGAGCTGTCGGGAAACCACCCATTCAATAACCTTCCCTAAAAAGGGAAGGTATCAGGCTAATAGCTGGTTGGAGAGAGGGATGAAGAGGGAAAGCCTTGAGGCAAGTGCAGAACATGTAAGAAAGGGCATAGCTATAAAACTCCTAGCTGCACTCTGCCTTAATTAAAGACAATTTCCAAACTGGTCACAACACCCACCACTCACCTCTGCAACATCAATTCTGGGTAAGCAAGCTTGAACCATTTTAAACTTCTCTTAAGCAACTTCCCTTCCCTTAAGTGACTCAGAATTAGGTGAGTTAGCATAAGCAGCAGTAGAAGCAACAGTGGTGGAAGGAGCAACACCGCCCCCCCAAAAAACATGCAAGGACAAAGGGTGTTTTCAAACCGATGCGGGGGTGCACCCCCATGTCCACCCACTCCCAGCCCTGCTGGGGTTCGATTCAGAAGGACCCGATGGATTCCCCAGTTTATAGTCCACCCGTGCAGTGCCCTACCACCACACGCACACCGTAGAGTTGTGGGCTAGCGTGTCCACAATGCTATGGTGTTGCCTGGGGTAATGGCTGGCTCGAGGCAGAGCAGCAGCATGGGTCCATGTATTAGACCACTGCTCCGCTTTGGGCCAGTGACACAGGTTTGGCTGGCCCACTCTGCTACTGGTACTCTGGGATGTTCCAGAGCGCCACCAGCAGGGCTGCCCTGGGGGAGGCACAGTGCACTTTGCCTGAAAATCTGGTGGGGTGCCATTAGATGGACAGGCCACCCAGGGGTGAAGTGGGCTGGTGCAGCCAGCACCAGGGCAGCCAGTCCATCTAAAAACACTGTCACAGAGAGATACTGGACTATAGGTCTAACAGATATGTAAAGCTAAAGGTTAAACATGTATGTAATGTTAAGAACTGCAAACTCACTTCATATATCATGTAATGTGGAAGCTGAGAGGGAAACTCGCTTCATGCAATGGAGAGACACAAAAGGTATGCCAATGTGTATTCGCTACCAAAACCAGACATACCCCATGGAGTTGCAAATTAAGCTTCCTGTTTGCCTTTCTGCAGACCTGCTGGTAAACAAGACTTCTCCAGGGTGGGAAAATCACACAAAGGGATAACAAAGGTATTTAAGCTAAGATCTTTGCCATCAAGAGACAATTGGAGTGGGAATTCAATTCAACCTCTGACTGAGCTGAGTCTTGGAGGCATCAGCTCGCCTGCCAGTCAGCAAGGTGTGGAAGAGATGCATTGAGAGAAGTACATTGATTCTAACCAAATTAAGATTGATGCCCAGCCCTTCCAACATCGGGCTGAGAACAAATTCAAGTGCATGGACTATTTGTATGGTAAGATATACTTAGGAACTAACACTGTACAGATCAGGAATGCGTTATTTTAATGTTTACTTTATTAGCCACTCTGTGTCAAACTATCTTTGCTTATGTAATCAATAAACTTTCTTCTTTACCAAGAAGTGCTTTCTGTTGTTATACATTGGGGGACACAAGTTGAGAAGCTCTTGCGAACCCAGAGAGAGAGAGTGTGTGAACAGGAAGCTTTCTGGACCTTCGGTGGCAAAAGGATTTTCCCCCTTGCAGGACCGAATCAGCCAGAGAGAGAACTGGTTCAGGTGGGCTGTAAGTGAGGGAAATTGAGTCACCAAAACCAGAAAGGTGGGGTACGGATCTACAAAACCGTGACAAACACCCAAAGTGGTTGTGGGGAAGAGGCAAGGTAAAGGTATGTGTGTGGGTGATTTGGAGCATTTGTGCCACCAAGAAGTGGGGAATGATCTAAAATGTTGCAGAACTACTGAAGTACACTGTGGGAGGAGTTAGGGTTGAGTCACACTTAAGATGAGGGAGCATACCACCTACCAAGGAGTTACTGGAGTCTTTAGGCTGTGGAAGTTGGGCTCCATCCTGAATGCTCAGGAAATCATATCCCCTTCAACGAAGATGTGCAGTCTATTTGACTCTGCATTGTTAATGAGCCAATGTACTCTGATAAGCACCCAAGGGCTACCATGTGAATTGTGCTGGGTACTGTAAAAACATAAAAATGGAGACAACCCATGCCCAATAGAGGTTATGCTTTATAGAGAGTGTTATGGAGTTTATCCTTTATATCAGATGTCTGATCCAAACTATGGTCCTTTTTACATGGGCAGTGGTGGGTGTACTGCTGCAGTGGGTGGAGGTGGGTGTGCGCCCATTCCCTCAGGTGAACACCCACCTCCATCCACGAAGCCTCCTTCAGTTTGCCGGATGGCTCCGTGGGTGGGTGATAATGGGTAGAGGCGGGTGTTGCACGGGAGCACACATGCACCTCCACCCACCGCCCGTGATGTTCGTACGGACGGACACCCATCCCCTCTGCCCCCACTGCCATGGCATTTACACAGATGCCCGCACACCCAACAGGGGGAGAGGGGGATCCATGTAAAAATGGCCTATGTTGAAATAAATTGAAGCCCTAGTTATCTAAAGTCAAATTTTCAAAAGCAGCTAAGTGACTTCAGGAAACTAATCCCCATTTTTAGAATTGACTCAGATACTTGGAAGCCCAACAGCCCAATCTACAAAATGCTATGTTGACAGAAGGCCCAATGGATTTAATAGGGCTCCTGCCAGAAAAGCACTTTGAGTATCCAACTGCCATGGTTGAAAATTGCACCCCTACATTATAACAATGAAAGTCACTAAAAATAATGGGATAACCATCCAGCTTTAGCATGCTCTTCCACCATAACCTGACGCTCTCACGTACATACTGGAAATTTATCTAGAGCGTTTAAAAATAATTTTTAAAAGCCTGTCTTCAAGCTGTATCAACATTCTGCATACTGCATAGTTTTAAACTCTTCTGAATTTTCAACACTATTCAGTGAAAGAAAAATATCAGCTTGCTTTCTATTATAAATATTAATCTCCAGAGTTTTCTGGCAAGTTTCCATGAAAACAAACTTCTAAATATAATCTGTAAAAAGATGTCAAGGCCTTTGGGAGAGCGGATACTGACATGTCAACTGCTGTCGTCTTAAAAGGCTAAATTAAGCATCTGACCACAGTTTAATTTCTGTAAAAACTCATGCTAATTTAAATTACTCTATATTTAATTAAAATGCTTTTGTATGGAGATAATAATGTAACTCTGGTAATTAGTATCAAGTGGCATCTAGAGGGCATATTTAAAAACAAATCTGTAGAATAAAAAGAGCTAATTAACAGTTAGAATAATGCTTTATGATTATCCTTTGTTTATAAATGCTATAAAGTTCAGTGCATTATTAAATGGAATTGGTAATTAATGTATATCAAAGTTATTTTTCAATGTTCTTTTATGAAAGCATCTCACAGATACAACATTTTTTCAGATGATCTGAACTTGTTTTATTTCTCAGAAAATAAAAGGGAGGAAATGGAGGTGGCTGTATGTATAGTACAACATTTGAATTTAACAGGGCTAGCATAAGTTTCTATCTACAATTCAGAGTTTTCACATGCAAAGTGAGACCCTAGAAAGATGCCCAAGTAAGCACCGGATTGTCAGTAAAATACGGATTTGCTTGAAGTCAATGGCAAAACTCACTCTGAAACTTTGGTGGGTGGGTGTGCATCATCTGTGTGTGTGTGAAAGAGAAACTGTACTATTCTGATGTGAGTAAAAGGACATGGGGAAGTCTGAGCTTTACCTCCAGGAGTTTCTGCCGTATGGGACTACTTCAGAAGTAGAGCAAACTGGAGGAAAAAATCATTTTCTATTCAGTTAAAATTTTAACCAAAGCAAACAAAAACAAAAATTGAGAGATACAGAACAAGTAAACAAGGAGCTGTTATTTGCCACTTTTTATAATACTAGAACTAGGGAACATACTATGAAATCAACTGACTGCAGATTTAAGACAAATAAAAGGAAGTATTCCCCCTCCCACCTCCCAATTAATGTACAATTAACCTGTGGAACTTGTTGCTGAAGGATAATGTGAAGACCAAGAGCATACAAAGGATTGGATACATTTTAGAAATGTTTTTGTTTAAAAAAAGAATTGAATAACTTCTCAGAGGGCAGGTCCATAAGTGGCTATCAGTCAGGTTAATCAGGGGATAAGATCTCTGATTGTCAGGAGCTGGGAGTGAAGAGCAGGAACAGATCGCTCCATCATTATTTGTTGTGCACTTCTCTAAAGCAACTTTAGTTGGACATTGTCGAGAGATAGGACACTAAGGTACTAAGGCACTTCTCGTGTTCTATGAAAATGGAAAAAATAAAATAAAAAGATGTTTGGCATAAGGTTGCTAAATTCCCTCAAAATTTCAGTTTATTTGTTTGTTTTTTGGAGGAATTTCTTTTTCACAGCGCTAAACGTTTTTGTCCAAAACCTGGCACTTCCCACAACGTTTTCTATAACAGTTATTTTTTTCAATAAAACCTCTTTAGAATCTATTGTGGAGTAAGTGTGACAGATACTAGCCCATAGGGTGATTATGCCAGAAAGACAAAGCCCAGGGGAAATACAGGTTATTGTTGTGCCACTCCTCTATGTCATCTGGGGCTAATAAATTGTTGCTGTCTTGTTCTTGCAAGAAAAATTGTCCATGCCCTGTATTGCCAATGAATATGGAGAACAGTCTCAGCTCTGACCGTGTGCTATGTGGAGATTCCCTTAGTCCCACATATTTAGAAATAAGTTTTGAGTAGCCCATAAAAGGGCCAGGTGTAATAGGGAAATCATTTCTTACAAAATTGTGCAGCAAGAATTCCAACCTACAATCTAGCCCTGTGGGAATTACTCTATAGATACGCTCTGTGTTTGTAGGGGGAAGTGGTTAACCAGTTGTAAACCTTCATTAAAAGACTGTGGGTTTTAAAATATGGGTTATATTTTCCAAAGAGCTCATTTCCTATGTAATTTCATTGAATGAAATGTTCAGATTTTTTTTCCAAAGAGCTCAGGAGCTTCCATTGTTCTCAGCTGACAGAAACCTTTCAAAGTTAGTTTTAATAAAAAATACTGGCTCTAACAGGAATAGAATCTCAGAAATAACTGCCTTCTCAGAGTAAGTAAAGGTGTAAGAATCTGGTCCATTATGCATCTTAAATGTTAAAAATTCCATTAAAAATAAAAGAAACATAGTTCATTTTGTAAACTGCACAACACAGAGTAGCACCAAATGCAGCATATGCCTTTCTTGATTCCTGTTTTAAAGTTCCATACATCAGTTCTTCTAGGAGTAATTTTTTTATGCCTTGTTGGCATTGGAAAAACCTATAAGAATCTATAGCAAAAAGCCAGTCTCAGTGCTTTTGTTGCTTTAAGACTCCCACTCTGCTTTCTTGAACACACTTTCAGAACGAGCTTAGTACATATGAAGAGAATTATCATTACCATGATTAAAAGCAGGTCTCGTTGTCCAATAACTGCTGTTCTAACATCTGAGATGACTTTCATGCCAGACTACAGTCCTATGCTTCCTGCTGTAACAAGGACATGTACAGCAAGAACAAGTCAAGATTATTTACATAGCACAGATAAGTGTCAATCCGACAGGCAGCAACAGCACCTGGAATTTACAATGTTGATGAAGTGATTAGTGGACTCTCTTTCTGTACTAGTTGGACTGGGCTCAGGACCAGACAAGAACAGGGAAAGAAATATGAACATATGGTACAGTATTTCCCAGCATGTTAAGCAACCGTTGCAGCAAGTTCAGGAGACACAATTAGGTTGCCAGAATGAGTGGAAGAGAAAAACAAGCACAAACTCTGAAAACCCTCAGTTCAAGGTTACTGAAATACTGTACAGTATAACCTCAATTCTGATGTCGTCATATCTTTTCTCCTTTGATGTCTCTACTTAAGACAGATAAAACTTGAGACATTCAGCTGCAAACATAAATAAAATGGTACAATAGCTGTAGCAACATCCCAGCTCCTTATGTTTCAGTGACTAAAATGAGGCATAGGGTAATTTCAGATGTGATGGGCCGTTTGGCCCACTATGCTGAACCCTGGAGCAGAATCCGTCTTGGATCCAGGTCCGTGAACAGACCGGCCATCCTTCAGATGTGCCGGCCTGATCTCGGAGGGGATTCGGGGAGGGGGTGCCCCCCCGGTGCTCCACTGGCCACCCGCCCTCAGGGAGACGGGCGGGCGCAGTGGCCAATGAGGCCGCTGCACCCGATCCTGTACCGCGGTCTGGGCCATGGTCAGGACTGGAGCGAGGTGACAGATGTTACCTTTGCTCCATTCCTGATTGTGGTCCAGCTAAAAATGATTCTGGAGGTGAGGCCGGCCTCACCTCCAGAATTGTGGTTAGCATTGACCCCCGCCAGGTATTCACCGTGGTGAGCGTCTGGCAGAGCTTCCACACATGTTCACGCAATCACAGCCACCACACCAAAATCTACTGTGATTCGGTGTGGTTGACTGTGATCACGTAATGTCTGAAATTACCCATAAACTCAAACTGATATATTTCAAAAATATTGGTGCTACCTCCAGAGCAATTTAAGTAAACAACAAACAAATATGTTTGAACTGTATAATATTTATTTATTTATTTATTTTATTCAAAACTTATATCCCGCCCCTCCTGCCCAAAGGCAGCTCGGGGCGGCAAACAACATGCACAATTTTTTTTTCAATAATAAAACATTTAAAAATAAATCTACAAATTTTAAAAAAAGTAATAAAAACACATCCTCCCTCCCAAACCGCACCTCCCCCACCCTACCCCATCCTCTTGCCAAAAGCCTGGCGGAACAGCCAGGTCTCACACAAACATCGAAACGACAGGGGGTGGGGGCCAACCGAGCCTCCTCCGGGAGTGAATTCCACAGCACAGGAGCAGCCACCAAAAAAGATCTCACATTAGTGGCCACCCATCTTGCCCGGGGAACCTCCAAAAAGGCCCCCACAGACAATCTCAGGGGTCGCACGGGCACATGGGGAGTGAGGAGATCCCGCAGATAGGCAGGCCTAGGAATATGAAAACAAAGTAGTACTAGTAACCTGTGGGTACCAGTAAAAAGCTGCAGATTTTATCAGTTAAATATGATTTTGCTTAACCAAGGAAAATGACCTAAAATATTCTCCGTTCTTCTTCAAGATCTCCTTGAACATACACAGCCATGTTCTGAATTCAACTACTGTTCGCAATAACTGACTTGAATGGATAACTATGAAAGGATTAGTTTCTAGAACCTTTTCTTTGTCCTAGAAGCTACAGATGAAAATACTGACTTGTCAGAATTCAATGGGAATTTAGGGTATTTTCAGACGTTATGGTACCACACTCAACCACGGTGAATCCCCCATGGTGGTGGATGGTCCCTAATGTGTGTTTGCACACCGCCAGATGTTCACCATGTTCACCACGGTGAGCAAAATAACCACGCTTTCGAGGATGGTCCGGGCACCATCTCCGAAAACATGGTCAAAGTGATTCCCGCCGGGGGTGAACACCCAGCGGTAATCACTTTTTGTCCCAACAGACATGACGTTACCACGCTCAACCACAGCGGGATTCACGGTGGTTGAACATGGTAACGTCTCATCTGGCCCCTGACCACGGCCCGGAATCAGCGGCCATGCTCGCCGCTGATTCCGGGCCGTGGTCAATACCCGGGGGGGCGCCGCGGCCAGATTGGCCTCAGCGCCCGCCCATCTCCTGGAGGGTGGGTGGCCTCGGGAGCATGGGGGGGCAGGCCTGTGTGGCCATGCATTTATTTTTTTTTAAAGTATGCATACCCAAAATTACCTGAAAACCCAAAATGACACCTTAAAAATACCCAAATCCAGGATGAAATTAGGATGAAAAACCCCACAGTATTTTGGTANGGTGGGTGGGTGGGTGGATGAATGTGGGTCATGGTGGGTGGAGATGGGTGTGCACCCGTTCCCATGGGCACACACACATCTCCACCCACTTCCACCCATGGAGCATCAGGCATAGAGTCCATTACTCCATGCATGGGTGATGGGTGGAAGTGAGTGTAGCACGGGAGTGCACACACACCTCCACCCATTCTCCACAGTTTTCACATGGGCACCTCCACCCATCTCCATGCAGTAAAACTGCGTGGAGATGGATGGGGGCGTCTCATGTGAAAAGGGCCTAAGATTTCACTAAATTATCTAAAATGGTGCATATTTTTTATAATTGTTTTAATGGTCCATTTTTCTTTTTTTTTCTAATAACTGTGCATTTTCAGAAGTTCACAGTGAGTTCACTGAACTTGGAATTTCTTTTATATGTCTGAGAGGGAAGAAAAAGTGGTTTGGATAATATCTTTTATTGAACCAACTGCTGTTGGTGGAAATAATCAAGCTTTCAGGCCACACAGGGTCCTTCCTCAAGCATGTAGGGTAGCCAGTCAAAAATATATACACTGTGCAAATACAGGGCAGTATATAAAGAGGTAAATAAAGGGGCTGGAAAGGGTGGGGTTAGTAAAACAAGGTGAACAGTGGGGGGGAGAGGCAGCATATTGATAAGGAGAAAAGTGCCAGGCATAAAAAGACAGAGGTATAAAAACAGGGCTGTTAATGATGTGTAGAAGATGACATGTGTGTGGGATAATGGGAAAACAGCTTAAGGTGAAGTGAAATCGCATAAGAAAAGCTTTGGGAATGCAGAATCTACATATGACAGGGTCTGAGAGTGGCAGAGAATGGGGAGACAGAGTTAGGAATAATAATATAGAACATGAAGGAAACTAGGTATATAAAGAGGTAGGGAAAACTGAAGTTAAATAAGATAAGGTGGCTAGTGGGGGGATTCTAGCAGCCCCAGTGAGATCTTGTGCATTTTTGCTGAGGTTTTTGAGAACTTGCAAGATTATCAAGAACTTCAAAAAATGCTCGCGCATTCACAAAAGGGCATTTTTGCACAGCAACCATTTTGTACATGCACAAAGCTTTTTTTGAGGTATCTGGTGAGATTCTCAAGAACCCAAAACATTCTGTACATGTGCAAATGGTCACTGCAGCCATTCGGCGCATATGCAACAACCCCACAACCATTTTCTGGAACTTCACAATTCTTGCGAGATTCTTGAATCTGAGAAGCCAATTCTTGACAAAATTTTTGAGAACGTCGAGCACAAGTTTCAGCCCTAGTCTTATCTAACCCCACCTTTTCCTGCCTCTTTATATACTGCCCTGTATTTGCTCAGTTTATATATTTTTGACTGTCTACGCTACATGCCTGAGAAAGGGCCCTGTGCAACTCAAAAGCTTGCTTATTTCCACCAACAGCAGGTAGTCCAATAAAAGATATTATTCAAACCAGTTTGCTTCCTTCTCTGCCACTTGAGACCAACATGGCAACCACACAACTCTCTGGATTCCGATTTTATATGCCCTTAATCCATATAATCTTGTGTGTGTGTGTGTGTGCGCGCGTGCATGCACATGCACACATATTACATAGGGTAAAAGCAGAAGTGATAGCTGCATGGCGGCAGCCTGTCCCGACCTGGGTTGGGAAGCCCATGGAAGACACGGTCTGGACTGGGTTGGAGCACTGAACAGACATGGCCACAGTCAGGTCATTGAGGAGGGTGTGGAGCACAGTGAATGTGCAGCTGTCCCTGCACTGCACCCAGTACCCTGTCATGACAGGCAGTCATGGTGGCCAGTGATGGCCAGCTATGGTGAACCTAACCTGGGCCAGCGTACTGGTCCAGGAACAGATGTGATAGCCTGCTGTGGGCCACTTTGGCCCAGTCAGGTGGGCCTTACCTGGGCTGTGACTTTGGGGGGTTCCTATAGGTGAGGTCCATGACAAAGCGGGCCACAGTGAGTCCTGTCACCTCTGTTTTTACCCACAGAGAGAAATTAGATATGTAGGATTTAAAAAACAAACCAACCCAGAAACTTACTCTGTTTTTTAAAATAGAAACAATGTCACTGCTCAGCACTCATGAGCAACCCAATCACAATTTGAAAGCAAGCACAGCAATGCAAAGGAACAGTTTCAACTTTCCAATGGCGTACAATAAATGAGAGTGAGAAAAGATAGTCCTAAATGATCAAAATAACAGGAAGAGTAGCTTTTATATCTAGATTAAATAAACACATAGAATTAAATTCATGCCCAGCGTATGCAAGCTGAAGCCAACATAATGTTTGTTAAAGGCCCTGCGGTTGGCAAGTTCTGTCCACAGTTTCAAAAAATGAAAACACCATCATCCTGTGGTGGGGTGGGCTTGAAAGGTTGACCATATTGACCACTAGTGCAAATGGCATTGCCTAAAATGAGTAGTGGCAGAGGACACCAATGCTGTGCCTTCAGGCCAGTACAATTCCTTTGCAGGGAATCTATGCTACTCTTGTCTATATTGGAATATCACAAGAAATAAGAGAGACTAAAAAGATGCACATATTTGCACAGGCTTTTTTCTACAAATCATGGAGGTTTGCTTTATAATATGTTTAACAGAAGTAAAAGAAGTTAGATCAGCAGGCAAGAAGACTGCAGGCCTCTGCTCACCCACAGAACATGCAATGTGGCAATCATAGCCAGGAAATATCCCACACTCTACCTCATCGCTGTCCCTGAACCTTAAACCCAAAGGGATATGTAGCAGAATGAGCACTTCACTCTCAAATTCCAACAGTTTCCAGCTTCTCTGCGGAGACTGCCAACAAGGTAATAAATGGGGATATGGTGATTTACGATGTGGATCCTTCATTAGGAACTGAGCTCCAAGGCCGGATTCAAACAAACAATGAAGGTCAAAGGTGCAGAATCCCTTTTCCAATCCCATGAACGCTCTAGCCCTTAAGAGCCTGCCCCAACTTGCAGTGAAATCAACAGGAAGTTTTTCCACAGAAGTCGTTGATTATAAGAAAAAAACGATCAGAAAATTTCAAAGAAATGAATACCACTAGCAAAACATTGTGAAAGATCTTGTACCTAGAACTCTTAATCTCTCTGCTCCAACCACCACTTCGTTGTCATCTGCAGAAAACAACAATTTCCCAACGGTGTTATGCACCTCAAATTTTTGGCTGTGTGCTTCCACTGCGTGGGGACCTGTGAAGGGAGAGAAGATTTAGCACAGTTTTCTCTTGGCATTATAAAGAAAAATGTTGTGGCTTCATGAGTTTAATACACAGGAGTGTTGGGATTATCCTAACAGCTCTATGCAACCTGATCAACCAGTCAACAAAGATTCTCATCTTTCAGGGTTTAATTTATTTGTAAAAAAAATGGTAATAACCTTTACCGCAAATACTGCAAACTACCTTTTAAAGATTGGCATGATTTTTCTTATTACTTAGTGAACTTTTACTGTATCAAAAATGTCACACATCTCCATACAAGCGGCCATGTTCACTAAAGAAAGGTCCAAAGCAGAGAATAGACATGATTATTTTAAAGGCATTGGTAGCATCGTTTGAACAGCCAGACGTTTTGCATGGCTTGTGTGTATGAAATGGTAAGAAGGAAGCAGGTCCAAGACTTGATCAAACTGTAACAGTCCTGTCATAGCAGCCCTTTGCCGTTATGTACATCAAATTTACCCTTGAATCCAAAAGTATCATAATTAGATGGGCATAGCAGGTGCCTTGTTTTTACCTGTGTTACAATGCCACTGAAATCAATGGGAGTCAAATTAGGTTCTAAGAGGCACATGCACAGAAACAGTAAGCATTTGTAACTCACATTCACAGGGCCAGTCTTAGAATTTATGGGGGCCAGGGCAAAAGTAAAATGTGATATCTGCATGATCCTGCCCCTTTAGCTTGTTAAAGAGGAGCAGTTTTTGCCTTGTGATTTTGGCTAACTTTTGGCTGCTATTTTATGACAACCAAGTGGCCGTAGCTCTCACAGGACCCTAAACACCGGTGCGTTTGTGTCCCTCTGGGAGGAAGCACCACTGCCACTTGGAAAGCCTGAGAGGGATTTGAGGGGCCCCAAAAAATGTGGCCTGGATCCACAGCTCCTATGGCTCCAGTCTGAGACTGGCTGTGCCCATTTAAACACAAGGCACTCTTCAAGATCAGATTTTAAATTAATTCTTTTCAGCCGTGAACAAGATGATATTTCAGAAGGTTCTGCAAGTTCAAAGCTTTCTTCATATTCAGCTCTTGATTTTACTGTTCTTGCTTTGGGTTATACTGGTAATACTTCCTGTTCTAAAGCTTGACAAATGTTAGTCATTCTCATGGCAATTCTATGCAAGTTTGTGACTCAGCTGTTCCCTCTGCTATTTGACCTGAACTCAACTTTGAAAGAATCAACACCATACCCGTTTCAGCCCCAAATCTCACTGGAACATGCCACTATTATTATTTATTGTCAGTAACACTCACTACAAGCTTTAAAAACACCTAAAAAAGCACAACCCTTGTCCCATATACGCACAATCTAAAATCAGGAACAGAAAATGGAAACAATAATAAGTAATGGATATACTAAATATTATTATTAACAACAATATATATTAGGAGTGGGGAAGCTGTTCCCTCCAAGAGGCCAGTAAGAAAATTATTACAAACTCCGAGGGCTACATAGACATTGGGGGCAGGTGTGCTTTAAAAGTGTGCTCAGGAAGAGGAAGGTCCAGATCATGGATCAATACCACAGATCTGTTCCATATATGGCCATTTTTACACAGATGGTCCTCCCCCGCTCTGTGTTCAGGCGAGTGTTGGGGGGGGTGGCATCCGTGTAAACAGCCGGCGGTGGGTGGGAGGATGGGTGTCAACTCGGTGTTCACCTGTGTGAACACCAAGCGGGATGGGTGGAGGTGCGTGTGCGCTCCCACACAGCACCCACCTCCACCCATCGCACACCCATCTCCACCCACAGAACCATCCGGAAAACCGGAGGAGGCTCCATGGGTGTGGGTGGGTGTATTTCCATGTAAACGGACACACATGCACCTCCACCCACTGCGGCAAAACACCCATCCCCCCACCCACCCCCGTCCATGTAAAAATGGNCCCACCTCCACCCATCGCACACCCATCTCCACCCACAGAACCATCCGGAAAACCGGAGGAGGCTCCATGGGTGTGGGTGGGTGGAGATGGGTGTAGGTGGGTGTATTTCCATGTAAACGGACACACATGCACCTCCACCCACTGCGGCAAAACACCCATCCCCCCACCCACCCCCGTCCATGTAAAAATGGCCTAATTGTGTGTATTACCTCATCTCTGCTCCATTCCCTTCCCTTCTGCTCAGTCTTTCAGTGCTTGGGAGTAAGAACTGGATCCAGGAGCCAGATGCAGTAAATGGAAAGGGGCCAAATAAAAAACAGCCATGGCCTTCATTTGGCCCCTGAGCCCAAGATTCCCCACTACTGATACGTATGATAGATGAGTCAGAGCCAAGCGCTTAGCAGCTTTCTCATTGGTCTCACTTGTCAAAAAATACACAGATAAAATAAATGACAATTCTAAGGGCCAACATTTTAAAGCAAGGCCTCTAGCTACTTTATGTAGCAATGTGTGCAGTATGTTAGTATGTTGTCTATAGGGGGCACACAAATGATGGCTGGTGCAAAATGTGGTGAACTGAGGTTCCTTAATTCTGCAGAAGTTCCAAAGAATCCTGTAAAGGATAAGCTTTATAGATAAGCCTAGCCTCCATTTAGTCTACCTTTCTTCCTACTTTAATCTGCTCTACATGGGGCCACATCTTAAAAACACTCAGAAACTAAACCTGGTGCAAAATACAGCAACTTGATCATTAATCGGAAGGTTATGCCAAAAGTACATACCATCAGCACTCTCTGCACTTCACTACCTGGGAGCTCTCTGTGCGGAGTTTTATCTCTAGAGACCTAAACACAACAATGTTACTAAACACAACAAGGGCCATTTTTACACGGACGGAGATGGCTGGGGGGATGGGTATTTGGCCACAGTGGGTGGAGGTGTGTGTGTGTCTGTTTATACGGACACACACACACACCCTCCACGTACAGAGCCTCCTCCAGTTTTCCAAAGGGCTCCGTGGGTGGAGGTGGGTGTTGCGTGGGAGCGCGCATGCACCCCCACCCATCCTGCTTGGTGTTCACACAGATGAACACCGAATGGACACCCATCCCCCAACCCACTGCCAGCCACGACGCCCCCCCCAAACGCCCGCCCGAACACCGAGCGGGGTGGGGGGGCGTCCATGTAAAAATGGCCAAGGTGACATGGTTACTCTCCCCTACCATCTTCAGCATAGCTGCGATGAGCAAAAATGCTACAGATGGCAATTTAAATGGATGGGAGCAAATAGTAGGATGCTTATTTATTATATTATTATTATTATTATTATTATTATTAGGAAATATTTATATAGCACCAGCAATGTACCTAGCACTTTACAAAGTAATTGAATAGACACGGTCCCTGCCCTAGGGCTTACAATCTGAGAGACGGGGGTGGGGGGGGAGATGAAGTAAGGGGAACAGAGGGAGAAACAAGGAGTGTTACATTCACGAGGATGTGAGGTCCCAGGTGCACGCGCTTGGCTTGGTTACATCGAGAATGATGGCTGGTTGGTCCATGTGGTGAGGATATGAATACACAGACCTTAGGTAACAGATTGTACTGGATGGAGGGGATCAGCAGGAGTTAGGTGACGGGAGCGAGGAGTCGGGGAGGGTAGAGGGAAAGAGGTGGGTCTTGAGGAGGGATTTGAAGGTACGAAGGGAGGGGGTGAGGCAGATGTGGACAGGGAGGGAGTTCCAGGCATCGGGGGCA
>QEPC01011131.1:418742-428873 GCA_003113815.1 Sphenodon punctatus
CTTTTTCGCATGGATGCCACCCCTCACCCACGGGTGTGGGTGATCACCATGTGATCACCATGGCGGGTGGGTAAGGGTGAGTGTGCACTCTCATGCGCCACCAACCTCCACCCATTGCCCATGCACGGAGCAACGGGCACCAATGGTGGATGCTCTGTGCGTGGAGATAGGTAGAGGTGGGTGGGCGGGCGTCCATGAGATTAACCACCCATGCACTGCCCACCCGCCGCTGCCACTTCCACCCATCCCCCCAACACTTGTGCCTGTTAGAAAAGGGCCACCCTCTCTACAAGTGCTCCAAAAAAGCAATCTCTGAATCTAGTAAAACCATTATCATTTAAACAGAGGCAACACCTGCAAGTGATTTAAGGAAATTTGCAACTTCTGTTAAAATCATGTAATTTATATTGTTTGTAAAATAGGGACTCATTATCCAATCTTTCTGAATTTGGCAAGGATGATCCCTTGGGTGAGGGGAATGATCTGTCCACATGGCATCCAAATTGGATGGAAAACAAAGAAGTTACAGCCAGACATTCACGTGCACCTTCTGTTAAAATCATTACAATTATCTTGCTTATTACATCAGGACCCTTTATCCAATCTTTCTGAAATTTGGCAGGGATGATCCCCTGGATGAGGGGTACAATTTCTCCAAAATTCATCCAAATTGGATGGAAAAATGAAGAGTTTATAGCCAAAAAACTGTTTTCCATTGAAACCAATGGAAAATGAAAGCAAAAATAAATTCAAAAATGAAACTTAATTCCAAAGATAGATCCAAATCCAAATGTAATTTTAATGATGAAAATGAATCCAAAAACAAACAAACAAACAAACAAACAAAATCTGTGCACAGTCACACTCCTAATAAATAGTGAATGATTATTTACACTCTCAAATAGTATTAGAAGTAGGGGTCACTCCATGAAACTAACTGTTGGTAAATTTAAAACAAATTATTTTTTTATTTAACACCAATTAACTTGTGGAATTTGTTGCCTGAGGATGTAGTCAAGGCCAGTAGCATACCTGGGTTTAAAAAAAGATTTGATAAATTTGGAGAGTAGGTCCATTACTCCATAACTCTTACCGTTGAATGCTGGGAGTGGACAACAGGGAATGGGTTGCCCATTGTGACCTGATTGTGATTGGGTACTTCTCCCAAGTGACTGAAATGGCCACTGTCAGAGACAGGTGCTAAGTTTGATGGACCATTGGTCTGACCCAGCATGGCACTACCTAGGTTCTTATATTTCCTTCAAAGGGTCACTTCCCCCCTCTGCAGTCAGCACAAGCTCTTTGGCCTCACCTTCAAGACTAATGGCCTTGCTCTTTCCGATCTCTCTGTACTTGTTTCCCACTACATTCCCACCCAGGAGTTTTACTCCTCTTCTTCCACCACCCTTCTCCATCCCCAAAGCCTCCTGCTCCCTAAATCATCTTTGCCCCTTCTCCCACGCTGAGTCCTCTGCTTGGAACTCCCTCCCTGAACACATTTGCTCTGTTCCTTCTCTCATGACCAGGCCTTCTTTTCTTTCCTGAACATCTACATCTTCCGTCATGCTTTCCCTAGTTCCTCATTCCCCACACTGCTGCTCTCCCTACTGTCCTCTCATCCTTATGTTCCCACGTCCCGTGTCTTGCTCAGATTGTAAGATCCTCAGAACAGGGATCTATCTCCAATTAATAGCCAGTGTTCAGTGCCAGATATATTGCTAGCACTATATAAATACATAATATAAATAATGATCTAGACCCTCTTCCTTCTTTTAGTCATCCTGAGCACACCCCATAAATACCCATTATAAATATCCTAACTCCTACCCAGGCCACAAAGCCTGTACTAATTTTAAAAGTGGCCTACGAGATGAAAAAAGTCTCTTTCCCCAGCCCCCATTTATGCAGTATTCATGAAAGAACCAGAAGTTGATTTCCTCCATCTAAGACTTTACACAGCCAGCCCTGCCTACGTTTAATAATTTTCAAGATCTGCTGCAAGACCCAGATTTTTCTGAGACATATAAGAAAACATATAGGTTGAGGAATTACTACAACTAATACTACTACTGATGATGCTGTGCCATCAGGATTTGGTGGCTAAGGGCTCATTCACATAACAACCGTCCCCCCTGGAAACTTGCCATAAGTTCCTTTATCTATGTTTGTCTTATTCAATAGCAGCAACACATTCATACAGCACCCAGTTCCTATGCATTTTACTGTCCAACCCCTTTTTTATTTTCCTGTGGTATTTGCCACAATGCAAAGGCCACAAAAGAATTCCCTTGCATACCTCCCCGCCAATAGCCACAATGCAGCCGCCCCACCTGCAGGGATTCAAAGTCCTGCTTTGATAAGACAGAGACTGCTTTTAGACATGCAAGGGGTACTTGTGGTGTGAAATCCCACGGTGTGTAAAAATCCTGCGGATGTGGTTTAGACAAGACTTCTCATGGATTAAAGCCGGTCGTGCATTATTTTAAAAACGCAGCCTAAATACTTTGATATCGGGGTATTTAGTCCGTGGTTTTAAAAGAATGTGCAACCAGCTATAACGTGCAAGAAGTCTCATCTAAATCCCACCTGCGGGATCTTTACACGCCATGTAATTTCACGCTGTGAGTGCCCTACACACGTCTAAAAGTGGCCATGGATATTTAAGCCTAACCTCTTTCTTGGTTGCCTCCCAGGAAAATTTGCAAAAGCATGCAAAGTTCAAGAAACAACACGTAACAGGGAGGAAGTCAGCGTTCAAGGACTCTCTGGCCTCATCTCTATATCAGGAAGTGAAGCTTGCTGTTGGCTAATCAAATCATGGAGCACCATTGCTACTTGATAGAGTCAGCTCCTTGCAAGCAAACCCTTTGGATTGTGTGGAAGAGAACACAGGAGCATCAAGGGACCTAGGAAATGGTAAAGATTTCACACAAACCCAATTAGGTAGCAATGGTGCTGTGTGATTTGATTAATCCACAACAAGCTTCTCTTACTGAAACATCATTTCCTGTTTATCACTTCCTACCTCCAAAAAATCATAAACGTGAGGCCAGAAAGTCCTCAAACAGGGACTCCCCCTTCCACTGTATGCTATTTCTGGAATTTTGCATCCTTTTGAGACTTCTGAGTAGCATCATGCAATTTCTCTTGAATATTCATTGTATGAACTCTCAGAATGTGGGCTCATGTCACTACCATTCTAAAACAGTGTTGTGTAACTGAGCTCTAAACTATGGAACATAAAGGATAATCCAGTGGTTTGAGTAGTAGCCTGGCTTTCATGTGACATGGAATTCTCTGATCTGTAGAGACTTTCACTGTGTGACAGAGGACAAACCTCTTAGAGATGGATTTTCAAAAGAGGTCAGTGCCTGCTGCTGGATTGTCCTGTGTGTGGACTTCTGAATAATCAGTGGTAAGTGCCAGTTATTGAGTACTTTTCAAGAGCTGGCCTTTCTATCTGTATTAGATTGTAAGCTCTTGGGCAGGGACCGTGTCTATCTTATTCTCTGTAAAGTGCCAGGTACATCGTTGGCACTGGCACTATATAAAAGCTAATAATAATAATAATAATAATAATAATAATAATAATAATAATGGGGATAAAAGAACTTCCCTATCTCACATGAATGTTATGAGGGTAAATACATTAGAGATTGTGAGACTCTCCAACACTTTATGGAAACAAAACAATTACCTAACAGAGTCAGGAGATTATTAGGGCAAAGTAAGCAGCATCACATAATTTTTCATGAATATTCATCGCGTGCAAAGGTGCACAGAACACAGGATGCGTGCTTATTGCAAAACAAAATAAATGCATGGAGGTAATAATGGTTTGTTCATCACCATGGCAACAGAGCACCTGACATCCCAAGCTGAAGCAGCAAGTGGCATTGAGGTTGCAGTCTTTTCCAAAAATCAAGCCAAAAAGCTTCTGACCCGATCTTGCCTCCCTAGCAAGCGGCTCACTTCTTTGTTCCTAGTTTCAGGTTTGACAGACTGGGTAATTTCAGATGTGCTGGGCCTCCAGGCCCAACAGCTGAAACCTGAACCGGGATGGTCAGTGATGAAGTCGTCCGTCCTCTAGACGTTCCGGCTTCATCACGCAGGGGAATCTTGGAGGGGGCAGGGACATGCAGTGAGACGTGCAGCTGCATGGCCCCGCCCCCCCGTGTTCCACATCCACCCGCCCTTGGGGAGAAGGGTGGGCACAGCGGCCAATGCGGCCGCTACACCCGGTCCCATACTGCGGTCTGGACCACACTCAGGAACGGGGCAAGGTAACACACGTTACTGTTGCCCCTTTCCTGATCGTGGTTCGGCTAACCATTGTTCTGGAGGTGAGGCTGGCCTCACCCCCAGAACCGTGGTTAGCTTTGAACCCCGCCAGGAATTCACCATGGTGAACATCTGGCGGGGCTCATCACAGCCACCACACTGGATCCACTGTGATCCAGTGTGGTTGACTGTGGTGGCGTCACGTCTGAAATAACCCTGTGTGTTGTGCTGTGTCTCAGTGTGAGAGTTTGTGTCTTTGTGAAAGTACTGCTCCAACTTCTACCGAATAACAGTCATGTGGACAGTTCCAAGCTCTATCAAAACAGAGTCACTTGAGTGAACCAGATATTCCACTGCAAATAAATGGCAAACGATCCACACACTAAATATGTTCTCTTTGAATGTGAGAATCTGGGAGCTCAGGGTTGAATTTATTTCTCTCCTCAAGGCAATTTTCACACATGCAGCTTAAATCATTGCTTACTGAAGCTGTTTATTTAATTATTTAGTACTGTGACTGGAGGCCAGATGTTATATAAGCAAGCCAGACAATCCAATCTCATGTAGAAACAACATGTTTATGGATTACTGGAGCTGCCATACGGCAATACTTCTCCCTGTCCCTTGGCTGCTCTATGTATATATTAGGGATTTTATGCACAGGTTCTCTTCACACAAATCACACATACACTCAAAGGCAATGCGCATGCTGGGGATTTATGAAACTTTAGTTTTCCCATCAAACACGAAACTCTACTGCTCATGAGTATAAATGTTCTTTATCAGAAAAAGGGGCTTTGGTTTTTGGCAAGCCCTAAACTGCAGAATATCCGTACACGGCCACTGTTAATCAACAGAGCTCCAGACATGTTAGGCAAGTTGAAAGTGTCTTGGGACACACCTGCATGCCTATTGCAAACAAAATGTCAAACTGAGTATTCCCTTCCGAACCCTGCGGTTGTGCACCTGACCTTTTGTCTCTGGATTGGCTTTCAAATGAAAATAACATTCTGCTTCCTTATTAGAAATATACAGCTAGCTGCTCTCTCAGTGAGCTCTAATGTTCTTCTCTTGTGTTGCTACAAAGAAGAGCTAAGTTGTACTTTCCAAAGGAGATTTAGCTACTCTCCTGAGTGCTGTTTAATGGTAGCAGAGTATCCTAAGTTCATTGTCCTTTTGTCTTCTTAATCTTTCCCTCTAGTGTTTTCTCCTTCTTACCTGTTACAAGACGTGTAAGAACTTTAGTCTTCTCATTGAGAATGTTCACTGTAACATTTCTGGCAGATTGGAAGCACAGTGGATTGCCCTATAAGAAGAGCACAAGAGAAAGCAAATGAGAAGGGTGTGTTGCTCTTCACAAGAAAAAAGATTAACACTCTCATGAATGACACCAAGATGTACATATGGAGAAAGGTGCCCCTGGCTTCTCTTGGTCTTTGAAAACTAAATAAAAATGTTTGCAACATTAACACCACAATCCTCATCAGGCCAGTTAGCTCCTGCACTAGCACACAGTGCAGACATGAGTCCCATTGAAGCAATGGTAGAATACTTCAAGGATTGTGCTGTAAACGTCTGTTTGAAGTATGTCTGTACTGGTTATTGTATGTGATTGATTAAAAATGGGATAAAAATAAGCTGCTTATGCAGAGGGCCAGTCTTGGAAACTACTCAAAAAATAGATGTTACTATCCCTGGACTTGCACCCAGTTGTAGAGAATCAAGCCAGGGCAGAGTATTAAATGTCGGCACCAGCATCAGTGAGTAGATAACTCTGCTTTGGCAGTGCACTTTTTCACCTCCTCTGCATTTACTTTGCCTGGGTGTCAAGGACTGAGCAGACTCACAGACGTTCTACTTTTGTCGGCGTTGCCAACCCTTGTGATTACACCACAAATCTTACAATTTTAGGGGTTTCTTAAAATGAATCAGAGTTTTACCGTGCAGTTTAGTGCAAGGAGAACTGGAGCCCTTTGTGAACAATGAAAGAACTATATTCTGCTGATAAAATTGTTTCAAGAACTCTTTTGGAAAAGTAGCAGAAATATAAAGAAGTCTGTTAAGCAACATATCAAAGTCACATAAAAGAATTAAATTAAGTCTATCGGCCCAGTATGGTTAGGAGACACCACTTTCTGTGGTCTACGCCGCACAAGGGAATGATGTGGCCAGCAGCACATCTGGCTACCTTTGACTTTCTCAGCCCAAAAGATTGGGTACCCATTCACAGCTGAGTGGGCTGGGCTGCAGGTGGCCAACCAGTGTCAGCCCAAGCAGGCCTTGAACCCACAGCCTTCAGGGATGCAGCTGAATGCCTTAACCACTCAAAAATTAAACTGATACAAAAAAAAACAGGTTTTTGTTGAAGACGTGCATGCCTAACATTCATGAATAAGCAGTGTCTCCAGTCCACAGAATATATGCAGCCCATCTGTTGCAGCCCAGCTGCACAACCTGATTATTTAGCTCCAGCTGTAAAGACTGATAAGCTAGCACTCTAAATGTTTCTAGTTCAATCTCTGATGGGACCACTGAAATGGCAGCTGTCAGACATGCATGGACACAGTGCTGGACTTATTATTAGCATTAGTTTCTTTTTTGTTTAAGCTTAAGAAAGATGGCATTTTATTTTTAAAGACAGATATTTAGAATCCATAAGTTCTCATAATTATATAACTACATTATAGCAATTTACAGATAGCTCACATTTTTGGCTTATGCCGCTTGACCACACTTGCTGAGGGCAGGCAAATGGATGAACCCTTTTAAGAAAGTTAGTAGCGCGTTGGTCTCCATCAGTCCATCCTATTTGCCAGGTTCAGCTTCGGTCTCTAGTATACTGTTCTGCATAATAAGATGCTCTAGAGAACTACAACTAGATAAGCTAAGAGGCTGCACCCTCCCACACAAGACCCAGAGTACATTAACAAAACACTGAATTGCTGACCCTAATTCAGCAACCAAGCTTACTGATTCAGATCTCTGCTTCATGTGACTTTCAGAAAACTGAATTTGCCTGATGGAACAGGGATGCTTTTATTAGTCTGTAGGGAAGAAATATTTCAAGCACTTAGTGTAATACCCACTTAAATTTCCATAAATCTTTCCATTAAGAAATGCACTAGAGACTAAAAAACAGGGTGTTTGGAGGGTTGGGGGGTTGGATGAAAATGTTGCACATTTTCAATCCACTGTCTCCTGCTAGAACACACAGTAAGACAAATATCTCGTACACATAGCCCTTTCAAACATTTTTTCTGTACTTGTTCAAAATTCTGCAAGCAGAATGGAATCGGATGTTTAGCGTATCTTTTTTTTTAAAAAAAATGAAAAACAAGTAATCAATCAAGAAATCGAATTGGAAAATAAATCTTACATTTGTATTAGTACTTCATGTTAACATGGTGCAAAACTAATTGCTCTGAGGCACTAAGGCACAGGGAACTATAGATCGATACAGTATGATCACCTCCATAAAAATAATTATCCATAGTTCATGCCTTAGAGCCTCAGCTCACTCTAGAATACTACTCTCCTACACTGCACTCTAACCCACTAAACCTAAATTTAGAGTAACTGGGCAAGGCAAATAACCTGGTCTCACTATGATCATAATATTATACATATGAGATTGTGGGACAGTTGCTCCAACTTCCGAAGAGTAGGCACACAACACAAGGCTGTGTCATAGCAAGACCAGGGTTTGCACGTTTGGTAAAACCTCATTATCGGGATTTTACCAATGTGGTTTCAAAACAATGGGTGATTTCAGACGTGATGGGCGGCTGCTTTCACCATAGGTCGTGGAGTGGTTCGGACCATGGCTGGGGGTGAAGGGACGCACCAAAAGATGTGCGCCCCATCACCCCCGTCCGTGGGGACCGCCAAATCACGGCCCATGGTGAAAGCAGCTGCCCATCACGTCTAAAGTGGCACACACACACCCGGAGGGGGCAGGGCCTCGTGGAGTAGCGTGCTGCCACAAGGCTCCGCCCCCTGCATTCCCCGGTGGCCCTCTCCCCTCCTGACGGGCAGCAGGTGAATTCCATTGACCGTGGTGAACGGTAAGTAAACAGAAGTTACTTTCCATTCACCATGGCCGTGGGTGACCTTTCACCACACTTCTCGACCTCCTCATGTCCGGAGGTCCAGAAGCGTAGTGAATGCAAACACGGACTGCGTTTGACTGTGGTGAACATTTGGCGGTGAGCAAACAAACGTTCACCAGAGTCAAACGCGGCCCGTGTCTGACTGTGGTTCAGGCGGGGTGAATTTCAGACTCGTAACGTCTGAAATCCCCCAATGTGCGAGCCATTTCTAAAAGTTAATTATTTAAATCCGTGAGCAGAGTGAATTATTTAAATATGTCCCTTAGGTTCTAACTCAGGTCCTATTGAAGTTAATGAGAATCCTTCTATTTAATTCCATTTGCTTTGATCCAGGACATCAGTGAAAAAAATGCATCTAATCTCTTATCAGTGTTTATTGAGAAGGAATAAAGGTAGGCTCTGAAATGAGTCACATTTCTAGAACAACTTTACTTTCATAATTCAGACATTTTCCTCTTAATTATTTGGCTATGTGACAGGAAGAGAAAGATGTTTCTCCAAATTTGGAAAATTAAAAATATTCATGTTTTGTTGGAATGCTATGAAATGCATTTTTGTGTTTACATTTTTTTTCCATCTTTAAATATATATATATATATTTGGTTGCTGAGAATTAAGTAAGTACATTTTTTTTCAGAAAATTAATTTTTTGGAATCTTAAAAGTTTGGTATTTTTTTTTTCAAATTTGTAAAAATGCTAAACTTGGTCATTTTTTTATTTGAGCAAAAAAACTGCAGGCAGCTTTACTAACCTCTTACTTCAGCCCATTTGCCAGCTGTGGCTCTATATTTTACAAGATATAAGATTAACTTTTGCCTCTTTCCAGCAACTGTTAACATATCTGAGGATGCTGCCAATACTTGTGAATTGTGCTTGTCTTAATTATATTGCACCTGATATACCAATAGCTTCTGATTTAACTTCCTATAGAACTGATTTCTTTACACATTCACCACCTCTTTAGCATAATTTCATACTATTGTTTTTTTGAAGTAATGTAATTCAATCCTGCTGCTGGAAAAATTGAAATAGAGACCTGTATTAACATCACCAGAGACTAGCGTAGGTCCCTAAATTGTAAGGTGCCTTTAAATGACAACATCTCAATGGCTCTGACCTGGGAGTTGGAGGTCGCTCAGTAAGAGAGGGTCGAAGATTCCATGGCAGTTGGAGAGCCAACTGTCAGAGAGCGAGAGATGGGGGGGGAGGTTTTCCTGGGAGCCTAAGGGGGAGAGGGTGGAGAAGGCTGCTGTTTGAGCTTCAGGAAGGAGATCACTCTCAGGCCTATACCGGGGACCCGATAGCCTGAGTGGATAAATTACTGTGGAAGACCGTTTCACTGACCTATCCCCGGGTGGGTATATAAATAGCCCAGGGTGGAGACCTTGCTGGGCCTGGGGCTAAAGCTGAGGGAAGTCTCCTCAGAGAAGGCCACTGAGCCAGCAGAACTTCTGGTGGGATGTTGTGGACAGTCCTCTGAAGTCTTTCTGGAGAGTGGAAGTCATTGAACTCCATGTTCCCAGACCCTGCCACCTTCCAGTACACCTACGCAAGCAAGCGGCAGGGATTCTGGTTTGAAGTGGGGCGGGAAACCGGTAAAATCCGGTATCCGATAATGCCGGTACCGGGCGTACCGGCATTATCGGATTCGACCCGGTAATCCGGACCGGGTACCGGATTCCGGGGTACCGGATTTTTTTTACATTGCAGCCATTTAAAAATGGCTGCAATGTAAAAAAA
>QEPC01011131.1:438221-460596 GCA_003113815.1 Sphenodon punctatus
TTTTTTGCTGGGGCTTTAAGTTTTTTTACATTGCAGCCATTTTTAAATGGCTGCAATGTAAAAAAAATCCGGTACCCCGGAATCCGGTACCCGGTCCGGATTACCGGGTCGAATCCGATAATGCCGGTACGCCCGGTACTGGCATTATCGGATACCGGATTTTACCGTTTTCCCGCCCCTACCAAACACCACATCGCATGGGACTGGGGAGCACCTCAGCAAAATGCTTTCAACAGCATAAAAGAGCTCCCGATGAAGGCACCAGTTCTCCAGTACTACAAACCAGGCCAACAGCTGGTCTTACAGTGTGATGCCTCAGAAAAGGGGCTAGGAGCAGTCCTGATGCAGGACAGACCCATTGAGTATGCCAGTCAGGCACTCTCAGAGACTGAACAGGATACGCACAAATCAAAAAAGAATTGCAAGCAGTAGTACAGTGGAACGGTTCGACCAATACATGTTTGGCCATCTAGTTGTAGTATTCTCAGACCACAAGTTGCCCCTAACTCAGGGCACCAAAATGATTGCAGAGAATGCTGCTGAGACTACAGAAATATGATCTACAGATCAGGTACTGTCCTGGAAAGAATCTTGAATCATAAGAACATAAGGAGTGCCATACTGGGTCAGACCATCAAGCCCAGCATCCTGTCTCTGACAGTGGCCAATCACGGTAGCTTGGGAGAAGCACCCAACAGGTCACAATGGGGGATCCATTCCCTGCTGTTTTCTCCCAGCTCCCGTCATGTTCCCTGATCCTGTCTGGCTAATAGCTGCCAATGGACCTATCTTCCAGAAACTTTCAACTCAGCTATAGTACTGGCCCTTACCACAGCCTCTGGCAGTAGATTCCACAACCCAATTATTTATTTATTTATTTATTTTATTTCAATGGATTTATACCCCGCCCCTCCTGCAAAAGCAGCCCGGGGCGGCTTCCAACAATAAAACAATAAAAACACGGAGTGAAAAAATATTTTCCTTTATTTGTTTTAAACTTGCCACCCATGAGTTTCATGGAGGGTCCCCCTAGTTCTAGTACTAACTGAGAGTGTAAATAACTGCTCCTTGTTTATTAGTTCCACACCACTCATGATTTTATAGACCTCTATCATATCTCCTCTCAGTCGTCTCTTCTCCAAACTGAAGAGTCCCAGCCTACCAAGCCTCTCTTCATACGGGAGCCCTTCCATGCCCTTGATCATTTTTGTTGCCCTTCTCTGTATCTTTTCTAGTTCAGCTAAGCTGACACGCTTAGCAAAGCCTTCATAGAGGGTGAAGAGACATGTGGAAATGAAGACATAGGATCTATTAACATGCTATTCTATATACCAATGAAAAAATACAAGCTCAAGGAGCTAAAGAACACTACAGAATGAGACGCAACCCTTCAAACACTGAAAAAAATGATTTTAAAGGGCTGGCCAGCAAACAAGGCCCAGACACTGGTTGGCACAGAACCCTACTTTCACAGCAGAATAGAGCTCAATGTTCAGGAAGGGCTGGACAATCATGATCCCCTCTTCGCTTAGACCTCGGGTCATGGAGAAAATTCATTCATCCCATATGGGAATTAAGAGTTGCCTATTCTTGGCAAGAGACTGTGTCTACTGGCCTGGAATGGAGCCCAGCTGAGAGCCTTCGTAGAGGGATGTGAAACGTGCAGTTCAGATGGCACCCAACAACGTAAAGGGACACTGTGGTCACACAACTTCCCCAGCTGGTCCATGGGAGAAGATAGGGTTTGACATTTTCACACTAAAGGACGAACAATACCTCATCACAGTTTATTACTATTCAAATTTCTGGGAGATTGACAAACTGGAAGCCACGAGATCCACAGAAGTAATTGAACACTTGAAAGTGCACTGTGCCAGACACGGCATCCCAGACAAACTCATGAATGATAATGGACCACAATTCGCATTGGATGAATTCTGAACATTTACCCAGAAGTGGAAATTCGAACACATGACCTTCTTGCCAGCCTACCCGCAGAGTAATGGGAAGGTAGAATCAGCTGTCAAGACACCAAAAAGACTAATCAGCAAAGCAGCAGCAACGGGGCAGACCCCTACCTAACCTTCTTAGCTCATTGCAATACCCCCTACGCAAGGATGCAGTAGCAGCCCAGCACAAGCTTTGATGGGCTGCAGAACTAAAATGCTTCTTCCCATCTCCAGTGAACGTCTGAGACCTGAAACCATCAAAAACCAACAAATTAAAATGGAAAGGACACAGCAGAAAAAAGCCCACTACTAGAATTGGTCAGCACGAGACCTGGCCACGTTGACAAATGGTACTCCTGTGTGGATACAGCCTCTGGAAGGGTCCCAAGCCAAATGGGCCAAGGGGTCATCAATAAGTTGGCTGCACCCAGGTCATATGAAGTGACCACTCAAGAGGGTCACATCATACAAAGAAACTGGAGACACCTGAGGATGAGACAAAGTTCAGGTCACAGACAAGCCTGCATGAACCAGAGTCCACACAAGCTAGATGATACAGTAGAAACTGACCAGAGCTCCATGCAGCAGCTGAGAGTGAGAAAGAGGTCCGAGAGGTCAGGGAGCCCAATCCCGACCACCAGCCCGCAGTCCACAGTGGTGGAATAAAGGCAATCAAGATCAGGGCGCCCCCTGAAAATCCCGAAACACCTGCAGGACTTTGTCCTGAAATTAGGCTATGGTAAAGATCCAACAACAGCCATGTGCTAGCAACCTCTGGCTGTTATCCTACTAACAGACTGTATACACTACAGTGTAAATATGCGGGGTTTCTAAAAATAAAAAAAGGAGGGGAGAAAAAGATGTTATAGAGGGACTTTGTTGGTACGGTCCAGGGAAGAGCCACAGGAAGGGGTGGAGCCGCATGCAGAGAGCAGCCTGGGGCTGGCAGTTAGATTCAAGCAGGAAGCTTGAATCAGGCCTAATAAAGATCTTGTTTGAGTTAGCTCTACCTGAGTCACCTCAACTCATTGTTACACTGAACAAATCACATTCCCTTATCTCTGCTCCCATACCCCGGGCTCACTCTTTCAGAGATCGGGGGTAGGAATGGGATCCAGTGGCCAGAGCCAGGAACTGGAAAGTTTTTTCCCACTCTAGTGGCCATATAAAAACTAGTTGTGTGTCACAATTGACCCCCCAGGCCTAAAGCTCTCCATTCCTGGCCTAGAAGATCATAAGGGTTCCTTCTACGCCTTTAAAATCAATGCCATTATTCCATTTCCCATCAAAACTTCATGGGTTAGACATTCTGAACAATAAGTCAAGGGTCGGACTTTTTTTTTCTTGCCCGTTTTGAAGTGAAAAACCACTGCCTAAAAAGTAGAAATTGAGGTAATAAAGCAACACTTTGAGATAAAAGATGATTTATAACAGGTGACAATTTTCAAGTGACTGCTCCCCAAAATCTGTTCCCTTCTTTTCTACAGATCCAATTACAACCAGTTTAGTCAATAGGTACACCATGACATTTCTTGTTTGTTAGGAGACAGGTGCTCCTTGTTCTTTTTTGGACTTGCCAAACTTAAGAACGTAAGTAGTGTCATGATGGGCTAGACCAATGGTCCATCAAGCCCAGCATCCTGTCTCCAACAGTAGCCAATCTCGGTCGCTTGGGAGAAGTACCCGATAGATCATATTCCCTGATGTTCACGCCCAGCTCCTGACAGTAAGAGGTTACGTTCCGCATACCTACTTGGCTAATAGCCATTAATGGACCTACCTTTCAAGAACGTATCTAATTATTTTTAAAACCCAGCTAAACTACCAACCCTAACCACATCGTCGGCAACAACTTCCACAAGTTAATTGTGCTTTGCATGAAAAAAATACTTCCTTTTGTTTCAAATCTACTGACAGTTTCATGGAGTGTCCCCTAGTTCTACTACTATTTGAGAGGGTAAATAACTAGGGATGGGCGAACAGTTCGGCCATTCAGTTCGGCTGCGTTCGTTTCGTCCGTTCGGTTCGCCCGTTCAGTTTGGTTCGTCGGTTCGAATGTTCGGCCGTTCGGTGGTTTGGATCGAACGTTGAGTTCGGATTCGGGATTCGGTTCGGTCGGGATAGGTTTGGTCTTTAGTTTGGTGCAATCGGGAACTGAAAATGACATTTAGTTTTTGAAATAAAAGGAAAAAACTAAAAAACATATTTCTGGCCATAACATTTTTGTTTCTTATTACTTTTTGATGATATTTAGGGAGATTGTACCCCCCAATGGAGCGCACCAAGTAGACCAACATTCGGAACGATTAGATAAAGGAAACTGATTTCAGAAGCAATTGAATATTGTGATTTTAAGAAAAGCTCCATACACATTCATGACTACAACTTCTTTATCTTGCATCCAATGTTCATGAAACTTGTGCATATTACATCCCTCTATATGCTTAATATTTCTGCCAATTTTAGGAAAGAGTGGATAAAGGGTCCCAAGGGTATAAGACATTAACCTGAAAATACATTTCCAGCTGTTACATTTTGATATTCCATTCTGTTTACAGGATATTTGACAGGAATGTATCAAATACCGTTCCTGCTATTTCAGCAAATGTACAGGAGATTTTGATAAAGGGAACCACTTCTGTTGGCCAATTTGCATCACAAACCGATCTTATACCACAGTGACATAAGAGAATCCCAGGCATAGGCCCCTTCTCTACATTTGTTGTACAGGCATATAAAATTGAGACCCTTTATAATATCTCTCTGATATTTGGCAGAGATGATCATGAAAGTGAAATATATAGTCCTGCCAAATTTCATGTACACTGGTTGGACTACAAAGATGTTATAATCAGACATACATTTATTTGTTAATTGCTTATACCACCAAGACCTTTTGTCCAATCCTTCTGAAATTTGGCAAAGATAGTTACTATGGGAAGGGGTATAAACTTAACATGTTTCACCTACATTAGATGTGAGGCAAAGAAGTTACAGCTAAGAATGTATATGTAGAATATTGCAAAATACAATAATGCAACTGCTTCTAAAATCGGATTCCTTTATCCAATTGTTTTGATATTTGGTGCACATAATGAGTTCTATTGAAGGTAGAGGCACCCCAAATTTCAGCCACATAGCTTAAAAAACAAAAAAGTTACAGCCGATAATGTGTTTTCCATTGAAACCAATGGAAATTCAATTCCGAACTCACCGAACGCATCCGAACCGAACGTTCGAATTCGAGTTCGGTTCGACCGTTCGGTTCGGTTGACCGAACTGTTCGAGTTCAGTTCAAACTCCGAACATTAAAATTCGAGTTCGGTTCGACCGTTCGGTTCGGTTGACCGAACTATTCGAGTTCGGTCCGAACTCCGAACTTCCGAACCGCGTTCGCCCATCCCTCTAAATAACTGCTCCTTATTAACTTGTTCCACAACACTTATGATTTTATAAACTTCTATCACCAGGACCCATGTTCACAGTGTTTTTTCTATTGCTGCCAATGGGGAAAACACAGTGAACATGGGTCCCTGATCATATTCCCTCTCAGTCATCTCTTCTCTAAGCTGAAGAGCCCTAAACTCTTCATACGGGAGCCTTTATCATTTTTGTTTCTCTCCTCTGTACCTTTTCTATTTCTACTGTATCTTTTTGGAGATGGGGTGACCAGAACTAAACACAATATTGGAGGTGCGGTTACATCATAGATTTATGTAGAGTGTGTGGCAGGGCCCCAACAATCCTCTAGAGGATTGTTCAATCACTTCTGGGGAAGTAAAACAGGGTACCAGCCACAGTCTTTCACTGTATTCTGGTCACTAAAGCTCAGAATTCAGCCCTAGTAATCCCAGCTAGTAAGTCCCCTCCAGATTCCTTGGGTCTACAAACAAAAGGGGGTTTGGGGTTCTGGCCTCTTCCTCCCATATAGCCAGCCCAGTCCACTAGAGAAGGGCATCTCCCACTGATGGTGTGGATCCCCAAAATGTCAAACACAAGCCCCTCCTGGGTACAAACAAATGAGGATAGATCCCACCTGAGACGCTGTAGGATCTTTAGGAGGTAGGGCACGGCACTGGGTCTTTGCAGCTTCTCAGCTTCCAGACCTAGTTCCTGCTTCAGTTAGGGCCTCCTGTGGCTCCACAAGGGTTCACAGTCTGTCTGGGCAAGCAGCCTTTCACACTTAGGCTTTTTCCCCAGCCACCTCCTGCAGAGGCACTTCTCCCTCCAGTCTCTCCCAACTATCCCCCCTTTATGCTCATGTGACTTGTGACAGATGTTTCCAGTGCAGTTCTGTCCAATCCTGTCACAGCACATGCACTCTTTACCTTAGGCAAAGGTGCTGTGGTCCTAGCCCTGTTGCTGCATTTACACTACCTGTGCTAAATGCCCTGCCAGAGTCTTTATGATATTTTCAATTTTATTCTCTATTCCTTTCCAAACAATTTCTAACATTCTGTTTGCTTTTTTGACTGCCACCGCACACTAAGTTGAGGATTTCAATGTACTGTTCAGAATGACTTGAAGATCCTTTCCTGAGTGGTAACCGCTAATTTAGGTCTCAACATTGTGTACATATAGTTAGTTTGGATTATTTTTCCCTTATGTGCATCATTTTGCACTTGTCAACTTTAAATTTCATCTATCATTTACATCTTCAGCCATTTTGCCATACACTAAAAATCTTACCCATAATGCACTTCGTTTGTGTATAGTTATCCTCATACATTGCACTTAATGCTATTTGAACATATTTTTTGTTTAATCACTGAGCCTCTTCGGTTCCTGATTTAGTCGTTCAAAGCAGTTGAACTTAGTGGTCATGTAACTGGACACCTTTTCTTTGCTAAACTTCTGACTTGACAATGTAAGCGTTTCAAAGAATGAATGCAATATGTGAGCTGAACTGCTAATGAAGGCAGATTAAAACAAATGCTATGGGGTCTCCCAGCACATGTCATATTTATTTCTGAAGAGGATTACTTTTAAGGAAGAGACAATAAGTTTTAGCACAGAAAATAACTCATTGTATTATTCATCTTTTTTCTCTGGGTAAACAAGGCTCTTTCAGATGTGAAATTAATCCTTATCATATGAGTGTTTAGTATGGTTTCAATAACAATCTGACCTGCAACTGACACTGACATTTCTAAGTATTTATGTCCTTTTTAAGTACAATATCTATTATAGGCTGTATCAACATGCAATACTGAAGTTTCTCTTTTACAACTTCAGATTTAGAAATGTTTTTTTAAAATCTCCAGTCCCTTAAGTAATTACCTCGTCTGCCAGACAAGGATTTTGCATCCACTAAGGTCCAGATTCTCAAAAGAGATTAACATCCACGATAGGACTGGAATTCAAAAGAGCTTAACTCTTGTTTACCCAACATGCTTAGCTTTTCTGAAAATGTGGCCATAGGTGACACAATGGAAACAGTTGGGTATTCAACACTCTTGAAAATTTTGATGGTGCCTAAATGAGAACTGAGTGCTTTTAAAAATCTGTCTCTGACTGGATCCCAAGCACTTGAACATCTGGACCAAGTAGTACAGAAGAATATACATTTTAATGATAGTGATGGTCAGAAACTTTATTAGCACTGATTCTTTCTTACGGGTGCTCTTGTATATTCTCGTATATATAAAACTGCTTACCTTACCTTTATTAACAAAAATGAATTGTTTACTATTTTTTACAGCTCCCATTCTTACTCTTCTCTGAGTGTTGTTTCCTACCTCGTTTGTGAACCATGTCAATACTTTACCTCTTACTCCATGATCACTTTGGGTGCTTTTAGACAGACTGCTGCCCCGGTGTTGACTGCGCCAGCCTGCTTTAACCCAGGTTGGCAGGACTGTTTAAAAGTACCCCACCAGAGATGGAAGCGGAGCAGGTGCAGCCCTGCTTCTGGTGCTCTAGAACATCCTCGAGCACCGCCAGTAGAGTGGGCTAGCCAAACCTGGGGCACTGGCCTGAGGTGGAGCTGCTGTCGGTCTGCTTGGCCAACCCATGCTGCAGCTCCGCTTTCGGCTGCCCATTGCCTCGGGCAACACTGTACAGTTGTGGGTGCCAGTCTAGAGCATTGGGCAATCCACCCACAACTCTCTTGTGTGGGGAAGTGGGTACTGTGCAGACAGACTGCAGGTCGGGAAAACTGCTGGGCCCAGGGCATGAAATTTCAGATCGAACTCCAGGAGCCAAAACAAATTCAGTCACCAGATTTTATCCTAATATTAAACCATTCTTGTTCCACTACACCCCTGAACCAGTCACCAGTCTCAGTTTTCCGGGCACCAATGGCACCCAGGCGCCTGCAAATTTCGCATCCTAGTCGGGCCCATCTAAAATTGGATCTAGGGGGGGCTGCAAATGGGCAGATGCGGGGGTGCATTCCCAGAGCAGCTCCAGGGGCAGACGGCCTCTGCATCCATGGATGTCTCCACATGAGCAGCGATGCGGATCCCCATGCAGCCCCGTGGTGGGCAATTGCCACTGCCACACAGTGGGGTAAGCATAGGGAGCCAGTTAGATGTTTGTGGGGAAGCCAGGTGGGCAGGCCCCTGTCAGAGCAGGTCATGGCACACCTGGCTTGGCCCTGCCTTCTGCCCCTGGTCAGGCCAAACCCCACCCCTGGCTGTGACGTGGCCACACATGACATTCACAGCACCACTGCAAAGCTTGCCACACAGTGGGCAGAAGGGACCTGGCAACACAGGTTGCCCTACCCTGGGCAGCCTTACAGCAGTAGGGGGTATGGCTGTTCCACGATCTGTCTTCAGAATTTTTATGAGAACGCGTCACATATCAGATAGCTGTTTGTCCTGCTATGGGGCAGGGGGAAATCTGGCTGCCTCTGGCCGCATAATGCACTGTATCACGTGGCAAGGATGCCCAGGGAGGGGCAAGGCTACCCAAGACGTGGTAGCCTCCCCTCTCTGTCTTGTCTGGAAACACCCCATAAGTTTACACTCTTTGTTTTCTTTAAAATGTCTTGTCAGGGATTTGATCAAAGTTTTTTCCACAGGTTGTTAAACAACATGCCATTTGATTTTATTTTATTTTGTCAGCATACATTAAGAATTCTAGTAGACTGGAGATGCAGTGTTTTCATTTACAGAAAGGATGATGTTTTGGTCTTCTGATTCTTCAGGGAAAAGAGCATGCCTTCCTGGATGTACAACACCTGGTACAACAGAATTACTACTTTGCTTGGAGGCTCTGGGTTCTAGATCAGAGATGGGAATCTTTTCCCTCCGAGGGGTGTGTAGCAGGGTGGGGTCTTGCCCATGGTGAGTGTCAGCAGGATTGCTCCTGAAGAAACTCTTCTCTCCTTGGGTTTTAATTCAGTGTCTTTATTTCTCCAACCCTTCACCAGATTCAGTCTCTCTATATACACAATACACCACTCTCAGTGGTTCCCAGTGACTGTATAGGTGCCCAGGTTCAAACAGCACCCTTTGTACCCCAGCTGAACCCCTTCGCCCAAGCAACCCCCCCCCCCCCCCCCACATTGGCTTGGTTCTTGCCCTTAGCAGGTTACCCAGTCCACCAACAGTCCTGCTTACCCAGCAGCCTCTCTAGTTTTTATTTATTTATTTTATTTTATTTATTTAAAATTTATACTCCACCCCTCCTGCCCACAGGGCAGCCCGGGGCGGCGAACAGCACTCAATAAAACAATATAAATTTTTTAAAACAATTAAAAAATATAATATGTGGGGGAAACCCCCACCCCACCCCACCTCTACCCCTCGCCAAAAGCCTGACAGAACAGCTAGGTCTTACATATACGCCGAAACAGCAGGAGAGTGGGAGCCAGCCAAGCCTCCTCCGGGAGCGAATTCCACAGCACAGGGGCGGCTACCGAAAAAGATCTAACAGCCGCCCGCCTCGCCCGGGGAACCTCCAAAAAGGCTCCCACGGATGATCTCAAGGGTTGCACGGGCACATGGGGAGTGAGGCGGTCCCACAGATAAGCAGGGCTCAGGCCATGAAAGGCTTTAAAGGTTAAAACCAGCACCTTGATCCTGGCCCGGTGCTTTATAGGCAGCCAGTGCAGAGCCCGGAGCACTGGTGTCATGTGCTCCCTGCGACCCGCCCCCGTCAGGAGACGGGCCGTGGCATTCTGCACCAGCTGCAGCCTCTGGACCAGCTTCTTGGGCAGCCCCATGTAGAGTGCATTGCAGTAATCCAGCCTCAAGGTGATGAAGGCGTGGATGACAGTGGCGAGGTTGGAGTCTGACATGCAGCCAAAGCCGCCGGACAAGATGTAACTGCCGAAATGCACTCCCCGCCATGGCCACAACCTGAGATTCCAAGCTGAGCCGTGAATCAAGGAGCACACCCAGACTCCACACTTGAGAGACCATGGGGGGGGGCGAACCCCCCCAACAAGAGGCAATTCAACCACCCCCAGGCCCCCCAAGCCCTCGCCCACCAACATCACCTCTGTCTTGTCAGGATTCAACTGCAGATGGCTCGACCTCATCCAAGCCCCCACAGCTGACAGGCACTGGGAAAATAAGGAGATTGCATGGCCTGGGTCGATGGAAAAAGAGAGGTAGAGCTGAGTGTCATCAGCATACTGATGACACTGCATGCCCTGAAACCCCCTCACGATCTCCCCTAATGGTTGCATGTAGATGTTAAACAAGAGGGGGGACAGAAGGGCACTCTGCGGGACTCCACATGTGAGGTCTCAGGGGGAAGACGTACACTCCCCCAAAACCACCCGGTGAGTTCTCCTGGCCAGGAACGAACGAAACCAGTCCAAGACCATTCCTCCAATTCTGGCATGGTCCCACAGGCGAGTCACCAACACCTCGTGATCGACTGTGTCGAATGCAGCCAAAAGGTCTAGCAGGACCAGTAAGGTCTGACGACCCTGGTCCAACACCAGACGGAGATTGTCAACCAAGGCCACCAATGTCGTCTCCGTACTATGCCCAGGCCAAAAGCCAGACTGGGAAGGATCAAGGAAACCGGTGCGGTCCAGGTGTTCCTGGAGCTGCCGTGCCACAGCCCGTTCAATAACCTTCCCTAAAAAGGGAAGGTTAGAGACCGGCTGATAACTGGCAGGAGCATCAGCGTCAAGAGATGGTTTCTGCTAAGCACAAGCTTCTCTCTCTCTGTCTGGCTATTGCCGGGCCTGAACACAGCTGCCTCCCAAGACTCAGTGCCGGCAGCGCTGTTAGTCCCATTCTTTGCAGGTGCTAGCTGTCTTAAAGGGCCAGTATTCAGCAGGGACTCTGTCATGCCACAGAACTACTTTGAAAATTAGTACAAGCTCAAAGGGCTGCAGAGAAGTGGGGGGTGGAGGTGTGCTCAGGAAGAGGAGCATCCAGATAATGGATTTGTCCCCTATCCTTGTGTGCATTCTCTCATCTCTGCTCCCTACCATCACCTCACTCTTTCAGTGCTTGATACAGAAGTGGATCCCAAGAAGCCAGATCTGGGAACTGGAAAGGGGCTGTAGTGAGAAAATTGCGAGAAGACTCTTGTACACCGGTGGTGCCAGATTAGTGGGCATTTATATATCTTATGTTGGCCTGTATATGTTGTAGAATCCATCTTGATTGACATGTGTGTAAAAGCATATACATTGAGTCCTAGCAACTCAGTTCATGCAATGAGTATATCTTATGTAAGTCTCTTCGGCAGCTTTCCTGTATTATATAAATTGTTGTTTAGAAGACCAAGGCCAAACTAGAATTGGAATGTGTGAGAAGCTTCCTTATCAATGTTATTAATGGTGAGCTAGGAATGACCCAGGCCAGCTGCAGCTCGTAAATTTAACACATGCGCAGTGGGTTGCATAGTGGATTACAAAATTGGTCACACATGCACATGATTAGTAGAGTGAGCGTGTGACACCAGAATACTATAAAGTACACTGATTAAGGAAGATGCGCAGGCAGATGAACTTCAATGCTGGCCACTTGGCAGACGTGCTAGAGTGGGTGCAGCAGAACCTGGGGCCCACCCGAGGATCCCGCAGCTGTGATTGGAGTTTCCGGCTTGCACAAAGGGATGTGAGAGAGCTTGCTTTTACTGTTTGTATTTACTTTTACTTTTATGCTGCATATAATAGATCAGCTTTCTTGACCTCATTTGCTTGAGTCTTCATTGAATTGATCCAAAGAACACACAATTTCACTACAGGGGCCAAACAAAAACTAGTCATGGGCTGCAGCCTGGGCCTGTGGTTCCCCACCACTGTTCTAGATGAATTATAATAATGCGTCATAATTATCAGGCATCACATCATGTCAATGGAGGAGGAGGGTTTCTTTAACTTTAAATTGTGGGGGGTCAAATCTTGCCTTCCAGTCTATCAGTGCAGCACCATAAGACTTTCATATGATTGCACAGGTGGAAATTGACTTGTGTAATCCTTATGGAGACAATCCTCATCAGCCAGAAGGAACACAGCTTGGCTTTTGTATTCCAGGAAGAAGTTGCAGGGCTGGCGAACAAGAGAAATCCATCTTTTTATACTACACTCCAAACGAAGTCACTGAAAGATCAAAAATCTGGAGCCCCAGGATATCAGTTTCATAGTTGCTTGCTCTTCACAACAAAATGGCACCCAAAGATTTCACTAATCTTTCTGGAGTTCAGGAGTCTTAATCCTGTAAGCATTTAATTGCAATCCTGATCCCATCTTCCTAAACTCCTTTTTGCTTTGCCAAGAAGTGACATGTTTCCAAGCGGCAGTTAATGAAACTATGGTTCAGTTTTTGGGATATTCTGGGAGGTGATTTGTATGAACCTACGTAATAGGGGTGGGACTCTAGGCAAAATTTCGGTTTTGGTTACTTTCAGTTCTCATGTATTTCGGTTCTCGTTACGGTATAGGTTGTTTCGGATCTTTTGCACTGATTTTTGGTTCAGATTTTTAACATTGCCGTTTGTCCCCATTGAAGTCAATGGGGACAAACTGCAGTGTTAAAAATCCGAAACAAAAATCAATGCAAAAGATCTGAAACAACAGATACTGAAAAAGAACTGAAATTTTGGATTAATCCAAAATGGCCATTATTGGGTATTTTTGGTTTTATCCAAAACCTTAATTCCCATCCCTACTATGGATGATACTAATTCAAGGGGATAGTAGGTGATAACTGCGATAACAGTTTTAAGAACATTATTATTGCATCTACTATTCTTGCGACTCTTTCGTGTGACAACTAAAATGTCAGGAAATGACAGATGTGGTTTTGGTTTGCAAAATCTTACAAATTGCCTAATATTTAAAAAATATTATCTCACATATCTGTTATTTTGTTCTCACTCCTACACAGGAGAGTGATCAGAGGCTGGCAGATGGTTCAGAGACAACTTTAAAAAAAGATAATAGTGACAGAAAGATCCAAAGGGAGCAAGGTGCCTAAATCTCATTGAAATTCTATAGAAAAATAAGTGCCTAATTCACAGGGTCACCTCCCCAAAATTTCAGTGGAAAGCTGATTTTCCTAATAGGTACTTATTAGGTTAATTTAAGTTGAAGCTGTGATGAACAGTGGCCCAGCCTAGCTGTGAATATTTGCAGGACCTGGGCCAACTCACATTTTTGCTGCCTCTGCTTGCTGTTCTTCGGCTTTCTACATCATTCCTGCAGGGAAGAGCTGTTTCCATTCTGTTGTCACTTGCTTCTCAACACTCTGGGGAACAGCTTGTTTGACTCACTCAGGGTGTTCAACGTGACAGTCGGTCACGTTGGCCTGCTCTGTCACTCTTTGGCCTGGACCTCACCTGCACATTTGTGCAGACACCGCTAGATGCTGCCCTGGATTGCCCAGGCCGTGTTGGCAGCTAGCCCGGGCTGTGATCCTGGAGACTTCTGCGGTCACAGCCTGGGCTACGGTCTGCCCGATCAGGCCAAAGTGGGCCACAACGTGTAGTGTGGCCTGCTATGACCTGGCCCGGATTCAACATTTTAAGCCACCCTGAGCCTGAGGGGAAGTGCAGGGTATCAAATTTAAATAAATAAAATAAATAATTGGGGCCTTGGTGAGGTGGGTAGAAATGTGCTACCTGCTGCAGCTCGACAAGAGTGCTTACCACATACACAGCAAAAGAGCTCTTTGAAATAGTCCAGTCTGTTTGAACTATATTGCATCGAAAAACAAGAAAAGCATGCCTATTCAAAGACAGCAGATATAGTAAAATACTTTCGTGCGTTGAGAGAGAACATTCAGGGTTGTATTTTGAACTAAAGAACGAGGTAATGTCTAAACATGCTAATGAGGATTTTCAACTCATCAGATCATCCACAGCAAGCACTATACAGCAGGAAGGGAACTGACTGTATTCACAGACATCCTGTCTCGAGCTTAGTGGATATGGCAGGCTGTTAGCTTCAGAGAAGCGAATGAAGGGAATTAGTGATCTCCATAGGCAGAGAGAACAAAACTCTGCTACTAAAATGGATGGGTTCAGTTACCAGTCCTTAACCTTTGTGAACAGGCTGCTCGCCTGTACCGGTACAGTTTTTAACAGCATGTGACTAACTGCAAGCAAGTTTGAAGGATTTTCTTTGATTTTATGTGACTCTCCTCCCGAGTTCTTAAACAAATGGTAACTGCTTAACTGCAACCTTTGGGCCAAATTATGTTCAAACTTTGTACCATGGCACAAAATGGGGAGAAGGCATACGTAATACCCTCCACAAAGCAGAAATGCTGGCTGAATGTCCAAGGGGACAAGGCAATATCTACCCTTCCAGCAGGAAGAAAGAACAAATTCGGTTAACTAGGAGAAAGGCCCTGAAGGTCAGGAAAAAAACCCATTAAAATACCACAGATGGTGGATGATATCTGTGCTGGGTCAGAGCGAGCCCTCATCTTGGGGTTGCCAGTAGATACTTATTCACAATTATACTCACATTTTGAGAAATGCTGTTATGGACTGGGAGAAATGAAAATTTCCAACACATTTAAGCACATTCAGCTGGCCTGACATATAGAAGGAAATGGAATTTCTGTTTTCACTATCACTATTCAGAAATGTTTGCACTAAACCTTTCATCAGCAAGTGCTAACATAATATTGGGGGGGTGGGAGGGAAGGGGAGAGACAGAAGGTCCCAGATCAGAATTAGATTAGTTAAATGTGATCTGGTAATACAGTATCTGATCCATTTCCTGCTATCCACTCTCAGGAACTGATGTCTCCTCTCCTGGCTAACCTGATTAATAGCCATTATAAGAACATAAGAAGTGCTCTTATATACAGCATCAGGACTGTATCCCCCCCATCCCCATTTCTGTTCAGACAAGCACAGCTGGGAATTTTAAACAGCCCTTCCCCCAAATACCCATGTTTGCTAAGAGAGGTAATAATGACCTCCCCTTTTGCCTTGCTAACTTCTGTATCTTTGAACAAAACTGAGAGTGTAGTGAGCTTAAAAAAAACTATTGCCTCTTATCACTTGCTCATGTGAACAAGCCCAAAGAAACAAAATATGGTAGCCAACTTGGTTCTGATTCCACTGTGAAGAGGGGCTTCCAGTAAGAAGATGATGGGTTTGTGTAACTAAGACATAACTTATTCAGTGCTTTGAGCAACACTACCTAAATTCTGTAGGGATGTGCGAACGCAGTTCGGATGTTTGGAGTTCAGACCGAACTCAGTCTGTTCGGACGTCCAAACAGAACTCGAAAACGACTGAACAGTTCAGTCATGTTTGGGTAAGTTCGGATGAGTTCGGGGGCAGGAAAAACGTGACTTTGGGTGGGAAAAACGTGACTGAAAGGGGGAGGCAGCTGAGGAGCAGACTTCCTGCCACCAGGGGTGGAGACCAGGGGTTGTCTCAGGGCCAAATGATACTGATACCGAAAAAAATCTTTGAATTCGGTATCGATAGTGCTATTTTTGACTGTTCGGCCAAACCGAACTCCACCAAACCGAACAACCAAACCCAAACTCGGATTTCGAACTGAACGACTGAGCATCCGAACTACATTCTGTTTGCACATCCCTAAAATTCTGCATCTAACAGTGATAGTTCTTCAATTTAAGTGAATACATGATGGAGAGAGAGCCCTGCTATAAGTTTTAAAATGTCCTAAATCATCCATTTATAATAGTTCCTATAACACACATAATTTCCCACACAGATCACTATTCATATTTTTCATCTTATGGTCTCTTGGATATAGCTGTTGCGTTGCTTAGACATCTTTGAGGGTGTTAGTAAAATGCATTCAGTATTGAGAAAATCTATTCAAAGACACTATTAAGACTATTTGGATCTATCTGTTATGTCTGGAACTGTTGTTGCTTTCAGCAGTGCTGCTTTGTGACAGAGCTTTACTGTGTTGCAGCAGTTTTGCAACACTTTTGCAACTCTGGGAGCTGCTTTATGGTAGGGATGTATGAACAGAACGCGGTTCGGATGTTCAGCCTTTCGGTTCGAAAACCGAGTTCGGGTTCAGTTCAGCAGAGTTCGGTTTGGGCGAACATCGCAGAACATTTGAAACAGCGCTATCGACACCAATATCGATACCCAATTTTTTTTTGGTATCGGTATCATTTGGCCCTGAGACAACCCCTGGTGCCAGGAAGTCTGCTCCTCAGCTGCCTCCCCCTTCCAGTCATGTTTTTCCTGCCTGAATGGACCTTCCAGTCACGTTTTTTCCCGCCCCAAACTCATCCGAACATGACCGAACTGTTCGGTCATTTCCGAGTTCGGTTTGGTTGTCCGAACAGACTGAGTTCGGTCCAAACTCCGAACATCCGAACTGCATTCGCACATCCCTACTTTATGGTAAGGGCCTCAGAAGACTCCAAACTCCACACATGCACACAGGCTCTCTCTCCTTCTGGACCTGAAATCTCATGGACCAGGCCACACCAGGGTTTGCTTGAAGCAGCTTAAAAGATGCACTGCACTGAAGGTAATAATAATAAGACTCTACAGGAATTCTCCTGTGTGTGTGTTGTGGAACAGTTATAATAAACCTCATAAGTTCATAGTGGTGTCTCTGGAATAAGCCTCGTTTACCCATCCTGCACTATCTAAGGCCACTTTCATACATGCCCCCCCTCCCCGCACACACACACATATTTGGGCTGCAGGGCGGGGGGGGAATGCGCAGCCCGAATATGTTCAGGGATCGGTGGGTGCGAAAGCCACCCCCCACGACTTTGTGGCAAAGCTGTGCAGGATGCAGAGCTCAATTTCCTGCTCTGCATCCCATGTGGCTTTGCCAACAAAGCTGCGTGGGGGGCCTTTTGCACCGGTCGGTCCCCATGCATATTCGGGCTGTGCATTTCCCCCTGCAGCCCAAATATGCACGGGAGAGGCCATGTATGAAAGTGGCCTAAGTTACTTCTATGGCTCCCTTAACTGTACACTCTGAGCACTTCACATTTTTAATGTATATACCCTCATGGCCACCCTTGAGGAGATAGGGCATACCATTACACAAATGGGGAACTGAAGTACAAAGAGGCTAAAGGTCCATCCACACATCACCTCCCCTATGCGGGAGTCAATAAAGAGTATGGTCTATGTTGGCTTCCTCCATGGGGAAGGTTGTTGTGTCCTTTGCAAATCTCCTTCACACAACACCTCTAACTTCCATTGGAGATGCTGGGATGGATGACATTCAATGTCAGCTCCCCCTGTTGGGTGAACAGTGTGTGAATGAGCCCTTAATGACCTGACCAAGGTCACAAAGAGAGTTTATGGCTAAGCAGGAAAGTATGCCTTGGGGTTGTCAACCCAGACTAGCACCTTAACAACTGGATTATCCTTCCTCTCTTGTAAATCTTTATTATGTGTACTGGGATAGCACCAACAGAATCCAATCAAGGCTCAAAAACTCACCAATCAAAGTTCGAGAAATCTTTGCAACAGGCCCTTACATAAACTCACAACAAAAAGGCCGTCCCAGCATCCTCCATTAGACTATTCACTTGTTTATAGGTCATAGAACAGCTGCTGATTAAATCCTTTTGTTAAATTACATTTTAAGTTCTTCACAGCTGGGAGCATATCATTGTATGCGTTTGTACAGCATCTAGCATGATGAGACCTAGGGTCTGGCTAAGAATGTTGTGTGCCACTGCCACATGGCCAGTAATAATTATACTAGCAAACATCCCATATGGTCAGAATGGAAGCAATTCATGAGTGTCTAATTCCTCCATGTCCATATGTTGATATGTAGACAATACTTATGGATACACAGGCATATGTGGCATAGCCGGCAACAGAAATAAAATCAATCACAGATCACAGCATGCAACTTGCCTAATTATGACTAACACCTCACATTTTTCATCTACAAAAAAGCACTTTGTGAGCAAACAGATGGTGCTGCTATGGGATCATAACACCTAGAACAGTTGCAGATGTACAGCATTCAGGCAGCATGCTGAAAATTGCCAGCCTACAGCCTGTTTCTGGAAGACCGAAACAAAGTGAACAAGTATCACCAATGAAAAGAAACCTATATCAACTTCTACAAGCCTGCATTCTTGACTCAAATGAATGCATTACTTTATTTATTTAAATTGATATGCCACCCTTCCCATAAATAACAAAACAACAATAAATAAATAAATAAATAAATAAATAAATCCTACTTCTGGACATCTTTAGAGTCATCAAGGTGGGACTATCACAGAGAATATATGCAGACCCAGCTAGCAACTGGTGACAACCCCAAATGGATTAAATCCACAAACAGAATCAGTAGGAAGAAGCCCTGCAGAGAAAGTAATTACATTCAGAAGCAACTATATTATAGTCCTATTAGGACTAGAAAAGAGGGTGGGGCAGAATTAAGGCCATCTTTGCTCTCCTAATTCTCTCCTACACTTCCTGATCATGTCATGAGCTGTGCCAAGGTTCTGTCATGACATGCTCCCACATACCCACTCAAGCTCCAATTGAAACCAAACACAAATTACAACTCTCTATAGTGCGCCATTTGCTCATTTTCAGTGTTGTGTAAAGACACTATATTTACACAGGGTAGAGGGTCCAAAGTTCTTTCTTTTCCCTTATTTTTTTTCTGATCTTGGGGAGGCCATATTGTTTGCTAAGTGCCAACAATATCACTGCATGAGACACAAATAAAAATGGTCCTTGAATGATTTTCTTTCAATTTCTCTTTTACTAATACTAGGGCTACACCACGCTATATAAATGCTTCTTGTAATAAATAAAATAATAATAATAATAATAATAATATATATTTAAAATTGTGAGTGTTTGTGAGGTTTCCAGGCCGAGTTTTCGGCCACCACTCAGAACTTTTTTCAAGGACTTCGAAATTGGAACGCCAGACCTTGGAAAACCTCAGAACTCAGAATCGTGGAAACTCTGAAGCACTCGGTGTCCTGAGCTGGCACGTGGCACCATGTGTGGCTGTTTAATTGCTTACTATCCCAGCTCCAATCACAATGCTCAACAGCACATCCACCCCTTCCTCCCCCTAGAGTATATAAGGGACTCCAATTCAGCTCTCTTTGTGGCATGGGAAGGAGTGGAGAGGAAGGTGCTGGAGGAGGAATAATAAATAATATATATAAAAATTACACACACACTTTGGGACTTGGGAGGGATTTGGGGGAGAGAACAGGGATTAAGGTTAGGCTGTCTGTTGATTTTAAGGTTAGGATTAGGAATATACTTAGTATATAGTAGGTAGGATATAGGATATTTTTAGGAAAGTTATAGGATGTTATAGTTATAGAGAGTAATATAGGAAAGTTATATAGCTGTCAGCTGATATAGGATATATAGGTATAGCTTTAGTTATATATTTGGTTATAGTTATATAGGATTAGGATATAGTTTATAAATTAGGATTAAGTAGAAAGTAGGATTCGTTTTTGGATATATATATCCAATTTTAATATATAAAATTCATAATTATGTTAGGCATGGAGGAATCCTAGAGCCAGAGCCCAGGAGGGGAGTGGAGAAGGTGGTGGAGGAGGAGGGGGTAGGCAACAGCAGCATCTGGCAGCTGCAGCACCTAGGACATCACAAGTATGGAATGTTCCAGCCCCCTGGAATGCCTACTACTAATGGCTAGAGCCACAAGCCTCCCCCACCCACCCAAAACACACCATATAATGCCACAGAGAGCACATGGTTCCCTTCCCTGCCAGCAGGCAGAGCCACAAGTCCCTTCAAAATACAACATATTAACAACCAGCAAGTTTGGCCCCCTGGCCCCATATCTGACCCTGTGCAAGAGCTCAGTGGTGGGTGGGTGGCACTGACACTGGTGCCCCAGAAAGCACATGGTCCCTGCCCTAGGTCAGGAGAGAGAGAGAGAGAGAGAGAGAGAGAGAGAGATGGCTCTACTGACCTATTCCACAATTCACCACCCACTGTCTCCATCAACTTCTACAACCATCCTTAGGACTCTCGCTGCCACCACCTGAGAAACTTCCGTAAGGAAATAGCTTGTTGTATCCTCAGGCATACAACCTCTCAGTCTCCAGATCTAAAGGATTGATCTCTGAGGTAACCAGTGGAACCTGTGCATACAAAGTAACTATTTCCTGGTAGTGTGTCGAGGCATTTAGGTTGAGAGAAACACAAGAATACTTCAGAAGTAAGCGTTGACGGTAACTAAGTTTTACTATACCAAGGAAACAAATGTGGCTACAGGAAAGATTCACAATACATCATTTGATGACCTTTACAGTTTCAGAGTAGAACAGTTCATTTTACCCCTCTTCTTAGACCAAACCCTTTTCTTAATCACCTTAAGAAAGCTCACCCTTACGTAAGCCTCTCCTAGGCTGTCACCTTAGTCCCAGATCAGCCCTTCCTAAGACCCTCCTTTCAGCCAACCCTCTGCCTGACCACTCTCTTTCCCCCAGCTCCAACTGTCCTATCATTCCTCAGCCTTCCAACTGCGAACCCCTTCTTTAACCAATCCCCATCCAGAAGCGCTTATAGGCCAATCAGCTAAAAAGAACTTATTCAAATGAGGGATTGAACTCTTGCTCTGTAATTGACCAATCCCAAGCCTACTCAGCCAACCCACTAGCCAACAGGATTAGCTCACCTTTAACACCTCCAGACCCCTCATGCTCTAATCTTTAGCTTTGTGTTTCTTTAACTACTAAGCACCTTCTTTTTAACTTTAACCACCCCAATCTATCTACCCAAACTTAACTCAAAAGTTAATATAACATTTAATATAACATAACACCCCCAATCCAAACAGGTAACAAAGTTAACATATCAGAAAACCCAATTATGTCACACCCCAGCACTGCCCCTATGGCCCGGCCAGGCACACCCTCCTCCCACAACTCCAAACCGAAATACTTACAGACAAAAGTGTAGCGCACACAGCCAAATTCACCAGAGAGACTGAAAAATGCCCGAACGGCCACTTTTATTTTGCCTCTGCCAGCCAATCAAAATCTGTCCTGTGCTTGTCCCACTCTCACCTGCCCCCTGCCATTATCCTCCTGCCTACATATATGGCAATAAGTTTTGTTTCCTAGCTCATAGAAGCTAGGGTCATGGGTGGGTCACTCTGGTCATGCATGGATCCATCCCTCGATCGAGGGTTCCAAACTTTCTGAGTACCAGACCTGATCCTCGGAACTTGGTGATTCCAAACCAAGGACCAGGATCCTAGGTGTATTCTGAAAAAAAATTGAACAACAAGTTTCAGCACTAACTAATACTGCAAATATAAATACAAATGCAAATACTTGACCCCCATGAGCATAAAAGATGGCACCCAGAATGGCTGGTTACGCATCTCAACCATCTCCACTGGAATACCATTGCAGCAGGACTGCAGAGACTGCATCCCACTTCTGTAGACTTGGTAAAAAAAATCCTGTCTTGTACCTGGCCCATTCAAAACATCTCTGTTCACACACACACTCTAAACTACTGAAGTTCTATCTCCAACTTGCTTGGTCTTTCTCTCTCTGAGACTTCTTTCCTGCCTCCTATTCTAATACCTTGAATTAGGAGTTGTGACTCTGTTACTCATAATGTAATTTGAGCTTTTGATTTTATTGCAAGTTGTGTAAAACAGGAATTTGCTTATTTATTTGATCAATATATTTTGTTGTATTACTGTTCATTTAGTCACATATATTCAGTAAAGTAGTTTGAATTAAAATCTGAGTTGTTCTGTTCCTTTGGAAGTACTATGAGATGGCCAAACAAAGTCTTTAGACAATCTCCTTTCAGGCTACACACTTGGCAAGCCTATAGGGTTGCCTCCATGTTTTAAATAAAATGCTAGGGATGGGCAAACGCGGTTCGGAAGTTCGGAGTTCGGACTGAACTTGAATAGTTCGGTCAACCGAACCGAACGGTCGAACCGAACTCGAATTCGAACGTTCAGAGTTCGAACCAAACTTGAACAGTTCAGTCAACCGAACCGAACGGTCGAACCGAACTCGAATTCGAACGTT
>QEPC01011131.1:463059-475181 GCA_003113815.1 Sphenodon punctatus
TCAACCATGGTGAATTCTGCCGTGGTTGAGCATGGTAACGTCACGTCTGTTGGGGGCACAAAGTGATTCCCACCGGGTGTTCACCCCCGGCGGGAATCACTTTGACCATGCTTTCAGAGATGGTTCCCGGACCATCCTCGAAAGTGTGGTTATTTTGATCCCCGCCAGTGGTTCACTGTGGTGAACATCTGGCGGGGATCAAACAGACATTACGGGACCATTCCCCACCACAGAGGATTGTCTGTGGCTGAGCGTGATCTCGTAACATCTCAAAATACCCAATGTCCTCTGGCAACAAATCCCATAGGTTAATTATGTGTTGAGTGAAGAAAGTACTTCCTTTTATTTGTTTTAAATCTGCTGGCAGCTAGTTTCATGGAGTGTCCCCTAGTACTAGTACTATTTGAGAGGGTAAATAATCATTCCCTATCTACTTGTTCCACACCACTCAAGATTTTATAAACCTCTATCATATCCCCTCTCAGTCTTCTCTAAGCTGAAGAGATCCAGTTTGTCAAGCTTCTCTTTGTACGGAAGTCGTTCCATACTCTTTATCATTCTCATTGCCCTTCTATGTACCTTTTCTAGTCCAGCTATGTCTTTTTTGAGATGGGGCAACCAGAACTGCACACAATATTCTAGGCACAGTCACACCATTGATTTGTATAGAGGCATTATGACATCCTAAGTTTTATTCTCTACCCTTTTGTGAATAACTCCTAACTTTCGGTTTGCTTTTTCAACTGCTGCTGCACATTGGGCTGAGGACTTCAGTCCACAATCAGTCCCAGATCCTTTTCCTGAGTGGTAACTCCTAGCTTAGTACCCAGCATTGTGTACTCATAGTTTGGGTTATTTTTCCCTATGTGCATTACTTTGCACTTGTCCACATTAACTCTAATCTGCCATTTGGATGCCCAGGCACCCAGTGCATGAATAAAGGCAAAAGAGCTAATAAAGTCAAAAGGGCAAAAGAGCTAAGCTTTATACAGTGTTTTTATTCCCAGAGCTGTGTCAAAACCCTGGAGGAGCATGGCTGAGGCTGATAGTGGAAATAATCACATGATCACTGGCCTCTACCAAGACAGAGGGTTTAAACTTTATTGTTACACATCTCTTGTGGTTTATCTTATTTAAGTCAACAATAAGCTACAGGCTGTAGACAAAAAGCTGCAAATAGTAAAGAATTGGGCACTTTTTGAAATGTGTACTGATATCTAGGCCAACAATATTATTTTTTAAATGTGTCATGTATGTGGCTATGTTTGGTCAACTTGTGTACTATGGGTGTGGGATATGAGAATCAAGGATCATGTAGTAACAGGAATGGGGAATCTTTCCCCCTCTGTGCTCCACTTCTGTATTTAGTAAAGGTCCATGAGGGGGCTGAGGGGACATGGTTAAGGCAGGGAAAGTGAGGGGGAAAGCTAAACAAGCACACCCAGGGCAGGGGATTGGGCCAGAGGAACTGAAGAAGCACATTCAGGGAAATAAGCAGTGATGGCATGCTCACTGGGGAAAGGCACTGAGTTGTGTACCCAAAGGTAAGGGCTGGGTCTGTGGAAAAAGTCAGTGTAATAGAAGATGATGAGTCTGAGAGTGGCCTGTGTGCCTGAGGTTGCCCCATCCCTAATGTCAACAAAGAAAGATGTAAAATGCTGTAGAATGTCTCTGGCCTCTAATGGAGAAGGAAAAGCAGTATCTAGGATTAAAATGAATGCAAACGTGAAACCAAGCTTTTATAAAATAAGTGCACATATGCCCATATGTTATCACATTGGACTTCACTTGAGACTGTATTCCATAAAGGCAAGGAAAAAACTACATACAGTAATAGAAGAGAGTTTGACCATAATCATTTAAAAGGTCACCATTGAATTCAGTATAAAGTTCATCTTTTTGCTGAGGATTGAACATTGACCTAGAAGACGGTCCATCGAGAAAAAGTCTTCTCTCTGAACTCTGGAAGCTCGGATTTAGAGAGAGAGAGAGAGAGAGAGAGAGAGAGAGAGAATGAATGAATGAATGAATGAATGAATCCAATAACCTGAGGTTATCTTCCTGCTGGCTCCTGCTCTTCCCTCTGACTATTAGCCCATGGGATCAAAGGAACTGCACTCTGAATTCATCTACTCTGGGAGCACAATGTTTAATCTCAGGACAATACAACCCCAAGATAAACCCACAAATGCAAATTCTGTGCTCAATGGCCTTCAGAAGAGTTAGCAATCTCAGTAGCCACCAAGATCAAAATCTATTGCATTTCTGCGCTCTCACACCCATACTTCATTGCAGCAGTGCCTGCAGACTGTATATAAGAGACAAATCAAAGGGCTGATGAAATGCCATGTTAGATTTATGAAGACCAAGATCTCATCTTACAAACTGCCACAGATGAAATCAACCCAAGTTTCAATTCAGAGCATATCAGCAACAAGACTGAACCACTATGTTATTAAAACAAAAGTTACGGTAACAACATTTCAAGCCTGTATGTGTCCAAGCCCACCAAAAGAGCCTTCCTGATTATAATTGCCTGCCTGCTAGTGAATGGCTTATTTCCTTAATGTAAAAGGTGATCCCTTAACCCTTCCTGCATCAGAATGTGCATTTCAGCCGTATGTTTGGATAATTTGGCCATATACGTGGTTTCACTGAAATTTACAGGGTGCTGAATGCAGTGGCTGGATGGTCCCAGGGACACAGCACGCGTAACACTGGTGCAGAGCCCTGGTGGATTTGGAAAGGTGGAGTGGAGTAGCATTGTGGTGCTACGACAATGGCACCCCCAGCCACCCAATATGGTGCGCACTTATGGAGTCTTGTGCCCCTCCTAGTTTCCTACGACAGAGGTACAGCAGAGGGGCAGATTGGGCTTTGCCCAGCATGCAACAACCTATGAATCAGCAGCCTAATCCTTAGAACATCCTACCCCCAGGGGATTCCGGGCCATGATCGCGGGCCAGACGTTACTTTTTATTGCTTCCCACCGGGAATCACTTTATTTATTTATTTATTTATTTATTTGTTTATTTATTTATTTTATTTCATGACATTTTTATGCTGCCCCCTCATACCCATGGCATCTCGGGGCGGCTAACAACACGATAAAACAGTAAAATACATTAAAACCAACATCACTTTAAAAAAAATTAACCCCACCCAACCCTCCAATTCCCCAAATCCCCCACCCTACCAATTTAGGCAACTTTGGGCAATCAAGTTTGAAAATATCAACCTAATCATCGCCTGAAATATATAGAAAGGTTGGTTAGCTTTAAAAATTCCCATCTCACCTGTGGGAAATATTTTTGAACCCTCTTTGCTGTAGAGGGTCCCACGGGGAGCCCGGGAAGCGTGATTGAAATTGACCCCATGTGGGAATCAGCCGTGGTGAACATCCGGCAGCCGCCAAACAGACGTTCAGGGTGCTTTGGTCCCGCAGCGAAATTGACCGTGGTTCACTGTGGTTGAGCGTGATCTCGTGACGTTTGAAAATACGCACAGCCTCTGAAAGATGCTCAGGCCTGGATTCAGAAAGACCTCCAGGAGGAGGAAGTTCCGCAACACTGGGGCAGCAACCGAGAACACCCTCCTGTGCGCTCCTGTTGATCAAACTTTGGGTGAAAACAGACATGATGGCCGTGAGGTAGCTCCCTGACCCACCTCAGGGTGAACCACTGCAGCCACTCCTCAGGTTGGTAGGGAGGTCTGCTCACACATGCAGCTGTAACCCGGGAGTGTGTGCTGATGTTACAGGTCCCTCCATGCCCCAAGAGGGTGCAAAGAGCTGTCCATACTGGACAGTACTCCTGAGCCAATGCTGCTCAGCAAGATCGAGTCTGGAGAAGAGCTGCTGCCAAACAGCAGATGGAGAGCTGTTCCTGTTGGGCTCCCCCCCCCCCAACTATTAGGCATGCTCACCCAACCACCAAACAGCTGATGGGGGTGCTCCTCATCAGTAGTTTGGCAGGTCGGGTGCACACGCCAAACTGCTCATGGGGGGAGGCTCAAGTGCCACCATCAGCCGTTTTTTTGGGTTGGGTGCATGCATCAAACAGCTTATGGGGGGTCCTGGAGGAGCACCCCCATCAGATGTTTGGGGGCTAGTGCACACACTAAACAACTCATGGAGGGACTGGAGGAGTGCCCCCCATCAGCTGTTTGGCAGGGCAGGTGCATGCACCAAACAGCTAATGGGAGGGGGGCCTGGAGAAGCATGCTCACCCGGCCTGTTGAACAGCTGGACCTCTTCCATCCCCTCCCCAATCAGCTGTTTGGCGACCAGGGTTAGTGCACTCCTCTGGGCCCAATCCATGGATCCTGCCTCAAAGCAGGGCTGGGAAGGCCCAACAGACTTGTCTGTGCCCATGAACCTGGATTGGCCTGTGTGGGCAGATGTTGGCCCACCATGCATCTCCAAGCTTCTCTGGGGATGCATCCTGTAGCAGCCGGAAGTCTGCCCAGACGTGTACATGGGTGAATATCTGGCGGTGACAGTACAAACATGTAGGTGAGTCCCGGGTCAACATGGGCTACTGTCATGTCTGTTTCCATCTTTATCTAGAACCCCCCTAAGTTCTGGAGTGGCCTCTGCGATTGGCCGGGAACACCCGTTTGGAGGTCCCTCATGTTTGGCGGGGGGCCACATTGAAGAGGGCATTCTCAGTTGCTGCACCTTGTTTGTGGAACTCCCTCCCAGCAGAGGTCCGCTGGGCCCCAGATCTCCCCTCCTTCAGGAGTCAATATAAAACCTGGTTGTTCCGCCAGTCTTTTGGTGGGAGGGTTGGGTTGTTATGACCCATATGAAGTTCTGTTGTGCAAATTGTATTTATATTTATATTTTATACTGTACACTGCTCTGGGCTGCTTAGGTAGGAGGAGGCGGGATATTAAATTTTTAATTAAAATAAATAAATATAGATTCTCCCAATTTCATATTATTGTTGTTTTTTAAGCTTACTCTCTTAAACTTAATTTTGTAACACTTTTTTCATTGCAAGTTGAGAGTCTCAAGTTCAGCAGCTGGGATATTAAGAAAGCATTAAAAGAGAGAGAGAGAGAGAGAGAGAGAGAGAGAGAGAATTGCCAACCCTGCATATATGTTTTTTGAAGAAAGAACAAAGCTCTCTGGGATTCTTCTAGTTTCCTTATTGAAGTCTTTATTAATCCATAGGAAGCCTCTCATGCAATGTGCACTTCCGCAATCAATATCACACACTTACTGACCCTGCATGTGTGTCATCCTTAGGGATTGGCTGTTATTTTCAAAGCTAATTTAAAATCAAGTAGTTCAAGCACCTGAATGAATGAAGCCTGGTTTCCTACAACAGGGGCCATATTTCCCATCCAGGAACACTTAGCAATATGAAATTTTGGGGCCCTACTTATATTTGGCCGTCTGCCTCTTTGTCAAATTTGGTTCAAACTGACATGAGGAACGTTAATAAAGAGGACAATGCTCAGTGTAAGTCAATGGGATTTTTGGCTGTAGGAGATGCTATATATCTCCTCTCTAGTGCACCTATTATGAAAATCTTTGGCCCTGTGATGAAGCAGATACTGGCACTTTAAGGCTGACCTGTCCATCAACTGTTGCTCCACCCATTCTAAGGATATGAGAGCACAGAGCCTGGAAATCAGACAGTCTGCATCTGACCACAGAGCCAGAAAGACCTGGGCTTGGAACTCTACTTGGACCCTGGTCAGGGTGCTGAATCCCTCAGAGAGGGACAGCAAGAAGCAATGGACCAGGAGGGATTGGCTAAGAGAGACAGGGCTGGTCTGATATATGGCTGAGGGCCAAGGGAGAGCCTGCCCAGCCTCTAAGCAAGTTAGTGTGCTCTGGGACTGCACGTTTGGTGTCAGGATAATGGACAATAAAACTGCACAAACGGCAAATATCTGGTGTAGTATGGCTAATTGGGAGGGCCTGCATACAAATGCAGGGTCTGTATCCATCTCATCCAGAGAAGCAGGATGTACATCCAGATGTACCCCAGTAGGCAACCTTGTGATGGGCCCCTATGCACCTTTGGGCCTTCTGTTTATTACATTTTGCTGAAATTAGCCTGTGGGATCAAAAGTTATTAAAGAAACATGCACACATACAAAGAGAGAGAAAGTGGTTTGAATGATATCTTTTATTGGATCAACTGTTGTTGGTGGAAATAAGCAAGCTTTCAGGCCACACAGGGCCCTTCCTCAGGCATGTAGCATAGCCAGTAGAAATATATAAAATGAGCAAGTGTAGAGCAGGTCTATATGAGGGGGCATGGAATGGGTGGGAGTGGATAGGACAAGGTGTGTGTGTGTGTGGAGGGGGAGAGAGATGTGCCAGACATTTAAAAACAGCTGTAAAATTATATATTGATGCAGAAGACAAACTAAGGCGCTTTTTACATGGGCCACGGCTGCAGGGTGGTGGGTACGTGCTCTGCAGGGTGGGCGGTGCCATGAGTGCCAGTGCACCCCCACCACCCCCACATCCCCATGCAAGGTGCAACCTCCGTTTCCCCCAGTTGCTCCGTGCATGTGTATGTGGGGACGGGGTGTGTGAGAGTGGGGCCGCGTGTTTCACGGGAGCAGACACACACTCCCACTTACCGGTCGCAGGATTTACCACTCATGCCCATGCAGATTCGCTGAGTGGGCATGAGTGTACCGCCTCATGTAAGAAGGGCCTAAAAAAGAATAGGTAGTGGTGAACACACACAGTGATGGCAAATATATGGGTTGGGGATATAGTGGAAAACAGCTTATCAGGAGAAGAGAGTGCGCATATCAAAGGAACTGGGTTCACAGTAACACAAAGGTTGAGTATTCAGCTGACAGGGTCAGTTACAGACAGGGAGATATACATTTGCTCAGTTTATATATTTCTACTGGCTATGCTACATGCCTGAGGAAGGGCCAGGTGTAGCCCGAAAGCTTCCTTATTTCCACCAACAACAGTTGGTCCAATAAAAGATATCGTTCAAACCACTTTGTCTCTCTGTCACTTGGGACCGACCTGGCAACCACAATCTATATCTGGATCACATACAAAGAAACAGTGATAACATAAACCATTAGCTCCCGAACTTTTTTCCTGCATTTCGATACTTAAATTATAAATACAAATATCTCATATAAAGTAAAGTATTTACCTCATACAAAGTATAGCGAATGTCAACTAATTTTACAGCCCCATCTGCAGATGCTGGCCATGGCCCATAGCTTGGGAACCATCAGTATAAGCCTTAATTGCATAGGAAATTGGGCTAAAAAGAAGAAAATGTCTTTCTTTGAATTAAGTATATTAAATGAAACTCCTTGGTGGGAAAGTAGACTAAAGAAGATGCCACAGGAACGTTCCCAGGGGGTGGATGTAAGGTCTGCCATAGTGTTTAATGCAACCTTTAATGATACAAGAAGAAAGGATGGCTTTCACTAGCTAGCAGTGGTGTCTCAAGAGGCAAGTCTATTTTGAAATATGTGGGAAGAATTTCTGTCACTGGGTTCTCTTTCATCATTATTCAGCTTCATTCTTTATTATTATTCAATTTGCTTTACTTTCTTTTCTGCATTCAGTTTCCCCTCCCAAATCAGCACTGTTAATATCTCTCCCTATTGTATTCCTCTCCCTAGCAGACTAAACGATCTCTCCTTTGTATGATACACAACACAAAGTAGTTAAGATGATACCTTTTATTGGACAACACTCCCTTTTGTCTTACAGATTCTAGCTTTCTTGCCTTCTGATCCATTAACAATCCCTTTATCCACCAACCCCCTTCTGACTTTGCTGTGTACAACCTCTCAGTTTCAGGTCTTAAATGCTTTTGTCTATTTATTTATTTTTAGTCTTTTATTTGCTCCCTTTGGTAGAACTGTCTTATTCCTACTTAGTGCTGCTGTCAAAATTTCTAAGCCTCATGATGGCTATTTCTCCTCTAATCTGATTTTAATGATTGTTTATTATATTTATCATAGTAGTTCATGGGAACAGGACTACTCTGTGCTAAGTACTGTACACATACTTTCATCCTGGGTATAGTATGGAGACCACGCTTGTGGCCTTGGTTGATGATCTACCTTTGAAGAGCGACGGAGGAAATTGCAATTTGCTAGATCTTTCAGCAGCCTTTGATACAGTTGATCGCAAGGTGTTGTTGACATGGCTGCAGGACCTGGTGGGACTTCTCAAGTGGATCTGTACATTCCTGTCAGGGAAGTCCCAATGGGTGGCGATGAGAGACTGCTCATCCTCCCCTGTGGGGTCCTGTAAGGTTCCATCTTGTCCTTCTTTGTTCAATGTGTATCTGAGGCCACTGTGCAAGATCATTCAGAGGTTTGGAGTGAGGTGCAATCAGTATACTGATGACATCCAGCTCTACCTCTCCTTTTCATCTGATGCTGGTCCTGCAGTCTCAGTGCTTACCCAGTGCCTGGCTGCTGCTAGGAACTGGATGAGAACAAGCTGATTGAAGCTGAATCCAGACAATACTGAAGTGATGATGGCTGGCTGGTCCTGTGACTTGCAGGGAATTGGGATCTCCCATTGATAGGCAGATCACCTCTGCTGGTCAGTCAGGTTTTCAGCCTTGGAGTGCTTCTGGATCCTTCGCTGCACCTGGAGCATCAGGTTGCGACTGTGGCTAGGAGTGCTTTTCACCAAATCCGTATGTTGAAGAGGTTGTGGGTCTTTCTTTCTGATTCAGATCTGGCCAACCTTATCCAGTCCTTCATAATCTTGAGGCTAGATTACTGCATTACACTCTATGTGGGGCTGCCCTTGATGCTGGTTTGGAAGTTGCAGCTGTGCAGGATACGGCGGCCTGGCTGCTTTTGGCTGTGGGTCACCATGAACACATTAACCTGTGATTCAAATACTGCATGGGCTGCCAATCATTATCCTAGCACAGTTTGAGGGGCCTAAATGTCCTGGGCCCCACATATCCGAAAGACTGGGCATGCAGCAAACCGCAGTCCCCATAGCGANCAGTCCCCATAGCGAAGATGTGCACAGGTCTTGCATGCAATGCCTTTAGTCAGGCAGTCACACCAAGAGAGGCCTCTTCACTTCCCTCCCTCTGTTAAGAAAAGCTGAGTGGAAAGAACCCAGCTCAGCTGAGCAGTGGCCAGGAGGAGGAGTGGCTGGGAGCAGAAGCTGGGTCAGTGATCAGTCCAGGAAGGATGCAGGTGCAGGCAGTTGCTGGGATCAGCTTCTCAGGGCATCCCAGAAAGTCCTAGAAAGTCCACTTCTGGGACTTTTTCCTTTTTTTCCCCAGGCATCCGGGCACCTGATGAGGGTGGGGGTGGTAACCCACTGGGCACCTGAAAATGCAGGTATTACCTCCAAGTACAAATTGATGTACCCTGTTGCTCCCAGCATGCCTTAAGTACCACTGGGAGCCAATCGGGGAACCAGGTAGGCATGGCTACTAATACAGAGGGAAAAGGGAAATATCCAAAAACCTTCACGTCAAATCAGCCAGGCAGTAGCACAGAAGAAAAAGACCAGCCCCATCCAAGCCTAGGCTTGGGGGTTAAAGGTCTGACCCTGACACCCTTAAGTATGTGAATAGTTCATTGCGTTTAAAGGATAGGGTTGCCAGACAGATAATAAGGAGCGTCTGGATGTACGAAGGGAGGGGGTAATGTAATTTTACTTTTAGGGTGCATAGGAATAGGGAATGATCTAGTAGTTTACAATAAATAAGATTAAACTTAGTAAGGAAATATAAAAATGACCACATGATCTGGGAATGGGAAGTAGGTGTGAAGTGCTGCAGTGATCACAGTCACCGTTTCTCTTTGCCCAGGAGTGATGTGACCAGCGCCCTGTGCAGGTGTACTACAGCCTCATGCTAGGAGGGAGCAGTCCGCCTAATAAGTGACGTAGCTTCACATCTTTTGACACTAAAAATGTCAACAGCACCCCAAGTAACAAGTGTCAAAATTCAGAGATGTCCCTAAACAACACCGCCAACATATTATCCCTAGAAAACTACCTGTGAATATTCTCAGGAGTACCACCTGCTATTCCTGCATTTTATAGTTCCAGGATGTAAGTTGTCTTGGACACTGGACCCCATTTTCTGTAGTCTCTAAGACAATCCTTGCTGCAGGGTAACCCTACCAATGGAAACTGCTTAAATGCGTAAAGTTAAGCCTACAGTTTGCTGGACTGACACCTAAGTCATTGACTTTACCCTCTTCTACCTGTATCCTATAGTCTTGCTTTCTGGTCACTATTATACATTTTACAAACAGCACATGGATGGTGCAGCACATTGCATTAGAATACTACATCTGCATGAGAAAACGGTTCCTTTTTAAAAAGTAGGTCAGATTCTCTGCTAGTGAACTACCTCTATTGAAATCAAGGGAATTGTGACAACTTACACCAGCTGGCAAAGAATATAAAACAATGTCAAAACAACCTTTGCTGCAACATTCCAGCCAGAGCTATATGGTACAATGTAGTATGTCATATTAAAAAGTTCTTTTTACTTTCAAATACAATTAGCTATATCTCCCCCCCATATCAGAAAAGACTTAGTTCAAATTAAAAAAAGCCAGTTCACAATCATTCTTATTTTATCCTAATTATTTTCTCCATCCCTGGAGGCTGAAACCCCGATTTTCTTACCTCTGGGGCCAGCAAGTCTTGTGTAATTCTGCTTGCAAGTGAAACAGTTGGCAATTAGTGCCAGAGAAATCGGATTCTGTTTCCCTGCTACAAAGCAAAGCTCAGTCAACCTGAACTGTCTGTGAGTCTGGCTGCATGGATCCATGCCCACTAAGGACAAAGCAGTTTGACTTGTCAAGTTTCAGATGACTACAATTTGTAAGATAGGCAACTTTGCTTGCCAAAATAATTTAGATATGTAGAAACGCTACAAGAGACTTTCAAAGAACATCATGGCCTATGAAAACCCAGAATTAATTGATATATTTTTTCTAGTTTAATCTCATTATCTTTCTAATTGTCTACCTCTCCAGCTATCCATATATCTATCTTCTGTGTATTTACTTTCCACTAAGTTCAATCTCTGCCGAATACTTAATAATACAGTAGTTATTTTTATATTTAAGCGTATCCAAAGCAACCAGAGTCCTGTTCATCAGTGTAGTTGTCTAGACTTAATAAATCCTTAAGGGTCCTTGCCCTTGAGATAAAGAATGCAGGAGTTTGCGTTGGCACATGTTCCCTGAGCTGTACTGACACAACTCCTTGTAAGGCTTGCTTCAATGTTTGTTACGGTGAACTCACGCTACAAAATATGCATCATGCTCAGGATCCTGTTTCAAGCCCTCACCCTTGAAAGTATTAGATCAAAGGTTTTGTTTAGGCTCATGTCTATGCAATGCATGGCTTCATCCATGCTCAGTTCTAAGGTATTAGATAAACGCCAGAACCCTGCCACAAGCAGAGAAAAGCAGAATTAGCAGGCATTAAAAAGGTCAACCCAAATCTAACTGGTCACTGACCTTGTCAATAGATTTCATTTTTTTCCACTGGGTTTAAGCAAGAAATATACCGCATTCTCACCCTATGGCAGCGGAGCAGTGGCACTTCCATTAGGAGAAGATGTGGCGAGGGAAGGATGTGGAGGTCATCACAACTTCCGGTACAAAAGGGGTTTTGCTGCGACAATACTTGCGAATGACAGGGCTGGATTTTGAACCCAGTCATTCGCAACTTTTGTCACAGCAAAATTCTGTTTTGCCACTGCCACGCCACCATAAAGTGTGACTGAGGTATGTGTCTCATTTTTTTTCTAAGCAGAAATTAATTAATTGGAATCCACAGGTAGAACTTGCATAACTTAATTTCTGGATAAGTCAAATCAATTTGTTTTCCCCAGGTCCATAGGGATATATTGTTTCTTGGTCTGGATAAACGTAATTCTGAACCCCAATAACTCAATTTTTTAAGGTGTATAACGTACACCCATCCAGCCAAAAATATCAGGACCTTAGATTATATTAATGATTTTGTGGCAGCATGTGGTTAAAATACTGTAGTATTTTGGTCTATGGGAGTGTTGTAGGTGAAACCATGAAAAGTCCCTTCGCCTCCAAAATGGGGGCGATGGGGATTTGGCGCGCTCCTCCCGGCAGGAGGAGAAGAT
>QEPC01011131.1:478743-517800 GCA_003113815.1 Sphenodon punctatus
TTAACTCCTTACTTGGCATAGGGTGGGGTGATTCACTTCACCCGCCCCCATTCGGCCACGACTAGGATCAGTCGAGGGGGTCGTTTAAGTTATGTAAAATGGCAGCTGACACTGGAAGGCACATCCAGGTCAGCCCAAGTTAATAAAAGTTGAATTAGCTAGCATACTGGACCCAGATTGCTTTGGTAATTACCCACCGGCCTCAGTATTGTGATTGAATAAAGAGTGCGGCCTGTTTTAAACCAGAACTAAGTCTCCGTGTCTGATTGTGGAGGGTGCGTCGACAAGTGGCAACCCTACCTGTCTGGGTGAGGCTTCATGTTGAGCAGGCCCCCACATGGGTGTTAGGGAACATCAGCTCTCTGGATATGCAAACTCACACTGGTCACCAGGCTGTGAAATCTGTTCAGTTCTGACTCTGGGAGTCTTCAGTGGATTGTAAGGGGAGTGATAGCCAGGTTTCCCAGTCTCCAAAATTCCCGGAGTCAGGCCAGGATTGCTTACACATACACACACATGCACGCACACACACACGCACCATCTGCTCTACTGTCTGCTCTGACTATGCTTCTGAGGGGTTGGAAGAAGACTGGACACAGAGAAACCTGGTGCTGACCTAATCTGAGCATCAGTTTTCTCCCTCTTCTGCTCCTTTTCCTTAAGGTTTGCTTAATTAGAATTTTGGATAAGTCCATTTCTCTGACCTGTAAAAAAAAAAGTTCAACTTAAAGCAGACTCCACTGTATTTACTTTTCAGGATGTTTCAGTGTAGATGGCTTGAGTTCAAACAGACCACCACACTGGGTTTTTATGCTGTTCCTTGGCATCCTTTAACTATTAAGAGAAATTAATTGACTTGAGGTACCTGCGCAGGTGATATAGACCACAAAGTACCACAAAATGGAAAATCGGTGTCAGAAATGCTAATGTTTATTTATGTATCAGTCAGTATGTATCTAACTATAGCATGACACCTGGCCTTATGAATCCCTTGCTTTTATGGCCACAAAGATCACCCGTACGTTTTAAAAGCAACAAACAAACAGTTATCATGTGATAAAAAAGAATCAGTCAGCAAAACTGTGGGTTACTAAAAAGGTTTCCCTTTTTCCATCACCCTTTCCCTGCAAATATTTTACTTCTGAAGATGTGAATGAGCCAGATTGATCCACTGTGAATGAGCTAGATTGATCCACTGGTCCAAAGAAATTTATTGAAAACTTAAAGCTACTGACAGAAAGTGTTTACTCTAACATGTACATTCAGTGGATTCTTCCATGACCCTGTCATGTGATCTTTTGCTGCCCTATACATTGCACACAAAAGTAAAAACACATTGTTCCCAGAGTTAGTTTACAGGTGTACTCACTATGAAAATAAAAATATAGATAAAAGCCAAGGTAGGTAGCCCCACTTGGCACAGTTGATTGACTTTAATAGGTGCTGATTATGCTGCTCATATTGCATGAAATTAAAAAGCTTACAAATGTTATGAGCCATTACCCTTCCATTTAAGGGAGCTTATGACATGCTAGCAACATTTAATGAAATTCTTTTCAAAATGCCATAGGCAGCCTCAATGAGATTTCACATCAGAATAGAACTTGTAACATTATTTTCAGAAAGTTTATTTACTTCAGAGCTGGCTCACCTTCTCCATGGTCACCCTTGTAGCATTCCAGAGATAGTGCACTCATGTGAGAGGACTACTCCTTCCCCATAGCATATGCATGTAATTCCCAGTGGTGCCTGTGTCACTGCAGCAAATGGGCAAGTAGAGAAGGTAGAAACTAAACTAGAATGCAATCCTGAAATGACTTACGCATGGATAGTTCCACTGGTTTTATTTATTCCCATTTTTATCCTACATTTCCCGTAGTGGTTACAATATTTTAAAAAAACATTCAAAATATACAGAATAAGACAAAAGAAAATTCCCTAACGCCCCTAAAATACTAGAGCACACAAATAAAACCAAGTAAAAGCAAGTAAAAATCCCATAACTGTACCGCAAACCTTATCCCTACCTGCCAAATGTCTGGCCAAACAGAAAGATCTTACACTGCCTTCAGAAGATGCGCAAGTTCAAGCTTAGAGTTTCATAACTGTGGGGTAGCCAACAAGTTCTTTAGTAGGACTACCCACAAGTATGTGGTTCCAGGATTGTAGTTCATCTATCAAGGACTATGATACTACATCTGAATACTTTGCAATCTTAATGTATTTATTATGGCTTATCAGAAAACTTTCACTGAAACTTTTTTTTTTATCTTTGAACTTTTCTAATGAAAAACAAACCCAAAATGTCCATGGGACAAAAATAATTGTGTTCTAACATGTGCCTTATTCATCTAACACCATTGCGAGGTAGGAAAGTGTTACAATCCCTATTTTACAGGTAAGTACTTAGAGATTAGGTAACTTGCTAAAGAGCACACAGGGACCAGAGAATTAATATGGCTGTCTTGAACCCCATAAAATTCCAATTCTGGGACAGTCCTTAATCTCTGAATTTGCAAAAAATAAAGAAGTTAATTCCCTGTGGAAATTTAATATTCCTTCTCCTAGCATCCAAAAATGCCCTGAAACAACCAAATTTAAGAACATGGTCAGATCTCATGTCCAGGTAGAAGGACACAGCTTTAACCAAAGCTGCCTCAACTGTTTGTATCTTTGACCAGAGGGGTAAATCCCTGCATCCACAACAGAGTCTTGTCCACAAAGTTCAGTACAGAACCAAAAATATGGACTCTACAAGTCATGACACTTCAGAATTTCAGACCTAGAGGGATAGGGTTTTTGTTCATGACTGGACTTGTAGAATCCAAAGTCCCCATGAGGCTAAGACTCGTATAGATAGAAAATTTACAGCAGCAGCAGTGCAGCACCATTCCCAGCCTTGGTCTCTCCTGACTGGCACTGGAGCAGATATTGCTGAGGAGGAATAGGCCTACCCCCTTCCTTGCCTGACTAGAGCAGCCCTAGATGCAGAGAGACACCCATGTCTGGCCTCCCACAACTCTGGATGTTTCAGATCTTCCTTGAGGGGGGATTTCAGGTCTCTACTGTATACATTTTGCAAACGTTTTCCACTTGATTGTGACTGAGCCTACACCAAGAAGAATGCCAACAAGGATTTGGCTTCAACGCATGATGCTTGCACTTAGCTGACATTTCTTGCAAATGAACTGTTGCTGCATTAAGGTTCTGGGTATGCTTTACTTATTTTTCTGGTTGCCTGCTCCTTACCTTGCTATTTTCCCATAGCTTGTGGGAAAACAAGATTGTAAGGTGACTAAAGTGAAAGAGACATTTGGAGTGTGGCCTAAAAACAAATGCACTGGTGTTCAAAAGCTAAAGACAAACGGGTCTGGAAATGGAGACGTTGCAGGCATTTTATAGTCTCAGCGAGTGGGTGACAAGACGGCGGCTGTGAGAAATGCTTTACTTGTTAGGTAGTAGCTAATTAGTGGTTTTCTTTGTTTGTCAAGTTAATAGGATTTTGAAATAATATTTTGGCAGCATCTGCTGTCTGAATTCAATGGAGAGTGGGGAAATATCATTATGGTAGCTGTACTTCAGTTCAGTTAAATGCCTTTAGCCTTCAGAGCATGAATCTTGGCTACCTAAGGGAACAGCTTTCTTCTCAGAGCCATAATGGCAGATGAGACACTAAAACAAATATTCCTCAGATTTAGATATCAAGGGCTTCTGTAAAGGGACTGGCAACAAAGTTCCTTAACTCTATATTTGAAATGAATGAGCACAGTACAGTGCAAAGGTCATAGCGTCTAAAGACACAGGTAGGTTGGAATGGGTCCTGGTGCAGAAGATGGAATGTCTTCCCCCCTCCTTTCATGGAACCTGCTTTCTTCCTATTCTTGCCAGCACAGCCCCATCCCTTCTTGCCCCCAAAGCTGACCCTTTATATGTTTGCCACCCCTCCTCCCGCTTCTCTGGATCCCCTCTTTCTGTAAATGCAGTTGAGGCAGCCCTGTATGGGAAGTGGTGGCATAACTTTGGGTTAAATCTGGCGGGTAGGGGGAGATATTAATTTTGCCCTGACACATAGAACCCCTCTCCTAGTCCAGAAAGACCTTCCTCTGACTCAAAGGTTACCCACTCCCTCACTCTGGAGACCCTGACACCAAATGTTCATCCCATTGTAGCTGCGCAGGACCGCCTGCACCTATTATGGTTATACCCTTGATCTCTCTCTCAACCTCCTAACATTTCAAGTGGCCAAGGAGCAAGCTCTGCCCTCTTAGCTAATAAACTCCACCCCGTAGTGGAGCTTTGCCACCTCATGTGCTTACACACACACACACACACCTTGGAATAAGTGCATAAAGAGGGACAGAAGCTCTTCTGCTTAGTTTTTTGTCATTCCATCATCTCCCCCATTGTTCTCTCAAGCACGTTTCCTTAATCACGAAAGGTGATTAAGAAAAAGGCGCCGGAGGCTTAAACTCCAGTCTTTTTGTCTTTCCCCTGAGCACTTTTATGGCTATTTCCAGCACTTTCCCAGTGCCTAGCCTGCACTTTTTCATCTCCACAGCCCCCCAGGGGTACACACGGGGCTTGAGATCAGCCCATAGCAGCTCCATTTAATTTGCAAAAAATAACAGAAAATGGTGAAAGCAATGGGAAAGACAGTAAGTTTCTGCATCATGTGAATCGTGGCAAATACCCTGCGTCCATTATGGAAGCAGCATTTGCTGAGATTTCTTGTTTCAGGCCTATTGGGAGTTATGTGGGGGGATGATGTGGGAGATGGGTAGGAGTGAACTTTATTTTTGCCTTGCATGGATTTCAGTGGACTTCCACTAAATGTAGCATTCCAACATGCTAACTGTTGGATTGGGGCCTTAGCCATCAAAAATGGCTGTCCTAATCTTCAAAGTGCTCTGCCAGTGCAATTCCCATCAAAGTGAATGAGGCTTGTGCCAGTACAGTGCTTTGAGGATTAGCACCTGATTCAATACCCTTTTCTTCTCTTTTGAACACCAAAGGAAAAAATCTTCCTCCCAAATGCCATCCTGATCCTATCATTTTGTTGCTAGCCTTCACTGAAGGCTAAATTTTAACTACACAGCTTGACTGCACAAAGTAGCAATTATCTTACCATCTGCACTTGCCTTTCATTTTGGGTGGAAGTCGCTTTTTAATCCAAATGAGTATTTTATTGTTTATCAACGTGTATTTTTTTGGCCATGAGGCAGGTATACCCCACTGTGGGTGGATGTCATTGCTTAATCCAAATTAGTATTTTATTGTTTATGAGAGTGTATTTTTAGCTTTGAGGCAGCTACGTCCACAAAGCAAATAATGCAAAAAAACAAATAATCTTGGAATTACAGAGCGGTCCCTGGTGTTTCAAAATTAAAATCCCCCTTTCAAAATTTTTACAGTATGAGACAAGTGCATTTGAAAAATAATTATTTTTCAGTCTTTGCTGCTCATGCCATTTTACTGTTGGCCTAAGGGAAAGCCTTTGCTAATAAATACAGAATCTTTCATGGAATCTTTCATCGTAAATTATAAAGGTGGTTTTTAATCTGTTACACTGAGAACAGTTTATTGAACGCTAGCTAAAAAGGAATAATACGTATAGGCTTCAATACTGAACTGGATTTGCCAGTGCGACTCTCATACCAGTAGGACACAGTAGACCTCACAGGTCCATAGAAGATAATGGATGTTTCTTATTTCAAAACCTCATGGCTCCATAGACATAATGGACATCTCTGATTTCGTAGCCCTATGAGTCCCTGGAACATAATGGACTCACCTCATTTCAGAAACCCACAGCTGCATAGGACATAATGGACATTAATTATTTCAGAAACCCACCGCTCCATAGGACATACTGAATGTTCCTTACTTTAAAAATTCACAGCTCCACAGTGACCTTTATAGTTGAGATTTTGGGCATTTTTAAATGAAATGCCTCCATGCATGGCCCCCCACCATCCATGTGTCAAAACGCTCATCTGAATTAGTGCATGGGGAGGTGCGCTCGCATGTTCCACATGCCGGCCACCCATGGCCACGCACGGAGCACTCCTGAGAAATCCAGAGTGCCCTGTGAGGGCCAGGGTGTCCACCTCCATGGATGGGGCAGCCATGCAGGGAGCTGCCCTTGTGAAGCATTCCCCACATGCTTCCTGTGCATCGACCCCATGCACCGACCACGGACACCACCACCACTCTGGTTTAAAAACATGCTTTGACACTGCAACTTGACTTTAATCCTGCTTAAGAATCTGTCTTCTCAAAAGGCCCTGACACTGTATGTACATATGCAGGGCAGTGCCATTGTTTCCAATGAGATTTCATGATGTAATAAAGGAATTGCACATGCAGAATATGGGCATGCTGAATACCTATAGTAACCAGAAACAAATATTGTAAACAGAATATAACCATTTAATTAAAGAATGAGCTAAAACATCTTTCCTTATTTCTTCCTATTGACAGTATCCTTTCTGTTTGTCACAGAATTACTCAGCCAAGTAATACAGTCTGCATTCTTTCCATGTAAACTAAGCAGACTATTTTATTACCACTGTTATCAGGACAGAAAATGCACATACCTACATACCAAATTCCCTGCTTCTTCCCTTATGTGCTGCCTACAAACCTGAAAGTGGCAAGCCTCAGAACAAAACAAATGGCTTGCATTAAAGAAAGCTAAATCTTTGCTTAAAGGAAATCTCAGGGAAGCTGCCTCTTCACAGGCTTGTATGAAATTTAAACTTTTTAAAACTCTAGTAAAATTAAAGCAATGCAGACCGGCAACTACAAAATTGTTACCACCGCTTTCCAGTGCATAAAATTAACAATCATGCTGTTATATGCAACTTTCTGTCCAAGTTTGTTTGTGTAATTTATAAAAGTAAGCAGATGGTTCAATGATTGTCCACAATAAATTACAACAGTTAGAAAGACAGCTGCATTTTGAAAATGACAAAGAATTTGAGGTACAGATGGGCTTATAGATGACCCTTCCAATTTTAATAATCTCCATAATTTATGTGAGAAAAGAAAGGCAAGGATGCCCAATGCGCCTTCTTGCCAAAGTACAAATCACTTTTATTTACTTAGGCAATGCTTCATGGTCCAGTTAACTTCTTAATTGAAGACAGCAAGATGCTCGTTCCATGCAAGTGGCACAGAAAATAATGTTTAGTGTGCAATATGTTCAGTTGGGAGTTTAAGATGCTCTGCTCTCTTCAGGAGAATCTGATGCATGTATCATTTTTATTTAAAACAAGACTAAAAGATGTACCTATCACTGAAGCCAACAAATACTAGTTTCTTCCAAAAGTATCTATGTTCATGAAACTACTGGTGATGCTCTGATGCTTGATAAAGCATGGGTGTCTCATAAAGTGTGCCGCGCACAGGCATCTCTCTTCACTCATGATAAGCCGCATGTACCAGTTTGATAATTGTAGAAGGGCGGGAGACACTCTGTAGTTAAGGCCAGTGTACACTCTTTGCATTAATGCATAAACATTCTATTGTTTATAAAATTGGCACTATTTATCCTATTTGTCTGAAATGTGGTAGAGTAGATCAATTGGGTGTGGACTACAAACTAAACAGATTTCTTGCAAATTGAACACAAAAAAAGTTTAAGTGGTTTAAAAAGTAGGATAACATTTGTTTTTACTTCCAAGTTTCAAACTTTTTATATCGGGTCTGAAGAAGTCTACTTTGGCAATATTGGCTGATCTTTACTCCTGTTACATAATTCAGGTCTGCTTTTTTCCTCCTGCCATTTTTTGAATTTTCAAAATCCATTTCGTCATTTAAAAGTAATTAATTTGTAACATTTCCATATTATTCTATGGGACACTTGATAATGCCACAGAGGCCAGCAAAGCTACTCTGACATCAGCAGGCAGGAGGGAACATGGCAGCGATCACAGGCCCCAGGAGCTTTAAATCCAGGTGGGGCGGGGGAGTAGGAGGGTTTAATTTTCAGCCAGGGGGATGGTGGGACTGAATGGGGGGGTTAATTTGCAGGCAAGGGGATGCTGGAAACTAGATGGGACTGGGCAAAGCGCGCCCCAGTGAGTGACTGAGAAGGAGGGAGAGAGTGCCATGCAGGAAGTTCCATCCACCCTGGGATCATGTATGGCAGGGGAGGCAGTGGTGCAGCTGGCCCTGTCCCCAGGGGAACTTCCCATGCAGAGCCTTCAGCCCAGGGGAATATGTGTCACCGCCACCACCACCACCACTACTGAGGAAGGAGAAGTGAGGATCAGGTCAGGGGGAGAGGGCAGGTGAGGAACTTTCCATCTGGATCCATATCGGTGGCCCGGGGCAGCGTCTGTTCTCCTTGGGTGGAGATTCTGCATGGGAAGTTCTCCTGGGTGGGACAGGAGGAGACTAGGCACAGCACACCCCGGTGAGTAACTAAGAAAGAGGGAGGGAGTCCCACATGATAGCACTGGCAGGCTCAACCCACCCCTGGATCCTGCATGGCAGGAGTGGCAGAGGCACAGCTGGCTCTGTCCCCAGGGGAACTTCCCATGTGGAGCCTCCAGCCAAGGGAAACAAGTACTTCTGCCCAGGGGGGGAGAAGAGAGGGGGTGCAGCTGCCACAGGACACCCCTACCCCAGGCACTTGGTCAGGCCAGGCAAGGGGGGTGCACAGGAACTTTTTGTCTTAATCTGACTCAGAATCCGAGCCTCTGCCTACCCCTCTGTGGCCTTAGGTAAGGAACATGGGGGTGGGGACTGGCAGCCTGTCGGCTGGCTCCTTGGATCCCTTACCCTTGGCATGTCGCTAGGTGGGTGCGAGCGGCAGGGGCAACAGCTGGGAGGGAAGATGAATGGGGGCTACAGGGAAGGCAAGACAGAATGGAGGCATGAACAGGGGCTAGGGGGAAGGCAAGAGAGGGTGGGGGCAAATGAGGGCTCGGGGAAGTCAGGAGAGGGCAGAGGGGTGAACAGATGAATACACACACACACTGCATACAGTTATCTCATTATTTTATGTTGAATTTTGCATAATAGTTGCGGTGCTTATCATTGTAGTGCGCCAGCAGGAGGAAGTTTCTGCACTGCATTGTATTCTACAAAACATGAGAAAATCCTATACTCAAAAAGCTTTGGTTTAAGAGAGACATTAAAGCCCTTAGAAATTCAGCCATAGAAGAGGAAGAGGATTGGGGCTGAAAGACCAAGGTAAAGTGTGAGTGCATGGAGCCTAAGCTGTAAGTGAGCACAATATGTGAGACTGTACAAAGTCTTTACTGCTAACATGGCATGGAAGGTTAAGCGGGAGCCTTAAATTATAATTTCCATGGTTTTTGGAGCATAATTTGTAAGCGCCTTAACGTCTCTCTTAAACCAAAAGTTTTTTGAGTATAGAATTAGACTATGTTTGGGATGCAGTGTAGAGAGCTATTTCAGTGTCAGATTTTCAGCTGTATAAAGCATTCCTTAGCAGTTCAATATGCCCTTGGGTGAGAGGGGTGGGATATAAATGCAAGAAATAAAATTTAAAAATAAAGATGAAGAAAGCATTAGCAGAATCGCAAGCACTAAATGTTCCACCTCATGTTATCATGTGCCCAATCTGGGGAAGACAAGAGGTATTGCTGGTGTAGAGGGGCAGCTGATCTGAGGATGCTCTCTCCTTCCTCAGGCCCCTGCATGTTCAGGGGGGCTTGGGTACAGGCAGTAAGACAAAAAAATAACTTGGACATAATTTTCAACCATACTCTTTCCATGAAAACTTGGGTATTGGTCATGCTTAAAAAATGCTTTCTCCAACTGTGACTATGCATAAGCTATGCTTGCATTTATCCCAGGTGGATTTTGCCACAGCAACCCAAGCTCTGGTGATCATGAGGCTTGGTTTTTGTAACTCTATCTTTTATGGGTTTACAGTGGTTCTTCTCTGGTGCTTGCATCTTGTTCAGAATGATGCAGCATGGCTGCTTACTAGTTTGTACAGCCATGATCACATTACAGTTGTGGCAAAGGGTGCATTTCACCAATTATACCTGGTACCTTGATTTAGGCCATATGTCTTGAACTCAGACCTGGCCACAATCATCCATGCTTTTATTACCTCAAGATTAGACTACTGTAATGCGCTCTACATGGGGCTACCCTTGGTGATAGTCCAGAGACTGCAGCTGGTGCAGAATGCGGCGGCTCGTCTCCTGAAGGCAACAGGCCGACATGAGCACATTACTCCAGTGCTATGTTCTCTGCATTGGCTGCCGATAGTTTTCCAGGCCCAATTCAAAGTGTTGGTGTTGACCTTTAAAACCCTAAATGGCCCGGGTCCCACCTACCTGCAGGACCGCCTCACCCTCCAGATCTGATTGACCTCTGTGGTCGGCTGGGGGCATCCTTCTTGAGGTCCCCTGGGTGTCAACCATGAGGAGGGCGTTCTCAGTGGCTGCACTGTGGTTATGGAACTCCCTCCCGTTGGAGGTCCACCTGACCACTGATGCTTTCCGTAAAAAGTGTAAGACCTGGCTGTTCCACCAGGCCTTTGCCGAGGGAGATGGGATGAGTTGGGTTAAGGTGGGGTTTTATTGTTTTGGGGGGAAGGGGTTAATCCTGAAATGTTGATTTTAATGAATTTTATTATATGTTTTACGATGTTGTTAGTTGCCCCGAGATGCTTTTAGCAGGAGGGGGCGGCAATACAAATGCTATTATAAAATAAAAATAAAATAAATAAACTACACTCACCCAACACTCTTTGCATTGGCTGCCTGTAAAGTGGTGGACTGAATTTAAGATTGCACTGCTGGTTTTTAGGGCCCTAAATCTGGCTATATTCAGTACCTGCTCCTAGAACCTCACCCTCTACTGGCTATTTATACTCAGATGTCATCTGCTGGTTGGGAATCCTGCTATCATGCCTTAAGTTGACAGGCGATCGGACTTTTGCTGTGGCGGGCCCCTCAGTGTAGAACTCGCTTCCCACAGATGTTTGTCTCAGTTCTTCCCTCCTCACCTTCAAAAAGCACCTGCATTCTCCAGGTTCTTTTAGAAGATCCACTGCCCCCTTAGTACATTTTCTCCCTCACCCTTAACCTTACCCTTTCTGTTTTAAAATGGATTTTATATAGATTTTAAGTAGTTTTGTGTTGTTTTGTTGTATTCTTACTACTACTACTTATCATCTCCATAGCGCTACTATTTATTTATTTAGATTTTTGATCCCACCCTATCTCTTAGGCTCAGGGTGGCTTACAATTCTTTAACTTATTAACTGAAACATTAACACCTAACTAATTAACTCAACTCTTAATCCTCACAACAACCCTGGTTAGGCTGAGAGATCTGTGACTGGCCCAAGGTCACCCAGTGAGTTCATGGCTAAGATGAAACTTGAATCAGAAACCTCCCCCGACCTCCTGGTCCAAGTCCTGAACTCTAAACCACTACACCACACTGGCTCGCTACTAAATTAAATTAATTTTGTACTGTGTACTAGGCATACACAGTGCTTTACAGTCACAGATTTTCAGAGACGGGTCCCTGCCCAGTGTGCTTATTATCTAAGATAGACAAGGATGAAAGGAACACCCAGGGAGAGACAAGCACACACATCCCCATTTTACAGATGGGGAACTGAGGCTGAGACTTGCCCAAGGTCACCCTGTGAGTTCATTGGCTAAAGTGGGATTCAAACCTTGGTCTCCCAGGTCCAAGTTCAGCACATTTTCTACACCACCACACTAGCTCTTAAGTTGTAACGTGTTTTAAGCACCATTGAGCTGGGGCAGGTGGTGGTGGTGGTGGTACTATAAAAATAAAATTTATTATCATGGCTGTTTTTAGACAAGATGGTACCACGCAAGTCCACCTAGTGGACACATGTGGTACCACCCATTTAAAAGTGGCAGTGGGTGGGCATGTGCTCCTGCAACCGACAAACCTCCACCCATCTGCCTGCATGGAGCAACTGGGAAAAACCCAGGTTGCTCTGTGTGGGAGGCATGAGTGACTGGTGGGTGGGTGCACACCAAGCACACATCCATCCGCCACTGTCTAAACCCTCCCGCATCCACCAAAAGTGCATGTGCACTTCACTGAGCGCACATGGACCTGCCCTGCCCACAGTGTCCATCTAAAAATGGCCTGTGATAAAAATGTATTATTTTAAAGTAGAGTCAGCTCTCAGAAATCATAACACTGGTTTAAAAATAATGAGATTTATTAAAGTATACATGATCTTCTTTTCATTTCTGTTTTTGTTTCTAAGCTTGTAAGTCACTGTCATGCTTAAAAACTTCCTGCATTAAGCATGAAGGCTAGAACTTTTTTTAAAAAAATAAAAGCTGCAATTTTGAAGATTTCTGAAGCTAGGATTTAAAAGAACATTTAAAGTCACAAGACGTGTAGCACAATCATGAGAATTCAGAACCCCGACACTGAAACTACACCAGCCCCAGCAGCAGTGTTGGTGACGTGGGACCCCAAACATTTTACAGGGGCAACCCTATTTTGAGACTTAAATATAATCCATGAACCCCCAAATACATCAAACAAATATCAGTTGGAGTCACACATGATGCAATTCCTCTTACAGTTGTGGCCCAGTTGTAGCTGAGTTTGAGAATCTCCAAGCTACTGGTTTCAGTGCAGGGAAAATTCCTTGAGGTGAATGTCGTGGGAATTTCTTCGGGCTGCTTTTAGATGAGTGGGTCGTCGTCGCACAACTCGCTTGCGCAATATTTCAAAATCCTGCAACGCGGGATTACACGAGATGCCCAGCGGGGATCAAGTGCATGAAAGGCGGTCACGCATTCTTTACCGACTGCGAATTAAATACCTCACAATCGAGGTATTTAATTTGCGGTCAGCAAAGAATGCACGACCACCTTTCATGCACTTGATCCCCACCGAGCGTCTCGTGTAATCCCGCATCGTGGGATTTTGAAATATCAAGCGAGCGGGTTGCACAACGGTGACCCACTCGTCTAAAAGCGGCCTCAGAGAGATTGGGATAAGTGCATCAATGCTGTATGTGTGACCAAATGCAGGATTGGCACGACTCCATTGAAATCAGCAGGATTATGAGGGCTTTTGCCAAGGAGGATTCTGGCCTTGTGATTTTTATTATGCATAAATAACACTGAATTCATTGTGCAACTTTGCTCTATTAGATCAAATTATAATGAAATGTAATTCCGTGTCTTTTGCTCTGTTTCATCAGCTATAAATAACCAGCATCTGTAATGCTACCAAATGCCAAATATTATCAATGCTAACAGATTTTATGCAATTCTTAACTTGTTTATTAAAGCGCATAATTTTTTTTACAGTTCAACATATTCCTGGCATGCTTTATCATTTACTGTAGTTTATTTTCTTATTGCTTATATTTATCACCATAGTATACAATAGTAAAATCCTATGCAATTCAATTTTAATTGAATTAACCAGAGTCCTGCATACTGGACCAAGCCATTGCGGCTGCCGCGTCGGGCCGGAAGCAGCATGGCCCGGGATCCCGCCGGGGATCCCGGGCCGTGGCGCGCGGCCAGACGTGACTTTTCGTTGGTCCCGGCCCGGGGTCCGTTTGACCACGCTTCCCGGGACCTTCCCCCGGCTAACTCGGGAAGCATGGTTCAAACAGACCCTATGTGGGGATTCACCGTGGCGAACATCTGGCGCCCCGCAAACAGACGTTCGAGACACGGTGACCACAGGTGGGTATTCACCGTGGTTCACCGTGATCTCGTAACGTCTGAAGACACCCTTAGTCTCCCACACCCACAGAATGCTGTAGTGTCACAATGTTGTGACATCACATAAATGCAGGTCTCCTATAAGGTAGGATTGAATTCAATTTAAACATCACAAACTGAAGAAAACGGAAGCCAGATTAAACAGTGACATCTATTTTCTGAGCATATGCAGGAAAGAAAATACAATCATCATAGGTCTTACTAACTTCCACCCTATGGCCATGATATACAAACTGAAGTATGTTGACCAACTCTGCAAAAGAATCTCAGGAAAAATGAGGAAACACCTATTACACCAAACATACTCAAAAAGGAACCAGCTGAAACCAGAAAGACAGCAATCATATTCAGAAACTCATCCATTTCACCCTTATATCACAACTTCACTTTCAACAACAAAACATAAGTTTGCAAACCCTGAGAAGGGCCCTCCGCTCCCTGCATAGGGGGCGGGGGGGGTGGGGTTGCCGTGCCCCGCTCTTCCCCGCACGGGAAATGGGCGCGAAAATGTGCACGGGGTTGGAAACCCCGTTGATTCGGCCCGTGCACCATTGATTGGTGGCTCGGGCATCAGGTGTGCCCAGCAGGGACTCCTGATTGGACGGTGCGGGGGCAGCTCCTCCCCTTTGCATAGGAGGGGGAGGAGGAGCAACTGCCGCCCGTGCAGATCTCTCCTCATTCGCAGCAAAATCCCAACAGGGAAGCAGCAAGGCAGTTGCAATCCTGCCTGTAAGCCACCTCCAGGGCTGAAAGGAGCAATAACAAGTAGAAGCAGCAGCTGAGTTACACTGCTGCTAATCAGGATGGGAAGGCAGAAGAAGAAAGCAGCAGGAAAAGAGGCACAAAGGGCAAAAAAGCGCCCAGCTACCACATTGGAGCCAGAGCCTCCAGCTGCCATGCAATGCCCCACAGAGAGGGGAGAGGTGAGTGATGCACCCCCACCCCCATCAAGGGCTGAAATGCAGAGCAGGCTCCAAGCATGCGAGGCACTAGCAGCCTCCATGAGAAGCCTAAGGGAGGGGGAAGAGGGGGAAATGAGCACCCCCCCTCCGTGGGATATGAGGATGGGAGAGACCTCACAGCCCTCAGTTTGCGAAGTTTGGAGGCCAGGGACTCGTGAGCCTGTGGTATTTGGCCGTCGGGGGGGCAGACCCATTATTCCCCCAGCAAGGTATAGAGAAGCTGTGGGAGAATATACACAATTCCCAAGGGGACGCAGCCAGCTTTGCAGGGCAGGACCAGGAACGGGTGGACAAGAAAGGGCCCTCCCCACTCAAGGTGCTGCCCCACAGAGCTCCAGCACCATACTGGCACAGCATGATGGAAGGGGAATAATTACCCCGGGGCAACAATCTGGGGCCAACTCTGGATGGAACCAGAGGCAGATGCTGGGGGGTTCGAGGGCACAGCCTTCTGCAGCGCTAGGTGCCCCGCCTGCGGAAGGGGTTGCCCAGGGGGAGGGGGGCAATTTTCCTCTCCCACCAGAGGCAACAGAAAGAGAGAATAATGAGACCGAGGCAGAGTATAGCGCTGGCGAGATTGACGCTGGAGACCAAGCCATGTGGCAAAGGATCCAGGCACTCGAGAGTGAATTACATCTGATGGCGGAGCAAGGGAGGCCACCGCCACAACACATGAGGGGCGAAGCCGGCCGGCAGCAGGAAGGTGAGGAGCCGCAGCTGTGGGAAGGGGGCTGCAGAGAAGGGGGAGACCAGGTAAACGAGCCCCACTGGCTGGTTAGATCAGATCACCGGCTGCAACAACAGCTGGCAAAGGCCACGAATAGAGGGGGCAGCTTGGCAATGGGGGAAACAACAATGGGGGAGCAGCAAGTGCACCAGCAATGGGAACAGCAGGCACACCCCACAAACCAACGTAATACACCACAAATGTTGTGGTGGAATGGGATGTGGGTAAAAGTGACGCCAGTCCCTACACCAGCAGGGTACCAAGCTGTGGGTTCAGGTTTTCGGCCACAAGGGGCAATCCAACATAAAAGGGGAGTGAGCCCAGAAAATCCTTCATATGCTAATCTAGCAACACCCCCCCAGCTCATGGCCCGCCCCTTACCACCCATGGGGGGTGGTTATTCAGAATTATCCTCTCCCATAGGCGAGCACCTCGCCTACGCCACCAGGGAAAAGATATGGAGGGGCGAATACATAGATATATTCGCCCTCTTATTTAGTGACCCGATTCTAGACCCTGCAGAGAAAGATGACCAAAAGGAGAAGGAGAGATTCAGAAGGCCCAAAGCAGACAGAAATTGGGCTAACTGGTCATCTGCTTACTCGGTTTATTTAGGGGTAGTGCTGGAAGTTTTCCCAGAGCGGGCGGTAGAATTGTTGAAATATGCTGACATAGTGAAGAGAGCCTATGGGGTTGGCCCCCCTGGCGCATGGCTTCGTTACGATGAAGCCTTTCGCCACAGGGCATCCTTTACCCCGGGACTGCGATGGGATCGGCATGCCCATGATCTCTGGCTGGACTGCATGGTCGATACGACCAATGCACCCAAAACAGACAGCGGTCACATTCTGATAAAAGGGGGAGTAGCCCCAGCAAATGACCCCAACAGGTACGAGAGTAGGCGGGCCCCGAATGCGACATGTTGGGAGTACAATAGACATGGGCGGTGCACCAGGGGAAACTGTAAGTTCCGCCACGCTTGCTCGGTGTGTGGAGGTTCCCACTCAGTTTCCACGTGTTACAGGGGAAAAGCAGGGGGCAATAGGAAGATACAGCCAGGAACGGGATCGAACGCAAACTATCAAGGTAGCCACCAGGGGGTGGGAAGGGGAAAGGGGCCCAACCCCAATTGATGTGATGAAGCTGAGGAGGGCCCTGACACACCACCCAGACAAGGAAGAGGTGCAATATGTGCTTCGAGGTTTTCAATTCGGTTTTGTGATCCCAGTAATTAATGTTCCCATGGGTCGTGAACCACCTAACCTGAAGTCAGTAAAGGGAATGGAAGATCTAGTGCGGAGTAAGATTAGGAAAGAAGTAGCTGAGGGACGGATAGCAGGCCCATTTGACCAGCCCCCCTTTGAAGATTTTATGATATCCCCATTGGGGATAGTGCCGAAGAAGGCACCGGGTGAGTTTCGGCTCATCCATCACCTGTCATACCCAAAGGGGCGTTCGGTGAATGATGCTATACCGAAAGAACTTTCCACAGTGAAATACACATCATTTGACCAAGCCATAGAGCGAGTAAGAGCATTTGGAAAGGGGGCTCGATTAGCAAAATGCGACGTCAAATCCGCTTTTCGCCTTTTGCCGGTCCACCCCAACAGTTTCCACCTCCTGGGAATGAAGTTTGAGGGCGCATATTATTACGATAGGGCCATGCCTATGGGCTGTTCAGTCTCCTGCTCGGCTTTCGAGCGTTTCAGCTCGTTGGTTGAGTGGGTTTTTCGACAGCACATGGAGATAGGGGAGGTATCAAAATATTTAGACGACTTCCTGCTAATTGCCCCGCCAAGCCCGGGTGTGTGTGAACAGCTACTGTTAGAGTTTCAGCGTTTGGCTGAGCATCTGGGTCTCCCCCTAGCCCCTGAGAAAACGGAAGGTCCAACCACCAAACTCACTTATTTGGGGATTGAAATTGACACAGAGCGAAGCCTTTCCCGTCTCCCCAGGGATAAACTTAAATTACTTAAAGAAAAATTGGAAACATGCAGAGCAGCCAAAAAAGTCACGATACGCACAATACAGTCCTTAGTGGGAAGTTTAAACTTTGCTTGTCGGGTGGTTACACCAGGTAGGGCATTTCTCTCTCGTTTATACAAGCCACTGACAGGGAGCCCCCCCCAGCACCATCATGTCAGAGTAACCCAGGAGATTAGGGATGATTTAATGATTTGGGCGACCTTTTTAGAAAATTTTAACGGGGTAAGTTTTTGGCTAGACAAACTTAAGGAACAACCGCACCTCCAGGTACATTCAGACTCGGCGGGAGGAGTGGGTTTTGGAGTATATTTCAATGGACGCTGGTGCGCAGCCCCATGGCCTCACTCATGGACGGAAAATGGGGTCACACGAGATTTGACCTTTTTGGAACTTTTCCCCATAAGCCTGGCTGTACAGCTTTGGGCAAATGAATTTAAAGATAAAAGGGTGGTCTTTTGGTGTGATAACATGGCAGTGGTCCATGTTATCAACTCCATGTCATCTCGTTCGCCACGGGTGATGCGTTTGGTCCGGGTCATGGTTCTTAATTGCCTCAGGAATAACATATTATTCACGGCACGTCATGTTCCTGGGGTTGATAATACCATTGCCGACGCGCTCTCTCGGTTACAGATGCAACGATTCAGGGAGTTAGCACCAGAGGCGGCACCCAATCCAGAGATACTCCCCAAAGGGCTGTGGAGCCTTGGCGAGTAGAAATTCAGAAGATCGTACAGGGATCCCTTGCCCCCCGCACACAGGCAGCTTACCATCGGGCATATGGGGAATTTCAAGAATTTAGGTTTCAAAAAGGGTGGAGGTTGGTTTTCCCCATACAAGAGGATGAGCTACTGCAATTCATTTTACACTTACGTAGAAAAGGTTTAGCAGCAAAAACTATAACAGGAAAGGTGGCTGCTTTAGCTTTCATGAGTCGGCTACATGGGCACCCCCCTCCGGACAAAGGCTTTTTCGCGAGGAGAATGATTGAGTGTTGGGCGCGCGAAAAGGAACACCAACCAGACGAAAGGGCCCCCATTTCCCCAACAGAATTACGTGCATTGTGTGACACACTTTTAGGCATCTGTTTTAACCATTATGAGGCACTGCTTTTTTCCACTATCTTTAAGGTAATGTTCTTTGGAGCATTCAGGATAAGTGAGGTGGCAGCTGATGGGAGACATGATAGATCAGGAAGGGCTTTGACAGTACGGGACGTCCGGATTCATGAGGGAACTTTAACGATCAGGTTACGCCGATCAAAGACTGATCAAAGAGGGCGGGGGCAAATTGTCACCTTGCACCGGTCAAGTATAACAGACATCTGCCCATTCAGAGCAGTACAAGCATACCTACAAGCACGCACGTCCAGTCAAGGAAACTTGTTTATACATAGAGACAATACACCCATCACACGGTATCAGTTTACGAGTGTTCTAAAGAAAGCACTACGAATGGCAGGAATGCCGGCAGACAGGTATGGAACACATTCATTTAGGATAGGTGCTGCAACGACAGCGGCAAGTGCAGGTTTGTCAGAGGCAGAAGTTAGAAGCATAGGCAGATGGCGTTCACGTGCCTATCAGGGATATATACGACCGGGACTACAAAACTAATGACTTCTTTTCCATTTATTCAGGATATAGAAAAGATCAGGAAACCAAGACGGTGGTGTGGATAGTCGGCCACAGTTTCATTCGCAGGGCTGAGGATGCGGCGATGCAATCCCATGGGGGGACACAATTGGGTTTGAATCAGAGGGCACACATACATTGGATAGGAAAGGGGGGTATGAAATGGGAACACTTGCTACCAATGTTGTCCCGGGTAACGAACCGTGAACAACCAGGCATCCTCATTATACATTTGGGGGAGAATGACCTGAGGGTTAAGACTAGCGTTAATTTAATAGTTCATATTAAGTCACAGTTACCGTTAATAAGAAATATGTTCAAGGGGGTTAGGATCTTGTGGACACATCTGGTTCCACGCCTTAGATGGGGGGATGTCACTCAACCCAGAAAGATAGATAAGGCAAGAAAAGGGGTAAACCGAGAAATTAACAAATGGTGGTTGGGCCTAGGAGGTGGCTGCATACGGCATATACGAATAACCTATGCAAGACCCGAACTGTTTTTGGCTGACGGGGTACACTTATCCCCCGAGGGCAACAGCTTGTACCTAGACAGCATAGTAAGGGTGCTCGAAGATATGGTGTGAAGTGGAGTTGGTGGGGCTACGGCGGGGGCCAGGATTGGCCTGAGCCGTAGTGATGGCAGGGGTCCAGTATGGTTAATAGGATTATTTGGTAGGTAGGGGTAGGTTAGATAAAAGAGTCATCTCCATAAGAGATGGAGGGCTGATACCTGATGATAAGCAGGGCATGGCTACAGCAAGATCATCCCTCTGGGAGTGGTGTCAAAGAAGGGTAAGGGCAAGCATGGCCCTCAATTCTAATGACACCATCATCCTTACTCGTGCCCGAACGGGCATAATTTTCCCCTTCGGCCTTGGCCAGGGAGCTGTTCGAAGGGGATGTTTAATGTTCAATTTGGTGATGGCACAGGAGGGCATATCCAGGCCATACACCTGTTTGTTAATATGCTTCACGTTTTAGGTTTAAAATACTGGACCCAAAATTGCTTAGAAGCAATTCCACCAACTTCCATGATTTGTTGAATAAAGAGTGCGGCCAATTTAAAATCCATTTATGCCTCTGTGTCTCATTTCCTGGGGGGGGGGGGGGGGTGCGTCGGCAACAGTGATGGTCATGAAAATAGCTTCCCAATATGTCAAACTTTTTATGGGCATCTTGAAGAAAAATACCTGGGAAAATATATATTTTAAAAATTCCTCTGCCACAGGTACATTAATATTTTTTTTTCATTTGCTGGTCTGAGCTGTTCTCAGGAGGGGCGGGATATAAATTGACACAATAAATAAATAAATATAAACCTACACTCTCTTAGAATTCCTCTGTAACTTCAATCACCACCTCTCAAACGTTATACAGTAGTATCAACTTCCTGGACACCATGGTCAACATAATGAATGGAATCCTACAAGAAATCTACAGACCACTATATTACAGAACTGGAAGAGCAGCTCTAGATTTAAGGCAGTTTGCACACTCTGGAAAATCACAAACATTCTATTCATTATAAAATAAAAATGATTTATCCTATCACTGTGACATTTTGTAGGAAGGATTGCTTGAGTGAGAGGAAGAGGCTGTCCAAATCTTAGAAAGATCCGTTGAGAAACAGCCAAGTTAAAACAGGTTTTCCCCCTCCCCTGCTTTTTGCAACCAGTTTCTCTTGACGCAGAAAAGTGTTTAAAGTTATTTGACACAAGGTGTAGAGGTGTCAGAAAATGCATATGTGCATTCTAGTCCAAACTGAGGACAAACTGTGTACATGGCATGGAAGTTAAGGAGAGAGCCATAACTTACAAGTTCCAGGGTTTTTGGAGCCTAAATGAATTTGTAAGCGTAGTAACTCCTCTCTTAAACCAAAGGCTTTTGATCCTAAAATCTATCTCCAAAGGTCCAGCAATCACCCAAGACACATTAAAAATTTGTACCTACAGCTAGACAGATGCCACAGAATATGTTCTGAAGGAAAGGTCAATGATGTACACCTTGCCACTTTAAAAATTTCCTTTACTATGCAAGTGCATTCAATCAGAGAAATGGACAATATAACAAAATGGGCTGTGCAAATACATCGAGAAAACCTGCTACAATACGGAGAGTTGGAACCTGCCAATTGCACAGTTAGGTATCACTTACTGGCCCCAATCCTATTCCCTGCGGAGCTTGCGCGGAGCGGTAAGCGCACACATGGTTTTTGTGGGGCTCAATGCACCCCGTATGGGGCTTTGCACGATTTGCGCATGGCTGCACATACGTACCACTCCACCCGGGCTCCACAGAGACTAGGATCGGGTCTACTATGCCACACTGGAACTTATTTGTGACATCATCAGATTATTACAATTCATACTCAATGGGGACAAGGCCCTGAGAGAAATATTTCCTGAACCCTCTCTTCTTCCCTTCAAATAACTCCCCAAGACTCTCAGAACTGATTACCAGGAGCAAACTCCCTGCTACCCAGGATAACCTAACCTACCCATGCAGGAGCAAGACTCTTCCAAAGCAGCAGCTGTAAAACATGTCAACACATCTTCACCACAGGCATCATCAACACCCCCCAGGAAATAACACTTAAAGTACAGACGACTTAACACATGCACATAAAAAAAAAAGGCTGTGTTCTTCATTCAGCACACTAACTGCCTACATGGAAACTATGCTGGAGAAACCAGTAAATCTTTTCTGTTTTGCCTTCATTTTGCTCATGGAAGCTAATGAGAAAACTCCCACTGACTCTATTGGTTTAGGTTCAGCACCCAGACTAATACCTATATTTGCCAAAACAAAAAACTTTACATTTTAAAAAAACGTTAAATGCACAAGTTTTTAAAACTAAAAACTTTCCTCTTCAAAAACATCACAAAATCCTTTTGACTGTAGCTTAAATTCCAAAAAACATACAAATTCATTACAATTACAATTTAAAAAAATTCAACTCCATACATTGCAACAAGACATAAATGCCAAAAAACATGGAAATTATTTCAGAATTTGAGGAATAGTTAATATTGTATCCTCATCAACATAAATGTAATATATGTACTTAATTCCTTATCATACATACTTTTATTCATTTTTATCAATAACTAAACTTTCACATTTTTTCATTATTAAACTTTAATTTATTATCATAATTTGACAATGAACAATTTTTTCAGAGTGCATTAACTTTTTCTACAGAACTGCATTCTGTACAACGAATTCTATAATGTTCTCTACACTGACATTGTTAACAGTTTATTGTATAAAGTGTATACAATTTGTATACATGTAAAGGACAGAGTTAATGCACTCTGAAAAAAAAGTTCATTGTCGTTTCCATACCAAGTGAAAAGTCTGCAACTTTTGAAAAGGTTCAGACTTTTCACTTGGTATGGAAAGTTGCAGACTTTTTGACTCTATACTTTTGACTCTATGAAAAGTCTGCAACTTTTCAAAAGTTGCAGACTTTTAAAAGTACTGAGTCAAAAGTCTGCAACTTTTCATACCAAGTGAAAAGTCTGTAACTTTTGAAAAGGTGCAGACTTTTCACTGGTATGAAAAGGTGCAGACTTTTGACTCTGTACTTTTGACTCTGTGAAAAGTCTGCAGCTTTTCTCTCTCCCCACCTCTCTTCTCCCAAAAGCAAATCTGCTCACTTCTCAAAATGGGGGGGAGAGCGGGAATCAGCAAGTCCCTTTTTATCCCTGACCCATTTTACTTACAGCCCAGCTACATTTCCCTTTGCAAGCAAGATATGCTAATTTGCAGCAGCAGCCGCTGCCACCACCGTCTCTTCCCTTGCCCTGCAAAATCAGGAGCCACATACTTTCTATTCCTGACCCCGATAGTCAGGAGGGAACCGGCCCAGGGCTTTGCCCCAAGAGTTCTGCTGAGTTCTGATGTTGTGGGGGAGGGGGTGGATGGGAGTCAGAGTGGGGTTGGGTGAGTTGCTGGGGGGGAGAGGAGAATAGGAGCGGGGGTTGGGGTGGCATCCCAGCAGAAGCCGGCTCCCTCCGGCAGGCTTTGGAAGGAGCTGCTTCCCCCCAGCCCCAACCCCCATGGCTCAGAGTGCTGCCACAGCAGGAAAAAGCCCCCTCCCTGACTGCAGCAACTGTGCGCACACACCCCACACACGAGATCGATCCCATCTGGCAGCAGCAGCCGCTTGAACGAGCTGCCTGCCTGTGCGGCTCCAGGGAACTACAAGAGCACGCTGGATGGGACTCGGAACCCAAGTGGAGATGAAAGAAGGGAAGCAGAAGCCTCGAGGTGGCTAGCGGTGGTGGGGAGCATCAGACAGAGTTTGATAGCAGTGGAGTGAGTGGGAGGAAGGGGCAGCCAGCTGGGCACTCAGAAACCGGTCAGAAATTTTTTTGCCTGAAAGAAAATTGCAGGGTAACACTGAGGATGCAGGTTGAATGGGCACCTAAAGGGGTCCCATATTTTGGAAGAACTGCAAGACTGATGCAGCATGGATGTGTAAATATTTTCCCTGAAGTTCAGGAGTTTTTTCACAGTGCCAATCAAGCCACTGAGGAGGGGGTGTTCCCCCGAAACGCGTTTGGCTGGCGGCAGCTAAAGGTGGATGCAGCACACGTCAACATTGGGAGGAAGCTGCAAACAACATTGCCCTGGCAAGAACCTCCTTGGACTGCACCTTGGCTGGGAGGCAGCTGAAGGTTGTTTCATTGCAAATCCACATTGAGACGAAATTGTTCAGAATATTGCCTTGGCAAGAACATTTCTGGATATTCATCCATTGTATTTTAAGATGTTTTGTATATATGGCTTTACTCTCATCCTGAGCCCCGAAGGGGGTTTGTTTTGTATATAATTGAAGTTGTGATAAGCTGGCAAATAAATAATACTTTTTGAATATAGATGTTGTATTAAGACTAATGCACTTAGTGTCACATACAGTTTTCTTTAATGGAACCATATCAATATTTATGGAGGTTTTCCATCCATCATAGTTTTTTCTCCATTTATCTGCAGCCAGTCCCTCCCCTGCCTCCCTTCTCCTCCAAGATCACAGCTTTCTGCCCAGCTTTCCCCTCTGCTTGAGAAGCACAGGCAGTACCACGCATGCGTTAGCCAGCAGAACCAATTAAATTTTTTTAAATAACTCTGTTTTGGCTGCACAAAATGCTCTGAGACTCCAGCAGCACTTGGTGTCGATCTCAGACTACAAAGCTGTGAAGTCTCAGGGCTCAACTCATCCGGGGTGAGGAGATATCCATGGTTCAAAATCGGGAGGACGGTGTGCATTTGACCACAACCAATTAGCTTTTGAGCAGTTGTAACTTTTTATTTTCTGACTCAATCTTCTTCAAACTTTCCATGTATGACGGTCCTCACAAACAGAACCATGGGTAAAATTTTCAGAACTGTAGCTTGGGTTGTTTCATCAATATTGGGGCTTCAATAGTCCCCTGTTTACAATGGAGAGTGGTTGTGCATTTAATAACTTCCTTACAGCTACCGCTGTATGGAAATTGTGCAGTTTATTTTCATACCTTTTGTCCCTCCACTGTGGCCTCTCTTACGTTACCTAGGGAGGGAAACTTCTCCGAGGGCAATCGTGTTTGTATTCTCATAGGAATTTGCACAGGAAGGAATGCGCTATTCTGCTTTTATACTGCAAGAACATTCCTGCATGAACAAGTCCCCTGATGTAGCTTTTACTGCCATGGGTGTTTTTGCAGCACAAAAGCGGAACAGCACATTCCTACGTGTGCTAATTCCTGTGGGAATACAGCCACAATTCCCCTCATGGAATTTCCCTCCCCTCCCATATAATGTGAGAAAGCGGTCATAGTTTCTAAATATTTCTAAACAAAATAACTTGGCATAACCTAAAGGATGAAACTTTTCCATCTTCCCAGATAACGTGACAAAAGTGCCACGGTTTCTAATATTTCTAAACAAAATAACTTGGCATAGATTAAAAGATTAAACTTTTCAGTAAAAGTAAGAAAAAGTGGCTGTTGTAAACGAAACACAAGAAACATTATTTCCAACATATAATTGCAGAAAAATATACCTACCCACTTTTTCAATTCATGCAACTATATGATGCATTTCCACAGGAAACATAGGATATAAAGTGGATGAAGTTACAATGTACTATGGATCTCTCTTATTCCCAGATGAAAACACTTATGGAGATGAAAATTTCCTCATTAACTCCGGCTATTATTAATATTAGTTTTTGCACAAATCAGTCTGGAGCCTTTTTGCAAGTGTTACAACCTTCAATAATTAAACCGGATACTGTATTAAATGTTGCGTTGACAATGATTACTCCACAAAACCCAATTTCTACAACCCCAATTGAAATACAAAGTTAAAGCAATGTTAATGTGATTTAATTAGCTATCTGCTATCATCATCAACATGAGAGGTTGATATCAGATTCAAATTAATGCTTCTGAGCAGGAAATAGGAACTGTGAGTGACCTATCTCTGAAAGTATCAATTGATAACAGAATCTACGTATCGTCTATTCGGTTTTTAAAGGCTATTCAGCCACATGAGATTGCATAAAAATGATAGGAAAGAGCTTCCTACAAATTAAAATTTAACAGAGAGATATAGCAGTCACACTCAGATTGGTCCTAATTTACACTCTGTGGTGTTTTTTCTTTACGCTCACCAACTTTGTTGGTCAAATATAGAATTTTAGTAGTTTTTTACTCCTGCTTTCACTATTAATAATGAGTAGATCAATACCTAAAGCATATGGGAACTCTCACCAGCACCAGAGCTTTGAGAAGTTAGAAGTTTTAGATGTTAACAAAAATATAAGACCTTGATACTGAAGATCAATGAACCATCTAATCTCTTACCCCACTTCCCCTTTCCCACACGGACACCTCAATGCTCGGGCAGGGAAAAAGAGAGAATCTGGATACGTGGGTCTCCATTATTTCAGCCTTCACAACAACCCTTGGCAATGAGTCCCACGGGTTAATTGTGTGTTGAAGTACTTAATTTTATTCATTTAAAACTCTTTGCCAGGTAATTTCAAGTGTCCCTAAGTTCCAGCATTATTAAAAGTAATCCTATAACTATGTGGTTTAGTAGCAATGAGCTTTTTTTTTTTCCTTTTTGGGGGAGGCAAATATGTTTTAATTTTGAATACTTTTTGTAAAACCCATCTTTTCAGGATCTTAGTTGCTCTTATAATGGAACTAACCTTTTATTCTAACACTGGGACATATTGCTTTGGCACATGGAATTATAGTTGTCAACATTCTATTGGTTACTGCAATTAAAGCAGAATTTTTAAGTGCTGCTATTAAAAACCATATATTTCATGACTAGATGTACCCTTGTCGCTGTAATACAATGGACTACATTCTGTTCTCTTTTATTCCTGTGCAATCCTAATGAAATCCACAAGGGCAAGATCCTAAGGATCCCCATTAGTCATGCATATTAGCATCTTTTTTTCTTCAACTTTTCTTCAGATTTGCACAAGGGAAGTACTCACATAAGCTTTATTCCAGAAAGATGCTAAGCATTCTGGCTCTGATCCAGCAAAGAATCTATGCATATACTTGAGACACTTATTAGGAATGTGCCAGAATGTTCAATACCTTGTTGGAACAAGCCCACAGTGAGAGTTTAATGTGAGGAATGGAGACTGAATCAGGCCCACAGATGCTTCCAAATGTAATGTAGGCACTTGGGCCTCATTCACAAAACATCCTTCCCCAGTGTGCACTCACCACTTGCTCCTTAATCTGTGTTTGTATTGTATGAAGAATGCATTCACACACCTAATGATTCCCCTGCTTTTCCCTAGCCCCTTTCTTTTTTCCCCCTTTCCCTGTGGTATTTCACACAATGCAGATGGCATGGAGGAATGTCCTTGTGACATCCCTGCATGCAGTGTTCAGGGATGGAGTAGCATGGAGTAGAAAAGGGAGTCCCTGCTCCAAAACTCTTTGGCCATGCCTCAGCGGTAGGAAGTGACATAGAGGAAATGATATATCAGCGTAACTCCCAACAGTCCTGATTGAATTGGGCTAGTCCCACCGTAGGTACTGATGAATACCACTGTTCTGCCTGCAAGGGATCTCAGTTCCACTGTGCGGAGAGACATATATTCAAGCCCCAAGCAGCTCTTTCCAAGTTTGCCCCATAATAACAGTGTCTGCCTGGGGACTAAAAATGGATTAACAAACTCATTAACTGGTTTGTGTTCATAACCTGGCCCCAGAAAGAAATCTGCCACAAAGAAACCCTTACTTGTACTGTCCTGGGCCCTCTCCTCTTCTCTATCTACACCCTGTCCCTTGGCAAACTCATTGCCTCCCATGGCTTCCAATATCACCTCTATGCCACCCCGAGCTGTTCTCAGGAGGGGCGGGATATAAATTGATTAAATAAATAAATAAATATGCTGACAATACTCAACTCTATCTCCCCACCCCCTCTTTTTCCCCTTCTGTGCAAGCTCGCCTCATCAACTATCTCTCTGATATCTCCGCCTGGATGTCCCAACGTCAGCTCAAGCTCAACATGGCTGAGACTGAACTCCTTATCATTCCTCCCTAGTAGGGGGCGGGGGGGGGATTCCGGTTCTCCTGAGATCCAATATTGCCGGTATTTGGGTGTATCGGCTTAATCCGATAAATCCGATATTTACCTGTACTGGCATACTGGATTTTTAACACTGTCCGCGGTACTGGATTTTTTACATTGCGGCCATTGAAGTCAATAGCCGCAATGTAAAAAATCTGGTACCACGGCCAATGATAAAAATCCAGTAATCCGATACTGGTAAATCCAGTACCAGGAAGATCCGATACCGGTACATCCTGTATTCTCCCCGGTGTCCAACCCCTACTCCCTACCCTTCCTTTCCCTCTTCCCTGTCCATCCTTATTGATGGGGTCACCATCCACCCCATTCCCCAAGCCCATAGCTTGGGTTTCACCTTCGATACTCACCTTTCCTTTAAACCTTACATCGACTCTGTTGCCAAGTCCTGTTGCTTCGTCCTCCACAACATTGCTCGGATTCGCCCCTTTTTCTCGGTCTCCTCAGCCAAAACCCTTGTTCACACCATGGCCATCTCTCACCTTGACTACTGCAACCTCCTCTTTACTGGCCTCTCCTGCTCTCACCTGCCCCCACCCCATCTCCATCCAAAACTCTGCTGCTAGGGTCATCCACTCAGCCCATCGTTTGACCACATGCAGCCTCTCCTCTCCTCACTTCACTGGCTCCCCCTTCCCGAACGCATCCTTCACAAACTCCTGGTATTCACTTACAAATCCCTTCACAACCTGGCTCCCCATTTCCTCTCAGCCCTAGTCTCCCTACACACTCCTGCACGCACTCTCCACTCCTCCTCTACCCCCTCCCTTGCTCTCTTTCATCTCCCCTGCTCCCCAAACCACCTTCATCCCTTCTCCCTTGCTGCCCCCCATGCCTGGAACTCCCTCCCTGCTCACATCCGCCTTGCCCCCTCCCTCCGCACCTTCAAATCCCTCCTCAAAACCCACCTCTTCCTCAACACCTTTCCCGATGCCTGTTAGAACTTTCCTCTCAATATTTACTGTCTGCCCTCCCTATTGACTGCTGCCTAACTGCAACCAAGCCAAGCACGTGCACCTGAGACTTCGCATCCGCTTGAATGTTATTTTTCCGTTGTCTCTCCCTATGTCCCCTCTCCTTGTCTCCCCCTTCCATGTCTATTAGATTGTAAGCCGTAGGCAGGGACCGCATCTATCTTATTGTTCTGTAAAGCACCAGGTAGGTAGGTACACAACTGTTGCTATACAAATGCTAATAACAACAACAACAACAAATAAAAAGTATGGTTGATTTCACAAATGTCTGCCAGGCTGCCATCTTTAGAACCACAAAATTTGAGAAACAATCACACTTCTTATCAGAATGTGGCCGACATCAAGAGGAGAAGAAAAGGTGGTGTGAAATCCCAGATGATCTAGAGGCATTATACCTGATTTCCCAACACAGCCTCCTCCTCACACAATCCACAGGCACTACATGGTTAATTCCCCAATTTCCCTCCTGTAGTCTAGCCAGGCTAATTTGTAGTTACAAAGTGACTGTGTCTTGCTGTTCATGACATTTTTTCTAGATTCAGACTATAGAAATAGGATTATTCTTTCTCCTTTCTGAGTAACTTACTGGTCTGGACCGGATTTCTTTGGCGTAGAGAGGTTTCAAAAATTCTGAATCTCCTTCTAGCTTTAGACCTTTTTCTGTGATTCTCAGGTTTCCCATTCCATCCTGAAAAAGACAAAAAAATCCCAATTAGTTATGATTGCTTAATACCCCAGGCTAAGAAAACAAAACCTGAAACGTGAAGTTATTGTATTTATTTATTTTTGTTCACAAGAACATGTAAAACACTGGGAGGCACTGTACAATGCAATTACATGTAGTATCCTTTTTAGCTCAGTGTTGGTGAGAAAATTCTATTCCAAGCATTCTGCAATGCCCCCCAGTAAACCATCTACACAGATGCCCTTTAGCTAGCCATTCTTTTTGGAAGAGATGATAGGGTGACATTATGAATTAACAGGCAACCATTCACTATAATGCTTTTGGTTTTCCATTCATGACAACTCAATATATAAAACACAACAATATTAAATTTTTGGTTATCGGGCTGATAAAAATGGAATTGCTTTATAACAAGAAGTATTGTTAATTCACAGTAGTTTGTTTTGTGTGCGTATATAACAGAGGTTGGCAAATGATGGCTTGGGAGCCACATGCAGTTCTCAAGCACCTGTACTTTAGCTCTCACCAGAAGTGGCTGCCGGGGTGTGTGACCATAGGTGAAAACAGTAGGGATGGGCGAACAGAACTGAGTTCGGAAATTCGGTTCGGTTCAGTTCGGAAATTCGGTTCAGTTCGGAAATTCGGTTCGGTTCAGTTTGGAAATTCGGTTCAGTCAACTGAACTATTCGAGTTTGGTCTGAACTCCGAACAAAGTTCGGAAATTCAAACCCCATTGAACTATATGGAATATTATCTTTTTGGCATGGGTGAACAGAGCCAATTTCAGAAATTCAGTTTGGTTCGGTTCAAAAATAGAGTTCGGTTCGGTCAACTGAACTGGTCGAGTTTGGTCCGAACTCTGAACTGCATTCGTCCATCCCTAGAAAACAGATGTGATAGTAGCCTGCGTAGCCCACTTTAACTCACCTACATGTTTGCTCTGTTCCCACCAAATGTTTGCCTGCGTCTGCCCTAGGGCGAGTGGCTGGCTAGTATGGGATATATCGGCTGGAGATGCTCAGAGATGCATCCTGGGTCAACGTCCGCTCACCCACCCCATGCCAATCTGGGCCAATGCAGGCCCACATGTCAGTTACGTCTGCCCAGCCCCACTGCAAGGCACGGTTCATGAATCGGGCCCCCACGCTCACCCCAGCCCTGCTGAACAGCTGATTGGAGGGACCTGGAGGAGCTGTTTGGTGCAATCACCAAGTCCACTAAACAGTTAAGGGGAGGCACTCCTGAGGCACCCCCATCAGCTGTTTGGTGCACGCACCTGGCCCGCAAAACAAAAACTAATGGGAGTGCGCTCCCGCTCCCCACCCCATGAGCTGTTTGGTGCACTCACTGGCCTGCTCGGACTTTTAAAGTGACAGGGAGTTGGCCCAACAGCAGCGGCCTGGGCCAGGTCCCTGTCACTTTGAAAGGCTGGCTGGGGCTTCCGTCAGGAGCACCCCCATTAGCTGTTTGGTGGGTCAGTGAGCTGAGCACGCTTATCAGGTGATTGGGCCAATGACCCTATCAGCTGTTTGAGGGCTGGTGAGTGCACCAAAAAGGTAATGGGGGGGGCACCTTGGAGCACCACCCATCAGCTGTTTGGTGGAACCTCTTTCTGAGGCCCACAGCTGCTACACCGCATTGGTCCAGGAGTCCTGTCCCATGTAGACAGTTCCTCAGGCCACCTTGGGGCATGGAGGAACCTGTGCCATCAGCCCCCATGCACAGATTACAGGATGAGGGAAGCTTGTGTGTAAAGCCCTCCCCGCCAACCCAAGGAGCATCAGCTGCAGTGGTTTGCCCCAGGGTGGGCCAGGGAGGCACCTCCCTGCCATCACATCTGTTTTCACCCTGTGATCCCACAGGAGGAAGAGAAGCCAAGTTGTCATTTCCACTGCCACTACTACTGGAGCCTTTTGGGGGCCATGGGAACAGGGGCAGTGTCTCCTGAGTCACTATGCTGCTGCCCAAACCTGCCAGACCACCTGGGATTCAGAGATTTGATGTGAAGGAAGGGGTAGGGGGAAGCCATGTTGCCTGTCCCCAGGATCATGGGAAGCTGATGATCAATGTAAAATGTGTTGTGGAACTTAGCGATATGAAAATGTTGGTATGTGGCTCTTGAAACTTTGGGAAATTTGCCCACCTCTGGGATATAACATCTGAAATTAAGACCTCTGAAATTTGACATGTCTGTTTTTGCTATATCTCTGCAAAGGCTATGCAGTACATTGTTGTGGATATTTAACAATTCCAGCAGTCCTCAAAAACTAGTGGCCAATTCTACCAAAATACAATATGGACAAACAGATTCATACTGTTTCCCAGGACTTTAAACAGGAACAAGAAATAATATTTTTCACTAAAGTACTATGCCAGAATCCCATTTTGCATGAGATTTTTTATATAAATTTGGAACAGAGGGGTGTTTGTTAGTGTGATAGGACAAGAATATAGATCCATTATAAGAAAGCAAAATAGGCTTACATTTTTAAAAAGATCACCTTAAAGCTTTTGAAAGTCATGTCATTTATTACAGCAAGCATTTTAGTCTAGTTGAAAATGTAATTACCAGCAAAAAGTGTATGTGCAGGAGGTGGAACTGCAAAGACAGATTAATCATTAAAGAAAATACACAAATGCCGAGTGTCATTTCTAACATTCAGAACAATTCTCAGGCTAGCAAACAGCAGCTTTACTGCCAAAGATAAAGTTTATGCTGAAATGCATAATTTTGGTTAAGAACTTTGGACCATTCCCTTTAAAATAAGTGGCCAGATGCTTAAGCTAAATGCTGACTGGCTACTTCCTGGGGATAAGCGTGGGAAGAATACTCATCTGTACATCTAGGTACATATATATCCCTTCCCCCCGCCCCCAATACGGTATTATCTTATTAAGATAATATTCTTGTAATAGCTATAAAAAGGGAATGAGAAGGATCAGGAAACTGTAGACCAGTCAGTCAGCCTGACTTCAATACCAGGAAAGATACTAGAACATAACATACTATAAAACAGTCAATCTGTGGTGAACACTTTGATGACAATGCAGTGACTGCTCATAGCCAGCTTTCTCAGGAAGAAGTCATGCCAGACTAAACGTGTCTCCTTCTTTGACAGTGTAACTAGTTTAGTGGTTGAAAAGTATACATAGTGTGGGCTGGAAGACGCTAGGTGCATTCACAGCTGGTTGAAGAACCATACTCAAAGAATGATCATCAACTGCTCATCGTCAAAGTGAGGTATCAAGTGGGGTCCCCCAAGGTTCTGTCCAGGGTCCAGTGCTATTCAACGTCTTTATTAATGACTTGGATGATGGGGTAGAGGAAATACTCATCAGGGTTGCAGATGACACAAAACTGGGAGGGGTAGCTAACACCTTGTAAGATAGAATTATAATTTTTAAAAAACCTTGATGTATTGGGCACCTGGGCTGAAATTAACAAAATGAAGTTCAGCTGAGATAAGTGTAACGTTTTGCATTTGGGGAAGAAAAACCAAATGCACAAGCAGAAGATTGGGGATACCTGCCTTAGCAGCAGCACATGTAAAAAGGATCTAGGGATTGTGGTTGATTACAACCTTAAGATGAGTCAGCAATGTGATGTGGCTGCAAAATTATTATTAAGGTTAATTTTAGTTTTCATTAACAGAAACCTTGTTTCCAATTTAACAGAAGTAACAATTCCACCCTATTTAGCACTGGTCAGATCTCACTAGAAGTATTATGTGCAGTTTTGGGTGCCCCATTTAAGAAGGACATTGATAAACTGAAGAGAGTTCAAAAGAAGGGCAACAAAGATGATATAGGGCCTGGACAGCAAGTTTTAGGAGAAAAGGGTGCAGGAAATGGATATGTTTAGTCCAGCAAAGAGAGGACTAAGGGTATTCATGATAGCAGTCTTTAATTATCTAAAGGGCTGCCTCCAAAAAGATGACAAGGAACTGTTCTGCGTTGTTATGGAGAGAAAGACTAAAAATAATGGGCGCAAGTTACAGGAAGGTAGATTTCAGTTAAATATCAGGAAAAACATCCTAACAGTAAGAGCTGTGGGGCAACTGAACAAGCTGCCTAGGGAGATTGTAGGATTTCCATTGCTGGAGGTTTTCAAAAAGAGTTTGGGCAGCCATCTATCATGAATTATATAGCTGTTGTCATCTTCCATCCAAGCAGGTGTTGGATTTGATTACCCTTGATGGCCTTTCCAACTCTAAGGGCGTTTTACTGGTAAAACCGGTTTTACCTCGATATCGAGGTTTTAAAAATCCGGTTTTAAAAATAATTTGTGAGCCACTGGGCATTGCTGTTTTCAATGGCACCTGGCGGCTGGTGACTTCTGGTGCATGTAAACACTCACCGCATCACTTTGTAAAGATTGGATTTGTCAATCGGCTAGATTCCCCCACTCGTCTAAAAACGCCCTAAGAGTCTATGACCTTTGTACTTAATATTACTGTGTATTTTATCCCTGTGAGATAGGGCAGTGCAATTATTAATTTCACAAATTGGGAACTGAGGCAAAGCATAGATTAAATTAGCTTCCCCAGAATAACACCAACAGCTGGGTCCAGGAGAAGGACCTGGATATACCGAGTCCCACTACAATGCTGCATCGACTGATTCATCTTCTTGCTCCAGGGTTAAAAGGTTGATTGTGCAATGTAAAACAAAGGAGTTCTGCTTGCTGGAGGTCATTGCTGGTCAAACAGAGAAATTATATTTTTGACCAAAACAAAATTGCAATTGCTTTCAAACTAAAACTGACGTTTTCAGCATTTTTGCAGGCATTTCATTTCCATGAAAATTTTGAAATTTTGCTTGCACATTGCAGCATTAAATGTCAAAAGTGTCAAAACAAAGTGCTGATCATGCTGAAATAAAATGTCAATGTTCTGACATTTTGAAAAATTTCAAATTAAAAAGCATACAATTGTTGATGAAACTTTGCAAACAGAATTTGACTTACAAGATTAAACATTCCTCTAACATTTCATTCTGATAAAACTTCTGAACCCAGTTTACTGGAGATGAGGCCAAATGAAGACTCTTGCCTAGAATGCATTTCCAAGTGATCCCTCCTCTGTACTGTGTTGCTTTCTCAGCAATCTCTTAGACCAGGAACACCTGTAAGATGGTGGTGTTTATTTCTTATAAATCATTTTAGCCAGGAGTAACAGAATGGCAAAGAGCCAAAACTGGCTCTCAGCTGGGAGCAGAGAACAATCAGACATTCCATTTTTGCATACGTGACTCACTTCCATTTTTGCAACCTACCTCTGAGCATTGTAAGCAATAATATGATAAATCAGATTCCTGTGAGGGAAAAAAAAATGCAAACAACTGACTCCTTATTTCAAAATGTTCAGATCTTCCATTTGATCTATGCGAGGATCATGTCTTTTCAGTAAAACATTACAAACCTCCACTGATCAGACATTCCACTACTGGAATAATGTGCATTCCTTTCCCTCTTCCCATTCAGATTTGATCTTCTTAGCTATCAGTCGTCATCTTCTCTCCACTCTAGCACTGTAATGGGCTCCCAGGCTCTAGACCTACTCAAATGATGTGCATATAGTTCCTAAAGCTCCTGGTACCTAGATGTGAAAAATCTTTTTGACAAATGGCGTGAAATGTTGGTTGCAGACCTCCAGCAAATGACTGCAAATAGTCTATTTCCTTTAGAAATTGTTTAGTTATGTGTTTCCAAGATGTAATGAAACGTCTGACAAACTATAATAGCGAACAAAATATATGTCAGAATTCTGTATGAGTTTTTCGTATGACTTTTATACAATAAGACAGGTATACAGATGCATCAAAACACAGCAGAATAGACCTATAATTAAAAATATTCCACCTTTAGTCAGTAAAGGAAAGTTAAAAGGAAGACAGGCATCTTAAGCTCATTCGAATGGCAATTATGCAGGAAAATTATATGCTTGTGGGAAAACTGCAACGGTAATTAGGGCTAAATGAGAAATTTTCTCACAAAAGAACTTGCAATTTTGAGAACCTGGATGAGTTCTCGGGCAAGTAAATAAAATAAAATAATAATAATAATAATTGCACATGCGCAAAATGGCCTCCAGACTGTTTTGCGCATGTGAAAAATGGCCTCTGCCCTTAACCAAAATGGCAGTGATATTATTGCTGTCATTTTGGCTAAGGGCAGTAGTCATTTTGCGTATGTGCAAAAGTCTGGCGGTCATTTTACGCATGCACAATTATTAATTTGTTTATGTTTTATTTTCTTGCCAAGAACTTGGCAAAATGGTCCTGATTCTCGATTCATCTGAGGGTATTTTCAGACGTTACGAGATCACAGTGAACCACGGTAAATATACCCACCTGTGGTCAATGTGTCTCAAACGTCTGTTTGGCGGCTGCCAGATGTTCGCCACGCTCAATCGGCACATGGGGTCAATTTGAACCACGCTTCCCGGACTAGCGGGGGGAATGTCCCGGGAAGCGTGGTCAAAGAGATCCCCAGCGGGGACCAAAAAAAAGTAACGTCTGGCCGGGCCGTGGCGAATCCGGCCTGACGCAGCGGCCGCATTGGCCCTGCTGCCCGCCCGTCTCCCCGGAGGGTGGGCGGCGGGAACGTGGAGGGGGCAGGGCCGTGCGGCCGCACGTTGTGCCGCGTGGCCCCACCCCTTCCCAGATTCCCCGCCGGGATCCCCCCAGCACGTCTGTTATGGCGTGATGGGGTGACCCCGGCGGGGAATGAATGGGGTGATTTCGGTACGGGGCCAAGAGGCCCCGTAATGTCTGAAATCACCCTGAGATGAACTGAGAATCAGGATTTGACACTATTTTTTGCTTTTTCAACATCTTGATTTATCCTAGTAAATAAATATCATCAGAGAATATGTACAAATGCAAAATTTCATTTCTAAGATTTAGAATAATTCACAAAGAAAAAAAAAGAAGTCACATAAGTTTAGATGCTCAGACAAAGCTTAGAATTTCCAGAGTACACAGTACCCCAAATCCTCCTTAAGAGCAGAGAAGAAATTCTGGCTCCACTAAAGTCATTAGCAAAACTCCCATTGATTACTATCGGGCCTGATTGTATTCTTACTATTAGACCAACCAACCAGTTTCACCTCCATCTTTTGTTGACTTTAGAGCAAGTCAGACATGCAGGTGGCATGGTGGCTCCCTGGTCTGGGGCAGGAAACAAAGGCCGCCACTCTCCAGGTTTGGGAAGGAGCCATCTTGCTACCTACATGCCCCGGGTAGGGGGGGGCCGCAAGAGACATGCAGGTGGCCGGCCAGCCACGCCCTGCTTCCAGTACCCCACCCCCACCATGATGGACAGTCATGCCCTGCGGTGGGAACAGTGGGTCCGAATAGATGCGTTGGCCCACTGTGGCCTGCATTGGCTCATGTGAGTGGCCCTCAGCCCAGGATATGCACCCGGGATCATCTGGGCGATTCATTCCAGGCCAGCCATCTATCGGCCCTGGGGCAGTAGCGGGCCAGTGGGGAAGCAGGTAGGCACTGAGTCCTGGGCCACAGCAGGCCAGTGTCACATCTGTTTTCACCCTTTGTTTGCTTTTAAGGAAGTAATCCAGGACTGAGTAAAAACAAACCTAACGCCACCTTAGGCTGCATCATCAGACGCACTGGACGCAAGACATGGGAAGTCATTGTGCCACTCTGCTCAACTCTGGTTAGGTCCCAGTTAGAGATCTGCATTCAGTTTGGGGCATCACATTTTAAGGCCAGAAAAGTTGGAGAGGGTGCAGAGAAGAACAACAAAGATGATAAAGGGTTTTGAACACAAGTCAGAGATTGACGAATTTGTGACTGCTCAGCTTAGAAAAAAGACTCCAAACATTTGAAAGGATGCCATAAAGAAGATGGAGACTAGTTGTTTTCTCTTGCTATGGAGGGCAGGACAAGAGGCAATGGGTACATGCTGCAGAAATGGAAATTTAAACTGAACATCAGAAAGAAATTCCTGACTGTAAGATCACTCAGGCATGGGCTGCCTACAGAAGTTGTGGATTCTCCACGAGTGGAGGTTTTTAAGAAGAAGCTGGATGAGCATATGTCTAAGATAATAAATAAACAAACAAATCATTTTTAAAAAAAAATTATTTATATAGCAACCCCCCACAAAATGATCCTTGGGTCTCCTCACAAAACACAATAAAGTGCAATAAAAGATACAATAAATAATCCATTTAAAACCATCTAATCAGGAAAGGCAAAGAGGAAGGAAAAGGTACACTGACTGGATCCAGAAGGGGATCCTCTAAAAGCACCCAGAGAATTAAAAAAAATCTTCAGGTGCTTTTTAAAGATGAGGGAGAAACTAAGACGAATATTGGGAGGGAGTTCCACACTTAGGGACCTGCCACAACAATGACCCAATCACCCACTGACTTAAGGTTTAGTGGCAGAATCCCCAAACAATTGATAGTTTCCAAGTACAGATAGTCATAAGATTTCTGGAGCAGGTCTCTAACACAGCGATGGTCTTCATCGTTCAAAGCCTTGAAAGTGATCTAGGATGATCTAGGTATTGCAAATCCTGCACCAAATAGGGGACTGCTGCACTCAACAACCCTCATGATCCCTTCTAGCTCTATGATTCAAACAGGTCGTGTTTATTCTGATTTGGATTGTGCCCTTCAGCTGAGCTGCATAAAAGTAACACTATTGTCCATTTCCCCGCATCTCCACAGGCTCTAAACTCCACGTCACCTTGGGATAGTCAGCTGTGTTTTGCGTATGCAGCTTGACAGCCTAAAATAAGTGATTGCTACTTAAGAAGAGCAAAGAGAAAACCCAAGCCAGATTTGCATGAATTATTAGAGAAATATGCAGGAGGAGACATGATTTGGGTGACAGGCCATGGGGGGGATTCAGTGGAACACTAATTAAATATCCTAAAGTTGCTGTTTGACTTGGCATTTGCCACGGTGTTCCTGTATTTCAGAAAGGTGGCAATTACAGCGTTTCACATAGGGTGAAAACAGATGTGACAGTAGCCCACATTAGCCCAAGACTCACCTGCACGTTTGTTCTGTCCCTATCAGATGTTCACCTGTGTCTGCCCCAGGGTGGGTGGCTGGCTGCTATGGGAAGCATTGGCTGAAGAAACTTTTAGATGTAGCCCAGTCTGAGGCCTGCCTACCTGGCCTAAACTGGGCTAACGGGAGCCCGCAAATCAGTTAGGCCTGCCCAGTCTTGCTGTGAGGTGGGGTCAGTGGATCAGGCCCGGAGGAGCATGCTCACCTGGCCCACCGAACAGCTGATGGGGGGAGGGCTGGGAAGCACACTCAACCCGGTGGCCAAACAATGATCAGGGTGGCCTGAAGTAGCACTCACCCCTACGAGCTCCAGGTGCACCTAGATAGCATCGGTTTCCTGGACCCAATTCAATCTGGGTTCCGCCCCGGCTATGGCACTGAGACGGCATTGATGGCCTTGGTCGACGACCTCCGCCAGGAGATGGATGCAGGATATTCAACATTTCTCATCCTGCTAGATCTCTTGTCCGCTTTTGATACCGTGGATCATGGGCTGCTGTTGAGACGGCTGCGTGACCTGGGGGGTCTGGATGGGACTGTTCTTGAATGGTTCAACTTTGGCGGATCTGGTTCCGGCTGGGTATGCCGTGCAGCATCAGCCCCGCATGAGCGGCCGGGGAGGAGGCGTAGCTATTGTTTTTAGGGAAGACTGGCCTGTTAGGAGGTATCCAGTGCCGGAGATTGTGGG
>QEPC01011131.1:521044-545090 GCA_003113815.1 Sphenodon punctatus
TCTCCGCCTGGAGCGACAGGTGGAGGCAGTCGCAAAGGCTGCTTTCCGCCAGTTGCATCTGGTGCGGAGGCTGCGTCCGTTTGTCTCCAGCCCGGACCTAGCCTCCCTCATCCATGCCTTCGCCACCTCGAGGCTGGACTACTGCAACACGTTCTACGTGGGGCCTCCCTTGTTCCTGGTTCGGAGGCTGCAGCTAGTGCAGAATGTGGCAGCCCGTCTCCTTTTGGGGATGGGTCGCTGGGAGCACATTACACCTGTGCTCCGGACTCTGCACTGATTGCCAATAGCGTGCCGAGCTAGGTTCAAGGTTTTGGTGCTGATTTATAAGGCCCATCACGGTCTGGGCCCCTCGTACCTCAGGAACCGCCTCGCCCTCCGCACCCCAGAGCGGCTGCTTTGGTCTGCCGGGGGTGCCTTCCTGAAGATCCCCCACGTTAAGCGGGGGGCCACAATGGAGAGGGCATTCTCAGTGGCCGGGTCACGCCTTTGGAACTCCCTTCCGGAGAAAGCTCACCTGGCCCCAAGCCTGTTGACATTCCAGCAAAGTTGTAAAACCTGGCTGTTCACCCAGACCTTCGGGGACGGGGGGTTAATGGGTTTTTATTTCCCCTATTGTTTTAATGTTGCCAGGGCCTTGTTTAACATTTTATTGTGTTGATGTGTTTTAAATCATTTTATATGTATTTTATGATGTTTTATTGTTGGAAGTCGCCCTGGGCTGTTTTCAGGAGGGGCGGGGTATAAATTTAAGAAATAAATAAACCACCAAACAGGTGATGGGGGTTCCAGGAGTGACCCCATCTACTGTTTGGCAGGCCAGGTGAGCACACCAAACAGCTGATGGGGGGGGGTCCTGAGGACCACCCCCCATTGGCTATTTGGCAGGCTGGGTGAGTGCACCAAACAGCTGATGGGGGGGTCCAGGAGTGCCCCCCCCATCTGCTGTTTGGTGGGTTGGGTATATGCACCAAACAGCCAATGTGGGAGCCCGAGGAGTGCCCACCCCATCAGCTGTTTAGCAGCAGCTCTTCCTGGGGGCCTGATCCTGCTGAGCAGCATTAGCCTGGGAGTCCTGAACCAAGTAAATAGCTCCTCAAGTTGACCCAGAGTGTGGAGGGACCTGCAACGTCAGCCTCCACCCCTGGGTTATGGAGCGAGGGCTTTATGTGCAGACAGCCCTCCCCGCCAAGCTGAGGAGTGGCAGCTGCAGTGGTTTTCCCGGGGCAGGCCAAAGAGCCACCTCATTGCTATCATGTCTGTTTTCACCTATAATTGTTGGCTTTTGAAGAGAGAGATGGGGGGAAACCACCAACCTTTTTTTTGCAGGATATGAGCAAAGCATAGCTCTGGGCTGTTAGCTGTGAAAATGAATGGTATCATATCATTTTGAAATGGAAGTGGTAAGCAAACTTTAAAGAGAGACATATTCTGAGAGTTGTATTGATTGTCTCAAAGGTGGGAAATGAGAAATGGGAAATAAAGTGCAAATTGCTACATTTCCTTGTCTCAGGTGAAAAATGCTAGCTTATGAATTTTGAGCTCTTGTTGATGCAGAAGTGGGCTCGTTTATCTTAAGCAGAAGTGTAAAGGAAAATGAGTGAAATATGATTAGGGTTGCACTGGAAACTCCAGATTAAATTTCAATAGTGGCATGCTTTGCTATTTTTGAGCAAGCAGGAATTATTGCTGCTGCCTGCCGACCCTGGTGTGCTGAAGAGGCGGTCTTAGAAATGCTTTTTAAAACACTACAAACCTTTCTGAAATATATATTTCAGTAAGGTAACATGACCACGGGGCTTTCACACGACAGGCTGTTCTCTGTCATCCAAGCTGGTATCTCGTATCTTCCAAGAGTCTGCTGGCTTAGACCTGTGAGGGCAACCATCTCAAAAGAGATGACATCCGACTGATCAAAGAAATTACACATCTGAAGTGGGCCACTGTCTCATTGACAATAACAAAACAGAGGATCAAAATATTACAGTGCTTGGTCCTGGACCAATTAAAACTGCTGCTAATCCTCCAAGAGACTTCATTGGCCTCTAATTTCTCTTTTTTTAGTCCAATGAATGGGAATCCCATTCCCTACCACTCTTCTCACAGCCTGACATAGCTATACTAACCAAAAGCATTGATTGGTTCTTCTGTGTTTGACTAACAACTGACAGTTTCTAGGGGTGCCACCAAATTTTTCATAAGAGGGGAAGCATGTTAAGACTCCCTGGAGTCCTTATCCAAACACTCCCCAGTAGAGATGCCACCTTCCCTCAGGCTTTGACCCAAAGGGGATGAGGCCATGTCAAAATGGAACAGAGCAAAGCAACTCTCCCACACCTTACTGTTGTGGCCATACCCCCTTCAGAGCATTGTGATGTCACAATGCTCTGCAGAGAGCAGGGACATGATGGAAAGGGGTGGGAGATTCCCCCTTGCAACACCCCTTTCTGATTTGGTCCTTCCCCCTACAACTCCTTAAAGTCCTGTTTTCTCTGGAGCCTGGAGTTGATGGATTAAAATCCAGTGAGATGGTAACCCTATTCCTCACTCCACCCTCCTTGTTTCCAGCATGGACAGGAACAGGGGTTGTACCTCTCTCTGGTTTTGAGTACCCCTCTTTTCCTGCTGTTGTCAGGCCCTGGTGCCAGCTCCTTCAGGGAGTAACAATGGTGGGAGTAGCAACAAGGTAACCTGTAGCATGTGGATGGGGACATGTGCACACACAGTCGTGGGGCGGGGGGGAGTCCAAAAATGCACAGTGAGGCTGGGCAGCTTGTGCAAGCCTGGTGGAAGAGGGAGGGATGGAGGTAGCTGAAGCCCAGCTAATATAACTTCTTAGCCAAACCAAATTTAAATTTGTTCAGATTTAGGTTTGTATTGTGTGGATCTGGATTCAAACAATGCGTGCCTAAATCCATCTGCCCCCAGCTCTGCCCCCCACCCCCCCGAAACCCTGCCCACCTTCAGTGGACTCCTGCTCGCCTGGTCTATTGCACCCCAGCCTACTACCATGACACACCCCCCCAGGGGAAGGCTGTGGCAGGCGATGGGCAGGGCCCTAAGGGAGGCAGAGCTGGGGGCAGAGGGGCCCCGCAGAGCTTCTGCAGCCACGCCGGGAAGAAAATACAATAAAAATTAATGTGCATGCACAAAATGGTCCCCATGGCCATTTCATGCATACATACCTATTTTCCAAAATGGCAGCCATTTTGTGCAGGCTCAGCCAGCAGCCGAGTGTGCACAGATCAGCTGCAATTTTACAGTATCAGGCTGCCACTTCTGGCATCATTTTGGAAAATGGACACGGAAGTGTAGAACGGCCATGTTTTATTTTGTTTATTTATTTTTTTATTTATTCATTTATTTATTCATTCAGGTTTTTTCTACCCCACACCCTCCTGCTCAGTGCTCACAGATCACAAATGTTGACCATTTTGCACATACACATTCATTTTTATAGTATTTTTTTCCTGGTGCATCTGGGGAAGGCCGCACTGGGCACCTTCCTGAAGCACTACACTACAGAAAAGTAAGTGATGCACAGCCTACCCTTGTCTCCTCTACTCGCCCCTTCTGGCTTATGGACCCCTGCCTGGACCACCAAGCCATTAAAGCTCCTTGGAGTGACACCAGCACTGTTCCAAGGAACTTTGGTAGACCTGTAAGGGAGGATATGAACCGAATTTTTGTTTTCATCTCACGTTTCTCTTTGTCAATATAAATCTGTAAAATCCAGACGATTCATATTGATCTGAACCCAGACTGTCCATCCCTACTTTGTAACTGTCAGTTCATGGCAGGCATAGACTAAGGGTCTCATCTACTTTCCTCCCCTTTCTGTGGCTACGTCTGCTGCTCTTCTTCCGTCCTCCACCTGGCTGCAGAGTGTTGCCTTTTGCCCAATGAGGGGGAAGGAGGGAGAGAGACAGCACAGGTATGCAGCACTGCCTTTGTCTCACTGAGGATGAGATCCCCAGGAGAGAAGAACACAGAACCTGGCAGCAAGAATAAGAAAGGAAGAGTGAGAGCAAGTCCCTGGTACTGGGGTTGTGTCAAGTTTCTGGCCAAACTGATGTGGAGCCAGATCTGGATGGCAGGGTCTGCGAGGAGGCGGCACAGCCAGCCATCAGTAAGTCTCAGGTTGCCTATGCCATAGGGGGTACCCAAGTCATAGTCAGAGGTCATGCTGGGTCAAAAGCCAGGGCATGCATCAATCAAATGATGCATACACAAAACCCAAGTGTCAAGAAACCAGGAATATTAACCAGGAAATCAGGGGTAGTGATGCATTCAGAGAATCAGGAACTTATGCATTCAGGAAGCCAGGGACAGGAGCATAGAGTGCTCAGGGTTCCCAGCAGTAGCAAGCCAGGTGGCCTTCTTGTTGCTGGGACACTTCCTAGTTGATCTGTTGACCTTCTGCAGGATTCCTAGGCCTATCAGGTGCACATAGCTTGGCCAACTCTCAGAGCCGTGGGGGCACAAAAATCCTGGCACGCAGGCTATACAGGCAGAGGTCACTTTCCATACCTTGCTAGCGTGGGATGAGGGAGGGGACAGTGAGAGTATAATTTTAGAATTAAACAAGGAAAGTCACAACATGCTATATTTTTATTAATGAATAACCAATATCAAGTTCAATTTCAATCTGAAAAAGTATAAAACATCACAATAATATAAACACCAAAATATAGGTTAAACTTTCTTTTATGCAACTCTGGCTAGTCTCTCTCATTCTGAATACATCATGGCACTAAATCCTAAACTACTTGGTTTTAAAGCCCTTTGAAAATTCAGGTCATGCTCCTGTACTCCACTACTCTGGGCATATAGAGCGCTCAATCTGTAAAAATTCATGGAGCCTTGCTCGGTGGTCAAGGTGAGAAGCCAGTCAGTGACTCTTTTTATTAAAAGTTATGTCCATGACAAATATAAATCCTCACTAATGATCTTCCATGCCACAGCCTGCCTCATGGGTCCTAGGAAGGTAGAAATAATGCAAAATCAGATTATACTGAATGGCTGGACCTGGACTATAGTGGCAGAGTCAGCATGGCTGGAAATGTGGACCAGGATTTCTTTTTGATGCCTATTTTGTAATTTTATTAAAGCTGTGTCTTATGTGGAACTCTGAATGCTCTGGGAGTTCAAGGGCCCGGTTCAGCCAAGTATTTTAACCACTGCTTTCCAAACGTTTTCGACCAATGTGCATTAGTCATCATTCCATTGAGTTGTCACCTTCCTCCAGTCTTTTGACACAAAAGAGGCAAAGCAAAGGAACCCCTGCCCCTTTCGACTGTGATCAGAAGCAGGGCCACATTAGAAAATAGGTGGGAAAGTCTCTTTCCTCCTCTCCTTTCCAACATGGCCCCACTCCCCACCCCTTGAAGCCAATTTCTCAGGGTTATCCAGATGCCCCTGAATGTAGGGAATCGGCTCTGCTCCTCTGCATGACCAGGCAAGTAAAATAGGGCCCCTCACTGTGACGCCACCTATCCCAGGCCTTTGACAACTCAGTGAACCCTGTGTTGTGCCTTGCCTGCAGGAACAATCTCTTAAGATATGTACTCTAAGAATAGTTTTAGAAGCAGTAAATACAAATATACAGGCATCTGGGAAACAACAGGAAAAAGGAAATGTCTTAGCCAATTTCATTTACTGCTTTTTGTGCTTTATCGGGTTTCCTAGCCATAGACCCTTTTTACATGAGACAGACACACGCATGCCCATGCAGGTCCGCTGCATGGGGGGAAGCGAGTGCCACTTGCGTAACAACTGCGGCGGGTGGGCATGCGTGCGTGCTCCCGTGACCCACCCACCTCCAGCCATCACCCACGCATGGAGATATTGACCAAAACGGCAATTGGTGTGTGCATGGAGGTGGGTGTACATCTGAGTATGCGTGTACCCATGCGCCGCCCCCATACCAGCATGCACACCCATCCCCCCTGCTGCCGCAGCCTGTTTAAAAAGGGCCATAGTGTGAATAACCTTCTCCTGCAGGTGCACGCTGACTGTTAGAAGGGTTGCCCTTAGAAAACCTAAACTCTCACAATGGGGATTTTTCAGCAGCCCCTACTTTGAATTATTCAGCTTTTAGAAAGGGCACAGTGAAAACACCTGCATTGGTTTTATCATCTAAACCATATTTCTATTTTATACAATGCTGTATAATGGGCAGGCATAAAAAATGTATGTGCTGCTACCAATTGCTCTGTGTTCAAATGGGACAGTGATGGTAAAACGCTGAGTTACAAAAATGTCACTTCAGTGTTACTGAATGAGAAAGGACTTTTTATTAGCTTGAAAAGGAGCTCAGTTTAACAGCCAATTACAGAGTGATGGTGTTAGCGTAGGAGAATAGCTTAATACTGGTACCTTTGAAACATCAAGCTTCTCCTCTACCTTTTATGAAAAGCACAAAGGCCTGCTATGGGTGAAAATCTCAGTCTCTTTCTTCTGTGACTGTGACTTTTCTATATTTCAGTTTTACTGTTTGTAAAAGAGATGACTACTGGATGTAAGTCATTTTTCCTGGCAGAAGATACTGATACAACTCAAAGGCAGGAAGTTGGGAGTTATCTTCACTACCTCATCATGGAGAGCAATTTTCACACAAGAAGAAAATTTTTACAAACACAAATAAAAAGGGAGATGCCTAATTTGTGCCTTTAAAAATCTCTTGCATTAAAAAAACAAAACACACGTTTCCTCCTCTGGGTGTGCCTCGACAAATTTTTCATACATGGCTGAATTTATCTTCACAATAGCTCTGTGTGGCAAGCAACCATTATTAATTATCATCATCATCAGAGCTGGTCAGAAAATAGAATTCCTGCCACAAGAGATAGGTTGACATTTCAAAATCCATTTCTGTTCTAAAATGGAAGAAAATGTTAAAGTGTTAAAAATGGTAAAATTCAGAAAAGGTAGAAATTATTCTGTTGACAGTGAAATGATTTGTCAAAATGATGTTCTTGGGGTTAATCTGCCAACTGTTAAATGGCATTGTTCATTCTGATTTTCCTAACTGGAAAAATTAAATAATTATATTGAAATTGGCTGTTTCCTGTGGAATTTTTTTATTTCAATTTTTTAAACCACATTTTCTGATGTTTCAGTGGCAACAACATTGAAAAACAAAGCTTTTACATTATTACGTGTAGTGTAACAGATGTGGAAACTGGCATAAAGAGGTTAAAATATCTGCCCGGGGTAGAGCTGAAAGGTCTCATGAGGAAATATCATGATCACCTCCCCAACTATTGTTTTTCCTGACTTAAAATTTTGCATTGATTTTAATTCCCCCCATCCCACCCCAAAGTTGCACTTTGCACATCAAAACAGCAGCTACAACCAGGGATGTAGCTAGATTGGAATGGGCCCAGGTGCAAGAAATGGACTTGCCCCCACCCATCACCATCCTCTCCGCTGTCCCACTCCACTCCTAACACTGCGGCATCTCTCCCTCCCTCCACTTGCAGTGCCTGAACCCTGGAGGCTGTGGCTGTGCTGCCTGCCTTGTGCTGCCTCCACAGCCAGTGCTTGCTCCCATCCTATGCGACCTACAGGGTGGGTCCCACATGCACCACACGCTGCAGGTGCTTCTGCTTCCACTCAGTGTCTTCCCGGCCGTGCCACAACAGAACAGGATTTGTACCTGCCCCCCCCAACTTTGCTCCTGTGGGGGCCTCCCCCAGCTTGGGGGGTGGGGGCTCAGGACAAATGTCCATCCTGTGCCTATGATAGCTGGTGAGGTTGCAGTTCATCTGCATACTCTCCCAGCTGCCTCGGCTGTGAACACCTGTGGACGGTGCGACCCTTCTGGAGCTTGGCTTTTCTGCTGCCCAAGTTCCAGCGACCAGCGAGCCAGGAACTGGTGAGGTTGCAGTTCATCTGCATACTCTCCCAGCTGCCTCGGCTGTCAACATCTGAGAATGCCGCGACCCTCCTGGAGCTTGGCTTTTCTGCCACCCGAGTTCCAGCGACCCAGGAACTGGTGAGGTTGCAGTTCATCTGCATAGTCTCCCAGCTGCCTCGACTGTCAACACCTGAGGATGGTGCAACCCTCATGGAGCTTGGCTTTTCTGCCGACCGAGTTCCAGTGACCAGCAAGCCAGGAACTGGTGAGGTTGCAGTTCATCTTCATAGTCTCCCAGATGCCTCGGCTGTCAACACCTGAGGATGCCGCGACCCTCCTGGAGCTTGGCTTTTCTGCCGCCTGAGTTCCAGCGACCAGGAAGCCAGGAACTGGTGAGGTTGCAGTTCATCTGCATACTCTCCCAGCTGCCTCAGCTGTCAACACCTGAGGACGGTGCAACCCTCATGGATCTTGGCTTTTCTGTCGCCTGAGTTCCAGCGAACCAAAAGGCACGTGCCATAAGATCACTCACCAGCAGAATACTACAACAGCAGCAGCTAAGGGTAAGCTTAAGGGTACTTCTACCACCTGGTGGCTTCTCAGCGGCCAGTAGGTCAGCCACTCTGCACTTCATTCTTCTCTATTACCTATCTTCCCCACCATCATGCCTGCCCTAATCTCTCACCTTCCCTCTCCCTCCTTCTCCCCTCTCACCCACCTCTTCTTTCCTCTACTTCTTTCCCCCCTGCTCCTTCCTCCCTCCCACACCTTAACTTCTCTCCACCCCTCACACTTGCTCCTTCCCCTTGGCTACCTTCCCCTCCTGCTCCTCCCCCACCTTCCCTATCTCTCGCCTGCCCCGCCGCCCCGTTTCTCCCAATCTTATCCCCATTCCATGCCTACCCCTGATCAGCTCCCATTCTCCTGTTCCCTTTGGAACTGTCGCTCCTCTGCCAATAAAGCACCCTACATCCATGATCTCTTCCTCTCCCACTCCCTCCAGCTCCTTGCTCTTACTGAAACTTGGATCTCCCCCTCCGACTCTGTCAACCCAGCTACCCTCTCTTTTGGGGGTCTCTCATTTTCTCACCAGCCACACCCCGAAGGCCGGGGTGGTGGCGTGGGCCTCCTCCTCACTAACTCCTGCCAATTCCAACCACTTTCTCCTCCCCCCTCTCTCTCTTTCCCTCTACTCCCCCCTCCATCTTCACGTCACTGTCATCTACCGCCCTCCTGGCTCTCTCTCCTCCTTTCTCTCTGAATTTCAGTCCTGGCTCACTTTCTTCCTCTTCGACGATACCCCCACTCTCATCCTCAGTGACTTCAACATTAACATTGATGTCCCTGCCCAGCCCTCCATCTCTCGCTTCCTCTCTCTAGCCTCCTCCTTCAACCTCCACCTTTGGACCAACTCCCCCACCCATGCTAACAGCCATTCTCTTGACCTCGTCTTCTCTAGGAACTGCTCTGTCTCTGATCTCTCCTTTGATCCTTATCCCATCTCTGGCCACTTCCTTGCCTCTTTCAATGTCTCCCACTGTCCCCCTTTCTCATCCCGTCTCCACGCCCCTTCCGTGACCTGCAGGCCATTAATGCCCTGGACTTTGCCTCCTCTCTCTCCCCCTTTCTCCCCTCAATCTTCTCCTCCTCCCCTGACTCTCCCATTTCTGCTTTCAATGCTTCTCTCTCCACCACCTTTGACTCCTTTGCCCCCCTCTCCTCACACCCTGCCCAATCCCACAACCCCCCTCCTTGGCTCACCCCCAGTATCCGCCACCTCCGCTCCTGCACCCGTGCTGCTGAACACCTTTGGTGCAAATCCCACTCTCATGCTGACGTCCTTCACTTCAAATTCTGTCTCTCTTCCCTTACTTCTGCTGTCTCCCTCGCTAGACAGAATTACTACCCCTCCCGCATTGAGTCCTGTTCTCGGGACACTCACCGTCTGTTCTCCACCTCTGACTCCCTCCTCAAGCCACCTTGTCCTCCTACTCTTCCCTCTTCCCTTTCTGCTCAGGATCTTGCTTCCTTCTTCACCTCCAAGATACACAAGATCCGCCTCAACATCGCTCTACTCCCTCCCCTCTCCTTCTCCCTCCTCCCTTGAGGAAACCTCCTCCCTGCTCTCCTTCTCCAACCCTTCCACTTGCCCCCTTGACCCCATCCCCTTCCGCCTCCTGACCTCCATTGTACCCACTGTTGCCCCTTCCCTCCTGCACATCAACCACCTCGCCCTCTCTACTGGCTCCTACCCATCTACCTTCAAGCACGCCACTGTCTCTCCTATCCTCAAAAGTCCACTCTTGACCCCTCTGACCCTTCTAGCTACCATCCTGTCTCACTCCTTCCTTTTGCTTACAAGCTTCTTGAACATGTTGTCTACTCCCGCTGCCTTGACTTCATCTCCGCCAGCTCCTCCCTTGACCCCCTCCAATCTGGCTTTCGCCCCCTTCACTCTACTGAAACTGCTCTCACTAAGATCACCAACAATCTTCTTGTGGCTAAATCTAACCGCCTCTATTCCATTTTTGTCCTCCTTGACCTCTCTGCTGCCTTCGATACTGTTGACCACTCACTCTTGCTGGATTCACTTCGCTCCCTTGGCTTCCGTGGCTCCGTCCTCGACTGGTTCTCCTCCTACCCCTCTGACCATTCCTTCAATGTGTCTCTTGCCAACTCCATCTCCTCCTCCCTTCCACTCTCAGTTGGTGTTCCCCAAGGCTCTGTCCTTGGCACTCTCCTCTTCACTGTCTATACCCTGTCCCTAGGCAAACTCATTGCCTCCCATGGCTTCCAATATCACCTCTACACTGATGACACTCAACTCTTACCTCTCTACTTCCTCTCTCTCTCCATCTATTCAAGCTCGCCTAACCAGCTGTCTCTCTGACTCTGACATCTCTGCCTGGATGTCTCAACGTCAACTCAAACTCAACATGGCTAAAACTGAACTCCTTATCTCCCCCCCTCATCCTTCCTCTCCCTCTTCCCTGTCAATCCTCATCAATAGGGCCACCATCCTTCCCGTCCCCCAAGCCCATAGCTTAGGCTTCATCTTTGACTCACCCCTTTCTTTTAAACCCTACATCGACTCTGTTACCAAATCCTTTTGCTTCTTCCTCCATAACATTGCTAAGATTCGCCCTTTTCTCTCTGTCTTCTCTGTCAAAACCCTTGTTCATGCCCTGGTCATCTCTCACCTCAATTACTGTAACCTCCTTCTCACTGGCCTCCCCCGCTCTTACCTTTCTCCCCTTATCTCCGGCCAAAACTCTGCTGCCAGCGTCATCCACCTCGCCCGTCGCTTTGACCATGTGCAGCCCCTCCTCTCCTCTCTTCACTGGCTCCCACTTCCTGAATGAATCCTGCACAAGCTCCTAGTCTTCACCTATAAAGCTTTTCATAACCTTGCTCCCCCTTATTTCTCTGCGCTAATTTCCCTCCGTACTCCAGTCCATTAACTCTGCTCCTCCTCTGTCCCCTCTCTCGCCCTCCCTCACCTCCCCTGCTCCCCTAACCACCTTTGTCCCTTCTCCCTAGCTGCCCCGCATGCCTGGAACTCCCTCCCTGCCCACATCCACCTTGCCCCCTCCCTTCGTACCTTCAAATTCCTCCTCAAGACCCACCTCTTCCACTCTGCCCTCCCCGACTTCTTGCTCCCGTCACCTAACTCCTGCTGATACCTTCCATCCAGTACAATCTGTTACCTAAGATCTGTGTACTCATATCCTCACCACATGGACCAACCAGCCATCATTCTCGATGTAACCAAGCCAAGCGTGTGCACCTGGAACCTTGCATCCTCGTGAATGTTACACTCCTTGTCTCTCCCTCTGTTCCCCTTCCTTCGTCTTCCCCCCCCCCCGGTCTCTCAGATTGTAAGCCCTAGGGCAGGGACCATGTCTATTCAATTACTTTGTAAAGAGCCAGGTACATTGCTGGCGCTATATAAATGTTTGCTAATAATCATCATAATAATAGCTATGCCCCCAGCTACAACTGTGTACATTTACAAAGATTCTTTCCAAAGTGTTCTGTAAACAAGCCCCACAGCAGATCTACATTTCCTTTGCTGACCCATGGCAGCTTTACGTTTATCTGAGAGTTCTAAGGGGTGAATTGAAACATGGCTGCCTTGTCGCTTTACCTTTGTAATAAGCCTTGTCTGTTTTTCAAGCAAAGCTAGTTTCCTGCAAGGCCTTCCTGAAAAGGAAAAGTGGGGCCTTCTTTCTACCTCCCACAAGTCTGCTTCAGGAGCAGTTCCGTGACTGTCTGTAGGGCTTTTCTCTGTGTGCACAAAAATCTCCACAAATCTGGAAATATGCTGAAATTAAGCTGGGTAATGTCATGTGGGGTTAGAATTATCTTTGGGAGAGCTAGTCTCATGTCAGGCTGTTGAACATCTTATTATCATTGCTTGAATTGATTGTTGTGTTCTACATTGCTTCTGAATATGCACAATTATTATCCAGCTCAGGGCACAAAAGTTGGATGCCTGGGAGCCATTGGTGCCCAGAAAATGGAGGCTGGCGACTTATTCAGGGGTGTAGTAGAGCAAGAACAGTTTAACATTGGGATAAAGTCTGGCAACTGATTTTTTTTTTTTTTTGGCTCCCAGAGTTCAGTCTGAAATTTCATGCTCTGATCCAGCTTAATAGAAAAAAAGTTTACAAAAATAAATATAAACACACATCGTACAGGGTCTTCCATCCCGCACCCATTGGAGAGTGTAAGGAGGCAAGGCCCCGCAAGCCTCAGCAGCCAGTCCCCGACACCCCCCGTCGCAGGGCCCAGCACGATAGCCCTGAGCCCCCCCAGGTTTCCTCCACAAGACACGCCCCTGCCAGACCAAGGCAGCATCGAACCGCCCAGACAACGCACGGCCGCCCCAGAGGGAGGAGCTAAGACGCAGACCACATTGCCGCTGGCCACGCTCCCTCCCTTACGCCGCTCTGCGCGGCTCCAGCAATGCCCTGGGGGACGGGGATAAAAGGCTGCTGCTGGAGCTCACTCATTGCTGGTGATCGGAGCCTGGTGTGCCCGTGAGACTGGCCCCCTATTGTGCCTGGTGCTAGAAGCTTTGGAAGCCATTACCTAATCGTGTGTGATTGAAGAGCGTGAGAGCAGCATGCGTGTGTGTGTGAGTGGGTGAGTGCTGTGCTAAGGATCAGTAAGGTGAGTGCGTTACCCATCCCCGTTGGGGGGAGCACTGGTGCCTGGGTGTATCCCCCGAGTAAGAGACCTATCCCTCCGCTTCCCCTCCCTGGGTCCTCTACACGCCCCCCTCCGCAGGCTTCTCACTATCCCAACCCCTACCCTTTTCCTCGTGTGCCTGGGAGCAGTGTGCAGCAACCAAGGCCTGTGATTGCCCCCGTGCCCGATGATGATACAGGCTGGGGACTCACCATCCTGGTAGCCCTATTCCAACCTGAGGGCTTGTTTTCCAACCGAAGCCTTGCTGCCTTCTCCTGCTCGAGCGAGTGTGTGTGTGTGTGTCTCTGCCTGGCCCCTCAGCAAAGGCCCCCGATTGTCCTACCCTTTCCCCCCTTTTCCCCACAGAGAGCTCCTATCCTCCTCCTCTACCTGAGAATCCAAGTCTTCTATAACATTTCAGCTACGTCCTGCAGTGTCTATTCCTCCTCTGGTTCTCACTCACAGCCCCCATTGGCTTCCCAGGATACAGAATCAGCTGCAACAGAAGTAGGGGGCTACATTGCTGCAATATAGCTGGGATTCTGTGAACTTAGGCACCTTCCTATACCTCTAGCCTTACTAACTTCTAATAAAAGAGCTTATTTGCTGCATATCGCCAAAATGATTCCCAGTCCCTGTGACTGCTTCCTCTACTTCAGTTTAGCCAGGCTCTAAATTATTTTTCAGTTGCAATTAGAAATATTTCTGTGTTCCATTATTGTTTTTAACAGCAGTTTACAAAGCAACAAAGCCCGTGTAAATATCCTAGTCAGACTCATCCTATAGGCCCTTTTTACACGGACAGCGGTAGGTGGGGGGATGGGTGTTTTGGCACGGTGGGTGGAGGTGAGTGTGTGTTCCTTTACATGGACACACACACCTCCACCCAAGGGGCCTCCTCCAGTTTTCCTGAAGGCTCTGTGGGTGGAGGTGGGTGATAGGTGGAGGTGGGTGTTGCGTGGGAGTGCACATGTACCCCCACCCATCCCACTCGGTGTTCACATGGATGAACACCGAGCGGACACCCATCTCCCCACACACCTCTGGCCATTTACATGAAGGCCCCACCCCCAGTCTGTCTGAACACCAAGCGTGTGGGGGGGTGGCGCATCTGTGTAAAAACAGCCATAGTCTTTCCTTTACGTATAGGAATTCTCATCTTCCTTTATGTATAGTCTTTTGTTTGTAAGTCCATGTGAGGTTCTACCACTTGGCTTGTGTTGAGCTCGGCCTGCTTTCTGGTTTGCTCAGACTGATATCTAGTGCCTTTCCCACAGCAGAATGAAGTTCTTAATGAACAGTTCCCCAAAAGAAAATTATAGAAGGTGAGTCTTTGAAAGGTTAACAGTGGCTCTAAATACTAGGCATACTCAAAACTGCAAGGACAAATGGACTCCTCTTCTATTCTTTGTGATCATCGCCCTCAAATGTCATTTTCTGATGGTGGACGGTAGTTAAGAAGAAGGCATTCCTACCACAGGCTCTTTTGCTGTAGAATAGGGTGACACCCTGTGGATTAAAGTGTTAGAAGGCAATAGGGGTGGGTTATTAACATAGCTACTTATTAATAATAAATGTAATTATTTATTTAGCACCAGCAATGTGTCTGCAGAGGAACAGTCTTGACTAGGGCCTTGTCCTTGCCTCAAGGGGCTTACAATCTAGGAGGGACAAGGGAGAGGAAATAAGGGGGAGGGGGAAGATAGGGAGAGAGGGATACATTCAAGAAGTTGCAAACTTGCAGTGCATCATGGGCTTAGCTTAGTTACAAGAGCGGGGTGTGTGTGTGTCTGTAGAAGACAATATATGGAGAAGCATAAACGAGGAGGGGTGAGGAGCTAAGGAAAACCACATGGAAGAGGTATGTTTTTAGGAGAGCTGAAGGTCAGGAGAGAGACAGCAGAGCATACGTTCTCAGAAAGAGAGTTACAGTGCCTACCCTAAATGCAAAAATGTAGTAACCCCACATTTGGAGGGAATGCACATAGCCTGGGGTTCATCTTTGATTCCTCCTCCTTTGCACCTCAGATTCCATCTGTTGGTAAGGTCTCTCTCTTCTCCCACATAACATAACTTTAAACCGGCCCTTCCTTACTGTCGAAACCCTAGTCCATGCTCTCTCTCTCTGCACCTTGACTACTGCAATCTTCTTCTTACTGGCCTCCCCTTTGCTCCCTCTCCCCTTTTGCATCCAGCACAAGCTCTTTCTTCATGGCCCTACTCCGCATACCTTTCCACACTTGTTTTTACACTACATGCCCACCCAGGAATTTTGCTTCTCCCCTGCTACTGCACTCCCCTATCTCTGAAGCTCTCTTTACACCATCAAAAGTCTCCAGAGTAAATGCCTCTAAACCCGGAATTAAGTGTTTGTGTAAACAGTTATTCTGGAGTAAATAAGTCAGGATTCTGGTTTTAATCTGGTGTTATACATCCTCGTTTTTCAGGATTGATTTACTCCGGACTAAATAACGTGTAAGCACTAATCCCGAACTGGGGCTCGCCCCCGCCACGGTATTGTTACATACTCCAGTTTTCTCCCAGACTTCAAAGTCCGGGTTCTGCAAACTCATGCAGGGTGGGTGNGGGGGGGGGGGGGGGAGTGTTGGTTGGTGAGGGGGTTAGACACTCCCCTCCCAGAAATCACCCGGACGCAATTGTAAACAGCTGCGCTGGGCAACGTCTACATGTTTTGAGACCCAGACTTCAGCTATTAGTCCCAAAGCATGGGGATTTCTCTCTTGCTAACAAGACCTTGGGGTCTTACAAGTCTGGGTCTCAAAACATGCAGGAACACTGTTTACAACAGCATCTGGGCAACTTCCTCGAGGGAGGTGAGCATCTAACCCCAACCTAACCCTCATGCAGAACCTGGACTTTGAAGTCCAGAAGAAAACTGGAGCGTGTAAAAACGCCCCGGAGAACTGCTTAGTGCTTATTTTATAGTGCTTATTCTGGAATATTAATGACTGTGTAAACAGTTATCCCTGAATGACAACTCCGGAATGACAAATCTGGACTTAAAGCTACTTCAGAATAATTGTGCATGTGTAAAAACAGCTTGAGCCTTCTGCTCCCCAAAACATTTTGTGTTCTGCCCCTATGCATGGAACTCCTTCCCTCAATGCATTCATTCTGCTCCCTTCCTCCCGATTCTCAAATCCCTCCTGGAAATCTACCTCTTCCATTAGGTTTTTTCTAGCTCCTCATCTCCACAGACTGGTCACTAATTCTTCCTCCCTTTGATACCTGGAAAGATACTAGAACAGATTTTAAAACAGTTAATCTGTAAGCATCTAGAAAACAATGCAGTGATTACTAGAAGTCAGCATGGATTTGTCAAGAACAAGACATGCCAGACTACTCTTATCTCCTTTTTTGATCAAGTTACTAGTTTAGTGGATCATGGAATGCCATGGACATAATAGATCTTGATTTTAGTTAACCATTTGGAAAAGTCCCCCATGATATCTTTGTTGACAAGCAAGTAAGATGTGGGCTAGATGATAATACCACTAGGTGAATTTACAGCTGGTTAAACAACCATACTCAGAGAGTACTTACTTATCATCAATCTGGAGGGAGGTGTCGAGCAGGGTGCCGCAGGGCTCTGTCCTGGGCCCAGTACTTTTCAGCATCTTTATTAATGATTTGGATGTGGGAGAAGAGGGATGCTTATTAAATATGCAAAACTGGGAGGGACAGTTAACACCTTAGAAGACAGAAATCAAATTCAAAATGAACTTGACAGACTGGAAAACTGGGCTGAAACTAACAAATTGAAGTTCAACAGAGATAAATTTAAAGTTCTGCATTTAGGTAAGAAAAATCAAATGTACAAATACAGGATGGAGGATACCTGACTTGGCAGAAATATATGTGAAAAGGATCTAGGTATTGTAGTTTATCACAAACTGAATATAAGTCAGCAGTGTGAGGCAGCCGCAACAAAGGTTAATGCAATTTTAGGCAGCATTAACAGAAACATTGTTTCCAAGTCACAAGAAGTAATAGTTCTACTCTACTCTGCGCTGGTCAGACCTGATCTGGAATACGTGTCCAGTTCTGGGCACTACACATTAAGGAGGACATTGACAAATTGGAATGGGTTCAGAGGAGGGCAACAAAGATGGTCAGGGGTCTGGAAACCAAGTCCTATGAGAAAAGGTTGAAGGAGCTGAGTATTTTTAGCCTGGAGAAAAAAAGACTAAGGGGAGACATGACAGCAGTCTTCTACTACCCGAAGGGCTGTCACAGAGAGGATGGCAAAGACTTGTTCTCTCTTGCCCCCGAAGGCAAGACTAGAAATAATGGGCTCAAATGACAAGAAAGCAGATTTCAGTTAAGCATTAGTAAGAACTTCCTTACAGTAAGAGCTGTTCAACAGTGGAACAAATTACCTAGGGAGGTGGTGGGCTCTCCTTCACAGGAGTCTTTCTAACAGAGGCTGGACGGCCAGGGGTTGGACTAGATGACCTCCGAGGAACCTTCCAACTCTCTGATTCACTGTGCTTTCATTCAGGGTCCCCTCCTTCCCTGTAACTCAGCTAGGCACATGCATCTGTGACTTCTCAACTTCATGAATGTATCCCTGTCTCTCCCTATGTTCCCCTCTCCTTTGTCTCCCTCTAGATCTTAAGCTCCTCAGGACAGGGTCCAATCTCTAATAATTAATTACTAATTATACAGTTCCAGATACATTATATATATATATATATATATATATATATATATATATATATATATAATTTATTAAGGCTCTAGCTTTCGCCATGGCCAACAAAGAATAAAAAGAAGTTAAAAAGTAAATAAACACAACAAAAATACATACAACCAAATATCTCTTAAGTTAATTACATACAGGTACATTGCCGCCACAAGACGGAGGTGCTGTTGGTGGACGAGGGCTTGACGGGGTCTGGGGGTGGTTGAATCGCCTCTTGTTGAGGGGGTTCGCCTGCCCATGGTCTCTCAGGTGCGGAGTCTGGGTGTGCTCCTCGATTCTCAGTTCAGCCTGGAATCTCAGGTTGTGGCCGTGGCAGGGAGCGCGTTTCGGCAGTTACATCTTGTCCAGCGGCTTTGGTCGTATCTCTCCAACTCTGACCTCACCACCGTTATCCATGCCTTCATCACCTCGAGGCTGGATTACTGCAACGTGCTCTATGTGGGGCTGCCCGAGAAGCTGGTCCAGAGGCTGCAGCTGGTGCAGAATGCAGTGGCCCATCTCCTTACAGGGGCGGGCTGCAGGGAGCACAAGACACCAGTGCTCCGGGCTCTGCACTGGCTGCCTAATAAAGCACCGGGCCAGGTTCAAGGTGCTGGTTTTAAAGCCCTTCAAGGCCTGGGCCCTACTTATCTGTGGGACCGCCTTACTCCCCATGTGCCTGTGCGACCTTTGAGATCATCAGTGGGAGCCTTTTTGGAGGTTCCCCGGGTGAAGCGGGTGGCCACTGATGTTAGATCTTTTTCGGTGGCTGCCCGTGTGCTGTGGAATTCGCTCCCAGAGGAGGCTCGGTTGGCCCCCACTCTCCTGTTATTTCAACGTTTATGTAAGACCTGGCTGTTCCACCAGGCTTTCGGCGAGGGGTAGGGGTTGGGTGGGTGGAGTTGGGTGGGGGGAGTTTTCTTTCCCTGCATAATATGGGATTTTTAACTGTTTTAAATGTTTTATTGTTTTAATGGTTTTTATATTTGTTGTTCGCTGCCCCGGGCTGCCCTGTGGGCAGGAGGGGCGGGATAGAAATTTAATATATATAAATAAATAAATTAATGAAATAAATAAATAAATAAATCATCATCATCATAATAGGAGGGAGCATATAGGACGACTCTAGAATCCAAGTACCAAATCAACAAAGCAATGCTGCGATTTCAAAACTAACAAGCAAATGGAGGAGAGGCTTACACAAACTGTTTACAGACTGTGAAGGCGCATCTGAATAACCTCTGAGGCCACTTTTAAATGAGGTGCTTAGAAGCGCCTCAGGAGCCCTACATTCAAGAGAAAGCTGTGCAGGGAGTGTTCACGCACTCCCTGCGCTACTGGAAATGGTGTGCCACCTGGTGCTTTCAGCGGCAGCAGCTGGAGACTGAGCGCTTTCAAGAGGTGCATTCTGCAAACCTCAATTTTCACACCGCTTTTAAACAAGGTGCTGAAAAGCACCTCCTGAGCCCTGGATTGAGAGAAAAGCTGCACGGGGAGTGTTTACACGCTCCCCGCGCTGCCAGAAGTGACGTGCTCCCCGTTGCCAGCAGCGGCTGGAGATGCGGTGCTTTGAAGAGGCGCGGTCTGAAAGCCTCACTTTTCAGGCTTTCGGAACGCGCCTCTTCAAAGCACCGTATCTCCAGCCGCCGCCACTGCCGGCAACGGGGAGCACATCACTTCCAGCAGCGCAGGGAGCATGTAAACACTCCCCGTGCAGCTTTTCTCTCAACGCGGGGCTCAGGAGGCACTTTTCAGTGCCTCTTTTAAAAGCGGTGTCAGTCTTCAGCTGCCACCGCTGAAAAGAACGGATGGCATGTCACTTCTGGTAGCGTGGGGAGCATGTAAACACTCCCCAAGCAGCTTTCTCTTGAATGTGGGGCTCCTGAGGCACTTCTAAACACCTTGTTTAAAAGCGGCCAGAGGGTGCAGCAGTCAGTCATAACCTTCCAAACAAGGGAGTGAAAATCAGCTCTGTTTGTTATCCTTCTGCCCAGTGAAATTGAGCCACCTGGGCTTGCTTTTATTTATTTGCTTTTAATGTTTTGCTATTGTGCTGACTAAACGAAATTCAGGTTAGAGTCAACTAATGAAAGGTTAATCTTCAGGACGAAACTATTTGCAGGTTTTGTCTGCATGTCTAAAGTAAAGGCTAAGCGAGGCAAATTTACAAGAATCTCACAAATACATTTCCAGTCAAGAATTGTCAATCACTGCAGAAGTTTAATCCAGGACCAAACGATCCAACTGGAGGGGGCTCTCCTGTTTGCTCAAAAGATAGCCCCCGCATATACTCCTCCCAACCCCCAGTGTTCTGACCCTTATTACCTTTTTGTTTGGGAGGATGTCAAAGAACGTATAGCATATCTTAGGCTGAGGACCAACACGTTCCCCTCGGCAATTATGGAGGGGCGATATAAGCAAATCCCACGGACCATGCGCCTATGCCCATTATGCCAGTTGAAGGCGGTGGATACAACTGAACATATCTTTTTCCACTGCCCTGCTCTTGTAGGCCCCAGAACCAAATTCTTAAAGGGCCCTCTTTTGGACCCTCTTCTGCTACGTAAAGACACCCAGAGTTTACTCGGGCCTATCGCCTCAGTACACTCTAGAGCAGTGGCAAGATTTGGAGTGGCCGTCTGGAACATCCGCCGCCCATTCTTTCCTTTTCTGCCTTAAGTGCCTTGGATTCAGGGGGGGGCTCTGGCAAAAGATTGAATGATAGCAGGAATAGATCTAAGATAATATGCCTAAGCTGGCTCCCAATTACTATTCGGATCCCGAATAGCAGGTTCGATGTATGTTGTATGTTATTTTACTTTTGTATCTATTGTTATGTCATTTGTTAAAGGGCAGTGCCCTGCAAATAAACTTCTCTTTTTTACTTACTTACTGCAGAAGTTTAGGAAATGTCTGGAGAATGAGGCAGGGGAATGCGGGAAGACATGGGATAATCTTGTGGCTATGACAGTGGAATGTGATCTGGAAAAAATGGGTTCTATCTGTGTTTGCCAAAAGCTTACAAAAATTAAGAGGCGTAGGCTGTCCCATCCTGACTATTATTGGGTTTTTGCAATTTCCTCTCAGGTACCAGGTAATGGCTACTGTCAGAAACAGTGTCTGGACAAGACAGAACACAGAGCTGATCCTGTATGACCAGTCCTACTTCCTAAAATACATTAGTCCTTGAACACCTCAAGACTTATACGGCTGTTTTTCAACGGACGGCACCCACCCACAAACACCCATAAACACCCATCGGATGGGTATGAGAGTGCCTGTGTAAATGTCCATGAGTGGGTGGGTGCGCTTTCATGACCCACCCACCAACACCCACGGAGCATCCGGGAAGGAGTCGGTGTGCTCTGTGGGTAGAGATGGGTGGAGGTGGGTGGAGATGGGTGTTCAACACCCGCCCATCCGTGTAAAAACCAAAACACCCACATCCACAGGAACAGGTCTACCGAGACCACAGAGAGATGGCTAGAGAGGCCATGCAGGGACCCCCACGCATACACGTCCACCCAGGGAGATGCCGGACACCCGCCCAGGAGCCCTTAAAACGGATCTGAAACAGGACATGGGTGCGCCGGCTCCCAATATGTCTGAACGGAAAGTCGCCAACAAAACAAAGGGAGCCAGCATCGTGACTCATGCAGGACGGGCCAGGGTAAGCAGAGGAACCACGTGACACCCAGGGGAGGGGAGCCGGCCCCAAGGGTCGGGTGGGGAGGGGAGAGGAAAGGACCACTAAACACAGCACACCCGTCCTGCCACAGGGCCGAGGACAAACCACGGTGCCCACAACAACCGCAGCCCCCCACTTCAGCATGGGCATGGGGAAGGGAGTGTGAGTGACAGTGAGATACGTGCAAGGGGACCCCAAGCACCCGGGGAGGGGGGCCTGCATGCCAACAGCAGAAAACAACCCGAGGAAGCACAGGGCGGGCAGCTGACAGCGAACAGTTTCCACCCCCACCCCCAAAATAGCACCCAGACACAGGAGCAACGCACCACCGGGGAGACGGCCAAGGAGGGCCTCCGTGACAGCCAGGTAAGGCACCTGTGCCCTCCAACAGGAGACGACCAGCTCCACTGCCACCACAGCTACCAGGTGGGCCTCAAGTCACCAAGCTGGTAGGCCCCCCACAAGTGGTACCCAAAAGGGGGAGCCCTGTTCGAGGCAGGAGACCAGGGCCTTCATACACGTGTGGGGGGTCAAAAAGGTCCAGCATGACCTGGTGCACAGCTACAAGTCCAGACAGGTCTATGAAGCCATAGCCCAAGAGATGCAGCGGCAGGGGTACAATAGGAATGTCACCCAGTGCATGCAGTAGGCAAAGGACTTGAGGTCCAGATATAAACATATCAAGGACAACAATCTCAAGTCCGGCCATGCCATGCGGACAATTGAGTTCCATGATGAGCTGGACCGGTTCCTCTACATGGATGGGGACATAGTCACCTCCCGCTTACACGGCACCGCTTTCACCAGGGGCAGGCAGAGGGTGCTCACAACACACACACACCGCCTGACCCCCTGGAGCAGGGGGAGGCTGCTGCCCCCGGTGAGGCAAGCCAGGATGCAGGAGGGGGTAGCCCCATCATGCAGGGGGAGGAGGCACCCCGGAAACCCCCTCACTCAAACATTGCCCTCCNTGGTTGTAGAAGCGGTGACCCGGCAGTAGTAGCTTGGCCCATTGCTCCAACACCAACGCGAGGATCATGAAACAGGTGGACAGACCCGTTAAAAGGACAGCCCTCCCCTCAGGAGGCTCATCAACAGGCAGCACCACCTACAACACTCACACTCGGGGGGGAGGCACCACTGGCATCAGTGCAGGATAACCTAGTAGCTACCTGCCTAGGTGTTATGTTGCCGGGGGACCTGACTCAGGCCCACGCAGCTGTGACTGTGTCCCCTTTAGCCACCCACCCTGTGAGTGGCCTCTGCACCTAGCCATCACCTGGCTGCGATCCGTTCCCCCAGGCCCCGAGTCCTGTGTGCCCTACACACCCGCGCCATGCCTCCCACGTCCCCTGCTACCCATAGCCTGTCCCAGGGTCCCAGGGACAGCTGCACGGAGTGACCTGCTGATCACATTCACCAACCCCCTCCACTGCACTTGCACCCTGTTGGACACCAGCACCAATGATCTATCGCACAGTAACCTCGCTATGGCCTCTCATTCACCTCGCTCACAACACCTCTCACTCTACACCCCACGCCCGGCCACAGCTATCAGCGCACACATGTACCCTGGCAGCCTGTGCTGTCTGCTGTGCGATTGCCACATTACCATGGGCATATTCCGTGCACCTGAGGGGGATACCCCCTCGGTGGCCCGCCAGCACACACACATCCCTCAGACCACCTGGCAGCCATGGGCCTTGTGGCACTCCAGGACTCCTCTGTGGGCCGAGGTCCCCCTCCACCCCTTGTGCCCCTGTGCGATTCCTGGCCAGGACGCATTCAGCGCAGCCTTGCTTTGGTCACATCGCTTGAAGGCCACGGCAGTGTGCAGCTGTGTCCCATCAAGATACAGTGCATGGAGTGTCTCATTAGCCCCCTGCTAGAGGCAGCCATGGCCTTGCTGATCTGTCGTTGCTACCATGGGAATGCACCTGCCAGGTGCGTGGGGCAGGGATTCACAGGGCCTTGCAGCCATCCCACTATCAGCTGTGAATGGCCGCAGCCCGGCTAGCGCTGCATAGCTTCTCGCGCCTTGCTCAAGCGCAGCCGCTCTCCATAGGATCCCTGTGCAAGCCGCGGAGCAGCCCTTGGAACGGTCATGTCTGGGTGCGGAACAGGCCCCAAGGCCGGCGGTGGTGCAGGGGAGGAGTGGTCGCCTTGTGCCAACATGCTGTTAGGTAGGGATGGGCGAATGCGGTTCAGAAGTTCGGAGTTCGGCCTGAACTCGGCCTGTTCGGACGACCGAACCGAACCGAACTTCCGAACACGAACTCGCTGAACTGAACTCAATTCCGAATGTCGAAATGACCAAACAGTTTGGATCGCATTCGGGTGAGTTTGGGTGGCAAAAAAAGGTTCACTGTAAGGTCAAACGTGACAGGGAGGGGGAGTACTAGTCACTGAGGAGCAGACTTTCAGGCACCAGGGGTGGAGAGGCTTGCAAGAAATGAAACTATCTTCCTCCCCCCTTCCCAACACATTCTGAGCTAGTCACTGTTCCTGAACAGCAGGCGTTGAGTAGGATTATTAGATTGCTTTAAGTTTCATTTCAGTTTTGTACTGAAATGAAACTTAAACCTTAAACTGAAACCTTGTG
>QEPC01011131.1:553190-579571 GCA_003113815.1 Sphenodon punctatus
GGCAACTGAGGATTTGGGGATAGGCCTGGTGGGAGCTAAGTGGTCCGAGGAGTTAAGGGCAGCATTTGTAGGGTTTATGCAACTGCCAGAGGTGAGGGAGTTGGTAGGAAGGATTATAGCCTTAGGGAAGGATTACCTGGGGGATTTTGAAAGACTGGTGTCTCTTTTGCTGGCTCTCCTGGCCGTTAGGAAAGTGGAGAGCGTCCAGCAAGTGAAGTCTCCCCCTTGGTTTAATAGGGATTGTAAAACTATGAGAAGGAAATTGAGGCAATTAGCAAATAAAGTAAGGAAAAATCCCTCTCTAACCCTCAGGCAAGAACTGCAAGCCACCCGAAGGAAGTATCACCACCTGACTGCAACCCAAAGGCTAGACTATCAGAAACAGAGGTGGGCCCAGTTGTTGAAGGCAGCTCTACAGAACAGACAGAAACCCTTCTGGGACCTTGTCCATCTGGGCAGGCCCCGGGGAAGGGAGCTGCAAATCCCCGGTGAGGTATGGGTAGAGTTTTATGTCGGGATTTTTTCTTCCCCCCGGGAAGGCGTTATCCCACTACCAGCTCGGGATAGTCTCCCGGAATGGGCCCCTGTCTCTAAGGAAGAAATCGTAGCCTTTATTGTGAAGTTGAAGGCCAGGAAAGCCCCAGGGGAGGAATTTGTCCCCCCTGAGCTTTTGAAACACGATCCCGAGTGGTGGGCCAGTTTTCTGGCCCCTCTTTTTTCTGCCATAAACTCCTCGGGGTCAATCCCTAAAGCATGGTTGAATGGTACAGTTGTCCCAAAATTCAAGAAGGGTGACCCTTCCCTTCCTAGGAACTATCGACCTATCTGCCTCTTGAGTATTATTGGGAAACTATATTCCCAATTTTTGCTGGGAAAGTTGAGATCCTGGTTAGATGAAAACCATATAATTGAGCCAGAACAGGCCGGGTTCCAGAGTGGGAAATCCACTGTCGATCAGATTTTTGTTCTCTCCCTTCTCCTGGATAAGTATGTTACTAGTCAAGGGAAATTCTATCTATGTTTCATAGACTTATCCATGGCCTTTGACTCGATAGATAGAGAAAGGCTCTGGATCAAATTGAGTGGTACTTCCATTGACCGCCGGCTACTTTTTTTACTTATCAAGATTCATAGCAACAATAAAATCTGTATACGTTCAGGCCAAAGGCTCTCAGAAGATGTTGCTGTGGATAGCGGAGTCAGACAAGGGTGCCTATTGGCCCCCGCGTTGTTTCTGAATGATGTGGTTTCCTTTCTGAGAGATGCTGATACCCATGCTCCCCGAATCGGTACAAGGAAAGTCCCGGCCCTCCTGTATGCCGATGATATGGTCCTGCTTTCTCAATCCCTGGTGGGGCTTAGACAAATAATGCAGAGGTTTGGGGAATATTGCGATAAGGAAGGATTAAAAATCAATTCCACAAAGACCAAGGTCATGGTTATGGGGAGGCAGGGGATAAGTAAAAAACATCGTTGGATAATTGGGAGTAATCCCATTGAGCAAGTGAGCATGTTTAAGTATCTGCGAGTGATTTTTTCTTCCACTCGGAGATGGAAGCCACACTTCAAGGCTGTGGTAGCACAAGCAAGGAGCTCATTGGCAGCCATCCTTGGCTTTTTCCATACCCAGGGAGGGCGACTGGCGCTGCCGGCCTTACGACTCTTTCGGGCCAAAGTTATCACCCAGGGCCTGTATGCTATCCCTGTCTGGGGCCCACTTTTTCTAGATTGTCTGGAAAAAATACATAATCAGGTCTTGCGGTCCATCCTGGGGGTGCCAAGGAGTACGCCTCTGGTAATCCTGAGGCAGGAAACTGCAAGTTCCACTATCAGAACACGGGCTCTCAAATTACTTGTGAGTCTTTGGCTGAGGGTGGTCCTTTTTCCCCCTCAGGATAATTCTCCCTTGGCACAGACCGTGAGGGCTCATGGGCAAGCCAGGTGGAGATTGAAGTAAAACTTCTGGGGTTTTCTAGAGTATCCCTAGGTCATCTGGGATGTAAGGGAGCATTGTCCCTTATTAAACGGAAACTGCTAGACCAGGAACTGCAAAATGAAACAGCTTTGCTATCAAGCCAGAGTGTTGCACCAGACTACCCGCTAGCTAGCCACTTTGATTTGGAGAATAGTTATCTATTTAAATGGCAGAACTTTAACCAACGATGGGCTTTCACCCATTTTCGGTGTAATGTATATCCATCTGCCTTGGTGGAGGGACGTTATAAAGGTATCCCCAGAGCTGAGAGGTTATGCCAGCTGTGTGACATGTCAGAAACTGATACAGCTAGACATGTTCTCCTTTACTGTCCAGCCCTTATTGGCCCTAGGCAAGCCCTTCTGGGCAAATACATCACTGGGTTTTTAGACCCTGGGATAGTGGTAAAGAGGTTGCTGAATTGTGTAGACTCTGGAATGTCAACAGCTGTCTCAAAATTCTGCTTGCTCTTTTCACAACTAAGGGAAGCCTGTTTGGCTAATCGGGACGGCCGGACGGCTTAACTGTAATATATCCTTACATAAAACACATATGTCTTATCTTGTTATAGTAGAAGCTGTTGTTGGATATTGGATGTTGTGATGGCCTTTTGGCTCCACAATAAAAATGTTATTATTGTTAGTATCTGTTAGTTACTTCTTGATATCTTTTAAGATCAATATGGCAATGCAAAAACTATGGGCTTATTATTAAGCTGATGATTAGTATGTTACAGGGGCCAAGCTCCGCCACAGCAACCCCCGTGGAAGAGCAAGGCAATACCCTGTGTTTCAATTGTGCTGTTTAGCTCTGATGCAGGGTATTAAATGTTGATGCCGGCATAGTGAATCTAAACTTAGAACTATTCTACTTATATTGTTGTCCTGATGCTGATCAGTCGGACACGCTGTCTTGTTAGGGGATAAATGTTGGTATTATAATCCCCTGTGAAGGGCAAGTTGACCTTTAAATACTAGGTTTTTAAAAATATTATTATTATTTTTGATCATAGACTATGATCTATGGGATTCAAATATGGAACAAATTGGTACTTGTATCTTATATTTGTTTTATAATATGTATTGTGTATTAATAGGACTGTATTTTGTGATTTTGTAAATTTTGTTATGGCTACGGCTTAAACAATAAAATGTATTGATTGATTGATACAAAGTAATAGTAACAGTCAATCATGGAGTGAAGTAAAGAGAAATAAAGAGAATTGTTCGAGACAGGAATATGTTAGTCTAGTTTATGTCACTCATATGACTTCCTGGAAGTCAATAGATTATCTCAGAACTGGAGACAAAGGAGTTCAGGTGGTATCTTTTAATGGACCAACTTCTGTTGGAGGGATTATGCAAGATTTCATGCCACACAGAAACTTTTCTCAGGCATGTAAAGAACTATACAGATTGAGTAAATACAGGACAGGTGTACATGAACAGATAGTGATGGGTGGGAGTGAATAGGAAAAAAATAACTTAGGAGGGGCCTGTTGTGGAAAAAAACCCATAAATGTCAAACATTTAAAAACTATAGTGTAAAAAAGCATTGGTATAAGAGATCATGAAACAATAGGTTATAGTAATTGCAAATAGGGGACTATGCTAACGCAGACATTGGGGCTGATGGTACTAGGAAACATCTTTCCAAGCATAGGAAATTTGAATATCAAAGGAACTGAATTTACAGCAGTACCACAAAAGTTCCATATATAGCTGACAGCAGGCTATCAGTCACTTGCAGATTCTGAAAATGACTAGGAAAACATATGTTTAAGTTGAGTCCATTATATTTATTGCCAATAAAGTTGCAATGTTTAGTTCCCACCTGTCTTTTAAAGGTGTTGCGCAAATTCCCTTTGTGGATGATGGTTGAGAGATCACAGGGGGAGTGGCCGATCTTGAAGAAGCAACTGCCCACTGTAGAATCAATACTTTTATCCATGATTTCTTTTTCTATGTGGGTTCCTTTCATTAATGGACGGATGGGTTTCACCAACATAGCTTCCATGGGTGCATTTAGTGCATTGAATAAAGTATACTATGTTCTTGGTATCAACTGGTGTTAAGTGCCTTATATTTTGAAGAGTTTTCTCTGAGGGGTGTTGATAATGGCTGTGGTAGAAATGTGTTGACAAGTTTTACACCTGCTGTTCTGGCAGGGTCTTCTATTTGTCAAGGTTGGGGTGTCCTTGGTAGCAGGGAGTTTGCATCTGATAATCAGTCCTGAAAGGTTAGGATTTTTTTTGAAGGGCAGAAAAGGTGGTCCGGGAAAGATTGCTCTTAGGGTCTGATCCTTAGAAAGTATAGGTGGTAGCTGTTTGATGATGATAGGTTCAATGATATAGGTTCAAGTGTGGGGTTCAAGTGACAATAAGATGTGTGCAGCTGGAGGGTTCCTTCTTTCTATACACAATTATCTAGCATAGAAACGAAAGACCAGGAGCTACTGTCCTCCCTATCTTATAAGAACAAGGAACTGTTTAATTAAATTGAAAGATAGCAAATTCAAAACCAATAAAAGGAAATACTTTTTTAAGCAATATGTTATTAGAGAGAACAACTTATTGCCATAGGATGTGGCTGATGCTACAGATTTATCAAGAGCACACGAGGGACGGTATATTTTGATGAAAGACTCAAATTTTGCATTGTTGCAATTCCAGTGATTTTTGTGGGATCTGGCAGCTGACCAAATTGTCATAGAAGCTGCCTCCAGAAGTGCAGACTTATAGGCTGAGTGGAGTCAGCATGTGGGATGCCAACAGTACTATGAATTAGCCAATAGGATGCCAATGCTACTTTGAGCTAGCCAATGGGTAGATAGGCCAGTCAACTGCTGAAATGAATTCTGGGGCTATTGGGCCCTGTGCCACAGTTTCTGAAGAAGAGCAGCCCACAAGCTCCTCCTAGAGGGAAGAGCGCGCCCTTACACCCCATTGAGAGACCTGTGTGGTATTATGTGGTTTTTAAAAACAAACAATTTCTCCAAACGTGATAGAATAGCATGCAGGGAAATTAATGTGCCTCCCAACATTTTGTTATTCTCATCCTGGATACCTGAAAGTCCTCACTTTGGGGGTTGCTCCCTTCCCCCACTTCACCAGCAGGAGGCAGAAACATCTTTTTCTGGAGCATGTGCAGTGGAACGATCCTCTCTGCCTCTCCAGTTTCATTTCTGCCTCCAGACTGGCAGGAGCAGAGTTTGTATGCTCCCCATAGAAGAGTGTTCAAAATAAAAAAAACGGAGCAAAAGAACACAAGCAGCCAGCAGTAGCCCAAGCATAGGGCAGACCACATCTTCCAACGGGTCAGAATCTGCACAGCAGCTCACTGCAGCCTTTGGGCCCTCAGAGCAGGGAGAGAGCAGCAAGCACTGGCAGCCACCAGTAGCCTACTGCCCCCTTCCCGCCCCTCCCCTCCCACCCGCTGACCTAACTCAGACCCACGCTGCAGCCTGGGTCTCGCAGGTCCAATCTAAGGGTACAGAGTCACTTCTTGCATTGTGGTCTGGGACAAGAGGAGTCAGAATGGCACTGGGTAAGTCCCACACAAACCCCGAGCAGACCAGAGAGCAGCCTAGGTAACAGCCCAGGCCACAGAACAGGGAGCAGCTCCTAGAGAGGGAGGAGGAAGCGAAGGAACAGTCAGCGGCAGGCAGCAGAAGGTCACATGAAAGCCCACCAGGGAAGTACACAGGGCCTAGGCAAGATCTTGGGCAAGATTATGTCCTCCCTGAACTGGCTATGCGAGGAGGGTAGGGGGTGCCCCAAAGCTAAGAGGCGGTGATTTCCCTCCTCCTCCAAGGGCACTGGCAAAAAAGCACCAATAAAGGCAGTAAAAGACAAACAGCTGGCCAAGCAGCCTGTAGTGCTGCCAGACTCCCCAGACGACCTCTCTTATTCTGAGGAAGAGGAATCCTCTGAAAAGACACAGGAGGAAGGGGCATTTGGGAGTCAAGCCTCCTCTCCCAAATGGACAGATCCCCCAGCCTGGCCCAAGCCCAGAAAGAAATGCCCTCTAATCATGGACTCCTCAGAAGAGGAGGATGGGGCGGGGAAATCTGGAGAAGAATCACAGAGGAACTCTGAATACTCCCTGGAGGAAGGCCAGATCCCAGATAAGCAGCCCTTCTCATTGCCCACTGATGAAGAGAGGGAATTCCCTATGCAATACAGGTATGAACGCATGAAGCAGGTGATAAAAAACCCTGCAATTAAAAGATACAAAAGGAGGACTCCTCAGCCTCAGAGGAGGAAGCTCCCAGGGCTCATATTCCACAAGTCCATGGAAAGGACAAGGGGGTTCCCCTAGACAGGGCATTCAAGAAACTAATAATATCAGAGTGGAAGCAGTCTGGGAGGGCTTATAATAGGATGACAAAAATGCAAGAGGCATTGTACTCATCCTCCAGGCATAAAGAAGGGCTTGTCTGCACTCCCAAGGTGGATGTGGCTGCAGCCTCCCTGGCAGGGCAAACAATATTCTCCACAGAAGGAGACTGTTTCCCAAAAGATGCCACAGACAAGGGAATTGAATCTGCCCTGAGAAGGGAGTTTGAGGCATCAGTCACAGTGCTACACATGGCCACCATTTCCTCTTATGTAGCACGAGTCCTCATCAGCTGGTTCCAAGATATCAAGACCCTAATATCTGTTAGAGGAGATCAAAGATAATGACTTCATGGATCCTTCCGGCCACTGCCTTTATGGCAGACCCGCCTACAGACATTCTCTCATGGGCACCCGGATTCATGGCAGCTAGCGTAACAGTTGACTCCTGTGGCCACAATCCTAGAACGGGGATTCAGTAGCAAAAAATCTACTGATCTCAGGACAACATCAGGGTGCAAAGCTTTTTGGCACATGCCTAGAGAAGGTTCTGGCAGACGCCACAGACAAGGCCAAAAGACAGACCCTGTATCAATTAGGGACAAAAAAGTAACCCTTTCATCCCCCATACCAATATGCAGGAAACTCAGCTGCCTTTAGAAAGGGATACAGTCAGTCTCAATTCTCCAGAGAACACAAGTTCAAGCCCAAGTGGCAACGGAAGAAGTAGTTTCCCAACCCTAGTCGCCCCAGACATCCAAGCAGCACAAATCAAACAAAGCAGGACTGACTATTCCCCAAGTTTGGGCATAGGAGGTGGGCTCCAAAGCTTCTTTCAGGTGTGGGCACATTCAACCTCAGACACCTGAGTGCTGAAGGGAGGTAATATCTCAGGGGTACCCAAAAGAACTGTGAAGTCAGCCTCCAAACTTCTTTCTCTCCTCTCCCATGTCCTCGAAGCAGGTCAGACATCGAACCATCCTGGCAGAAATCAATACGTTTCACTCCATAGGAAAACTAGGACCAGTTCCGCATGATGAACAAGGACGAGGTTGGTACCCGGATCCTCTTTATCATACAAAAAAAGTCGGGAGAGTGGAGGGCAGTGCTAGACCTGAAGCAGCTGAACAGGAGAGTAAGAACCAGGAAGTTTCGCATGGAAACCCTGAAATCCATTTGCCAGGCCATACACCAGGGGGATGGGCTCATACATTTACAAACATACTGATTCCCTTGATTACTCATCAGGTCCCCGTCCAAGGAAAAGGTGGAGAGGGACTTGCAGAGAATTGTGGATTATCTGGAACAGCATGGATTCATGATAAATCGGGGGGGGGGGGGGAAATAAAACATAGCCAGTCGACTCCAGTGCAACAACTGGAACATATAGGGGTCATCATAAATACCCTCTCAGATGATGTCTTCATTCCTCCCAACAGGCAGGAGAACATACAATCCATGGTGAAGACCCTGCAGGTGAGCAGTTGACTGCAGCTAAAGGCCTTGGCCAGCCTCCTGGTAGGGATGGGCGAACAGAACCAAGTTTGGAAATTCGGTTCGGTTCGAAAATCGAGTTCAGTTTGGAAGTTCGGTTTGGTTGACCGAACTATTCAAGTTCGGTCCAAACTTCCGAACAGAGTTCGGAAATTCAAACCCCATTGAACTAAATGGAATATTATCTTATAGGGATGGGCGAACAGAACCGAGTCCGGAAATTCAGTTTGGTTCGAAAATCGAGTTTGGTTCGGAAGTTCGGTTCGGTCAACCGAACTGGTCGAGTTTGGTCCGAACTTCTGAACCGTGTTCGCCCATCCCTACCTCTTGGGATTGTTGGTATTCTGCATGCAACAGCTACAGTGGGTTTTCTTCCATCTCCAGCCACTACAGCAGCTACTGAGACCATTGAAATTGGAAATTACAAGAGGTCTGAACCCGTGGGTACAGGTCATCGCAAAGGTAAAGAACGTCACAGCATGGTGGTCACAATGGCCCAGGTTCATGCACAGGGTTCCCCTCACAGAACCAAGCAGAATAACCATCATCACAGATGTGAGCCTGATGGGTTGGGGAGCCCACACAGGCACTTTGACAGTACAGGGCCAGTGGTCAGAGCAGGAAAGTCTACAGAGCATCAACTGGCTAGAACTAAAGACAGTGCGATTAGCTCTGCAACACTTTGTGTACCAGATCCAGGGTCAACACAAGTTGGTCTGTAGTCTGTACTGACACCACCAGGCAAAGGCTTATTTGAACATCCAAGGGGGTCCAAATGCCAAAAACTCCATGCAGAAGCATCAAGACTTCTCACATGGGCGGAGCCGCAGATAGCATCCCTAAAAGTTTTACACATCCGGGGAACAGACAATGTAACAGCAGACTGACTTAGCAGTTATGGCTCTCAGAAACAAGAGTGCCCTGGTACATGTCAAGATTCAGGCAACCCTACTATACATGTAGGTACATGTCAAGATGCCCCGGTACATGTCAAGATGTCTGGCAACCCTACTATATGCCTTCCCTCCATTCCCTCTCATAGGCAGATCTCTAGCGAAAGCCCACAGGGAATGAGCTCACGTGATCATGGTAACTGCATTTTAGCCAAGGAGACCATGGTTCTCAGATCTGATCGATCTAAGTATCGCAGATTTCTGAGACTCCCAAAACTCCCAAATTTGTTGAGCCAGGGGCCAATCCCATATGAGGGTTTGGACATAATCAAACTGACTGCATGGAAATTGAACGCTAGGCCCTAGAAGACTCAGGCTATTCTGATGCAGTCCTCAACACCCTTCTGTCCTCTAGACGAAGTTCCACTCATAGAGTATATCAATGCACATGGAGGATTTTCAGGGAATGGTGGTGTCTAGATCACTAGACTCTGGGAAGGTAGGGATTCTGGAAATCCTAGAATTTGTACAATGTAGATTAGACAAGGGACTAAAGCCCAACACCCTAATCGGGCAGGTGGCTGCCATTGATCCTGTTTTTTGGGCAGCCAAGGAACCTAAGATCTCGTGACTTCCCAGGTCAGGTAGTTCTTGACTGCAGATAAAGTGTTATTCCCTCCTTTGTTTAATAGATATCCAACCTGGAATCTAAATCTCGTGCTGGGTGCTCTCCCTAGTACTTCTTTCAAGCCTATAAAAGAGATTTCTCTGTTCTTTCTGTCCATCAAAGTAGCCTTCCTAGTGGTGGTGACCTCTGCTCAATGGATGGCTGAGCTTGGAGCTCTTTCTATTGAATCCAACTTTTGCACATTTCAAAACAAAGCCATGATCCTTAGGTTAGACCAGGCCTTTGTATTTTATTTATTTATTTATTTATTTATTTGCAATTTATATGCTGCCCCCTCCTGCCTCAGGCATCTCGGGGTGGCTCACAACATATTAAAACATTTCAAACATTGTACCCAAAGTTAATCTGGCCTTTCACCGTTCCTAAGAGCTGGTGCGCTTATCATTCTGTCCCCATCCTAAACACCCTAAAGAAAGGTTGTGGCATTGCCTTGATGTTTGAAGGGCCCTTAAAATATACCTTAAGAGGACCTCCATCTTTGGGCATTCTTTTGCCTTGTTTGTGAATATCAAGACAGGCAGAAGGCTATTAAGGCTTCTCAGGCAGTAATTTCCAGTGCATAGTGGGCGCCAATAGGGCCAGGGACAAAGCCCCGCCTGGGAATATATGGGTGCATTCCGTGCATGGAGTGGCAATGTCAACCACTTTCTGAGCCATGGCATCTTATGAGGAAGTCTGCAGGACAGCTACTTGGGCTTCCTTGCACACTTTTGTGAAACACTACAAAATTCACACTTTTCAGTCCGCCGAGGTGGGATTTGGGAGGAGAATGTTGCAAGAACTATTGGATTAATTCTGTTTGCTCCCTCCCACTATACAAGTTTAAAAAAGGCCTGGAAAAGTTATTGGAGAGTAGGTCCATTAATGGCTATTAACCAAGTTGCTTACGGGATGAACTTCTTACTGTCGGGAGCTGGGAGTGAACAACAGGGAATGAATTGCCCATTGTGATTGTTGGTTCTTCTCCCATGTGATTGAGATTGGCCACTGTCGAAGGACAGGATGCTGGGCTTGATGACCATTGGTCTGACTCTGTATGGCACTACTTATGTTCTTATAGGTTATTCTTACTGCTTTGGTACATCCCCAAAGTGAGGACTGTCAGGTATCCAGGATGAGAACAGAGAATTTGGCACTTACCTTGTGAATTCTCTTTCTATCCAGGATACCCGACAGTCCTCCAACCCAACCTATTGTCAGCCGCCGCGGCCGTTTCTCAGCCCGGCGGCTGTCTTGGACCCTGAGACGCCCCGCCCCCCTTGCCTCCAAGGAAGCCGAAGGGACACCGACGCAGCCGCCCCCCTCTGGGAGCGCCGAGGACAACGGAAATATGGCGGGCGGCCCTAAAGCCTCCCAGAATGTCGCAGAGCCCTGCCCCCCGTTGCAGCACTAGTACCTTAAATGCTGGCGCTGGAGAACAAGCAGCGCCGGTGAACAGAGCAAGAACACCTGGAGAGACTGGCCCCCTTTGAGAGATAAGTGTCTGCTTTTGTGACTGTTTGACTTTGGATCACTCGCGTGTGTTGTCCTTCCCTGCCCTATCCGGACCCTTCCTCCTTTGTGTATTTGTGAGCTCCCAGTGTGTTTGTTTACTGTGTGGACTCCCTGCCTCCCGTGACTCCTTCTGGTGAGTGGGTGATTGAGGGAGCCTGCTGGCTCGTGTGGGTGCTGCCCCCCCTTCCCCCTGGGGTCCATACCTCTCCTTTCCCCCTGAGTGTGTAAGCCCCGCAAGCCTCTCCCCTCTGCACCTGGTCTCCTTCCCTGTGGATCCTGCACCCTCCTCACAGATCTTCCTTGCCTCCCCTTCCGTGTGCACGAAGCGAGAGTGCGAGCCCCCTTACCTACAGTTCAGCACTGCGCCCTATGATGATAGTGGGTCTTAACTCCTGGTGCGTGAGCACACGGATAGACCCACATACTATCCTGACAGGCTTCTTTCCTCCGCAGCACGTGAGCAGAGCTTCCTGGTGTGCTAGAAGTGTGTGTGGGTGGCGGTTTTTCCCCTTCCTATCCCCTCCCACTGACACCTATTGGCAAACAGGAATCAATAAAAATCCTGAGTAGGGTCTTGTGGAATGTATCAAGAAATAATGAAGTTACACTGATTTGAGGATGTTTTTCTCGGAGTTGAGGGTTTTTTCCTCTGACAATATTTTTGAATTAGAATTTGATTTAAATAGACATGTCATATCATTCTACAGAGGGTCCTTCAGTTTTTGGACTTACTGGAGAGGCAGGGAGCATCGTTCCACTGCACATGCTCCAGAAAAAGATGCATCTGCCTCCTGCTGGTGAAATGGTGGAACAACCCCCAAAGTGAGAATTCACAAGTTAAGTGCCAAGTTCTCTATTTCCAGGTCGGCGTGTGTGCCAGAAGCCGGGAGATCCGTATCACCTGGGGCTGATTCCCCAAGTTGCCACCGGAGGACAGCAGGATGCTGATTGGCCGGGAGGGAGGTGAGCCCCCCCCCGCCTGGGTCTACAACTGCCGTCTCACCCTTGGCATGCACACTGCGAGCGTGTGTGCCACAAGCATGTGTGCCTAAGGGCTGCGCGGGCAAGGGCACGCCCTTGTGTGCGCGGCCTTAGGGGCCAGCTGGGGCATGGGGCCCCTAACCTGTTTGGCCGTTACTGCAAAGAAAGTATGATGAGGAAAAGAGATCGCCAGGACTTTGCCCAGCCGTGCGACCAACCTACCCTGAAGCAACAAAAGCTGGACCTCTTTCGCAGCGTCTTCAGGTATTGACCCAGCCCCAAAGGGGGAGGGCACCACCATAGTTTTGCCCCAGTTTTGTCAGGGGTGCCCTCAATCCTCTAGGGGATGGGTTAGTTCAGAGGACTCCCCTGTATCGGTTTTCAGTGACTCACAGCCAAAGCTGGCCCCTTTGGTGGCCGGGCAAGATACTGTCTTCAATATTAACACTCTTCTTTATAAATTGTTAGGTGATCAATGTCTGCTTATCGCCAATCTTATTAAGAAATTACATTCTCAGCTCGAGGGCATTACTACCCTTTTGACAACCCAGGGCGAGCATTTGCAAGTACTAGTAGATCATGCCCATGAAATAGGATGTAAATGTCTGGGTGTTACCACAATGTGTGGGCTGTCTGAGGGTCAGGAGGCCCTGAGGGAGAGATCCCCTATAAAGGGCTTCAGAGGGTCTGGTCCCTCTCAAACCAAGTCTGCGAAGGGAGGTGGGGTTGGAGTAGTGGATCCCCCTAAGCCAAGAGGTCTTCAGCACCCAGCACTTTATCCAGTTAATGATACCGCCATCTCATTGAGGGTGTTTCCTTTTCTGAATGGGGCTTTTCCCCGGTGGTGTACTAAGTTTAATATTCTGCAGCACCTTTCCGCTATTCTAGCTCCCTCTAGGCAACTCCAGTCTTTTCAAATCTTGACAGCTCCTGTTCATATCCAACGACTGGTTATTCATCTCCGTTCCCCACAGATGGCTAGCTACCTATTGTCCAAGGTCGATTTGTTTGCATCTTGGGGGGGTTTGTTGGGGGAAGTATTAATTGATAAGGTGTTGCGCCCCTTGTTATTAAATTCAGATCCTGCGGCCTTACCTAGTTTTTCCCCAGATATAGCTCCTTCTGGCGTAGCAGGTGCTCCTTTGGGGAAACATTCTTTTATTAGGGGGCGAGGTTGGCAAGCTCCCAAAGCTCCAATTAACACTAGACTTATTCAACTGGCTATGCCAATGCCTCAGTCAGAAAATGTGCCCCCATCATTTCAGTCTCGCAGGAGAGTCAGCAGGTCATTTCTCTGTCCACACCACCGTCCATAGATTCCATGGACTTTGCTACCTCTGTTTTTTACGATTTAGTCAATCTGGGAGGAATAAGACTGGCAGTCTCCCCAGGAGGGGTGCCTGGTAACGAAGCTGTTATTGTTGAGCTAAAAGTGGACAAGGGGGTTTGTTCTGTCCCTCGGGACAACTCCACCCGGGCTCCAGAGTGAGCTCTGGGTGTGCCAGATTAGCCCACCGTTTGATATAGGCAGTGCTGTGACTCACCTGTCTTAAATATTTGTTCTTGGACCTGTGCTGGATGGTCAAGGCTTTCATTTTATCCCAATGTTAAAGAGTTTTTGAAGAAGTTTAAGATTATAGTTTTACAGGAGACCTGGGCTCTGTCCCAGCCTTGCATGTCCAAGTGGGGGCCTGGTTTGTTTGGTCTCCGATGTACTCAAAGCATCAGTTGTTGTGTTTTTTTCTAAACCTCCATGCTGTTTGGTAATGGTCCTCAATATCAATGGCTCCCATATGCTTTTGGCCACTGCTTACATTCCCCCAGCTAATGCAGAGTCTTATAATTCTATTTTTTGGTCTCTGATTAGGCAAGTGCCAGTGGAAACATTACATCTTTATCCCAGGGCTAAGATTATTCTAGCGGGAGACTTTAATGCCCGATTGGGTCAGGGTGAAGAGTGTGGTTTGTTAGCTTGTGGAATTACGGAAGTATACAGGCATTTGGGCCCTAGAGGGTCCAAGGACCAGGTTGCTAATAGTTCCGGAACTTCTTTTGCCAAACTGATAGTGGAACTGTCCCTTTGCATCTTAAATGGTCTGGGCTTTGGGGACCAGGAGGGTGAATATATGTTTCTGGGCCCAGTTGGGGCTAGTGTGAGTGATTATATGGCCGTTTCTCTTGATACTATCAGTCTTAGCCAAAACTTTGCGGTGGGTACATGCCAGGGCAGTGACCATCTTCCTTTGACCCTGACTCTAAACTTTTCTGGTTTCCCTCCACCCCTTCTCCCAATAAGAGCCCTGCCTCCACTTCTTTGTGAAGTCTCAGGATTTGGAGCAAATGGTGGAGTCCTTTATCATAGCCACCCAGGAGGCCAGTAGGGATGGTTTTTCCCTATCTGGTGATGATCCTTTGTTACTCATAGACCAGTGCTTGCAATTATTTGAGAGTTTGACCAAGTTTCTAACTGTCTTGCAGGCGGGGGCCGAGCCCGCCCAAACACCACTCTCAGATCTGGTTCGAACATCAATGCAGGGCCGTTAGGAAGCAGCTGGTTTCCCTGTACAGGGACTACAGAAGGGGAAGATCTGTGTCCCTTTCCTCCCAGTACTATGCAGTACTATACAAATTAGAAAATTTTATAAGTCAGTCCTTAAGGCTAAGAAAATTAAGTACTGGGAAGATTACTGGGATTCATTGGTTGAAGCTGCAGATGTGGGTGATGGAAGAAAATTTTGGCAACTTATTAACGGCGTATCTGCGTAGCAAGCCGTATCTGGGTTCTTCGCAAATTATGGTTCCGGATCACCTGTGGATTTTGTATTTTCAGTCTTTGTATGCCGAAGCCCAGGCAACAGCTGACTTTCAGTTTCCCTTGGAGGACAAGGTCTACTTACCGCCTTGGGCACTCGTATCAGCTGCTGAAGTTGCGGAGGTTATTAATTCATTTAAAAATGGGAAAGCCCCGGGCCCCAATTTAATTTCAATGAATTTGATAAAGCATTCATTAGCTTGGTGGACCCATTGTTGGCCTCTCTATTTACCGCGATTAACAAGACAGGCAAAGTGCCCCCGCAGTGGGTGAAGGCGGTAGTTGTCCCCATCTTTTAAAAGGTGCCGGCCAACTATAGGCCCATCAGCCTCCTTTCTACCACAGGGAAAAATTATGGCAAATGGCTTTTACTTAAACTGAATGCTTGGATAGTCCATAAACAAGTTTTTTGCTTAGAGCAGGTCGGGCTCCAAAGAGGGCGTTCTAAGATCGAGCACGCCCTGATTCTACAGCACTTGGTAGAGAAGTATATGGCCATGAATGGGAAATTGTACGTGGCATTTTTAGACCTTTGTGCTGCATTTGATTTGGTGAATAGGGCCACCCTGTGGGAAAGGCTGGCTCTTATGGGCATGGAAAAGTGGTTGCTTTTTCTCATAAGGCAAGTCCATGTAAATACCTCACTTGCAGTGAAAACTGGGCTATTGGGGAGACTGGCTGAGGAAATTCCAACCTATGCAGGGGTGCACCAGGGCTGTGTCCTGGCTCCCATTCTTTTTAATTTATTTATAAATGGGGTTGCTCCCCTGTTATCTGCCTCTGCTTTTTCTGCCCCCACCCCCCAAATTGCATGATCGTGCAGTCGGGTGCCTGCTATATGCAGACAATGTTGCAGTTGTGTCCTAGCCTAGGTTGGCCTAAATAGGCAGTTAACTGCCTTTTCAGATTTTTGTCGCCAAAGTAAGTTGGAGATAAACCATGATAAGTCCAAAATCGTGGTTTTCTCCAAATCTCACAAAATTCACCAGTGGGTTATTGGAGGCCACTCAATTGCCCAGGTCAATTCCTTCCAGTATCTGGGCTTACTTTTTCAAGCAGCTGGGGCCTGGAAAGGGCATTTGGAAAGGGCCTGGTCTGTTGTGAGGGGTACTACCCTCTCCGTGTCCAGACTTTTTAGTAGGTCAGGGAGAAGGGCGGTTTCTCCTGCAATTAAGATTCTAAATGCCAAAGTCCGTGCCCACCTGTTATATGGGGCAGAGATATGGACCCCTATCTTCAGTCCAAGTTGGGGAAACTGAATAGTATATAAGCCCACTTTATCCAAAGGCTTTTGAGGATTCCCTGTGCCACTCCATTTGCAGTGATTAGGTTAGAGGCGGGGCAGTTTAGATGGTCGACCATGGCATGGCTGATTGCCCTAAGATTTTGGGCTAAGTCAAAGTTTTTGCAAACTAATGGCCTGGTGTCTTATTGGAAGAACGATTCCTTTAAGAGTACTTTGTGCCAGGCCATATAGCGCTTTATATCCCAGTTGGGTTTTCATCCCAACTACTGGGTGGGGAAGGAGCTGGCGGTGGTCCTGAAAGAACTCAGGTGCAGACTGGAAGACAGAGACGTTCAGGAGGAGACAGCTGCAATTAGATCTTCTTTCCATTTGGCTGATTATTTATTTTATATAAAGTCTCGCCCCTGATTGTCTTCCTATTTACTATCATCTATCTCACCTAGGGGCAAGTACTTAATTATGTGTGCCCGCTTAAATGCCTTGCCGACAACGATCTTGGAAGGACGTTACCAGGGGATCGATTTTTCCAATAGGCTTTGCCCGTTTGACCATATCCATGTAGAGACTGTTTCCCATACCTTAATAAACTGTCATCTTTATGATGACATACGTTGTAAGTTCTTGACAGATGTTTTCCACAGATTTTCCGATCATACTGGTCATAATCTCTCTATTTTGGTGCTCGCAGATGTTGATCCCTCTATCGCTCTGGCGGTAGCCCACTTTCTGGTAGCAGCTATAAATAAACGTACCCTGTTTCTCCAGTTCAAGAATCCTTTGACAACTGACATTGAGTGATGGCACGCCTATGGTTTATGGCCTGTGAGCTGTTTTTTACAGTGGTTCGTGTACCTATTATATGTTTTTCTTTATTTTAGATTTCATTTAGGGGTGTTAAGCCAATTACCTTTGGATGTGTTCCCTCTAACGCAGGATTAGAGGGGTGTTGTGCTGTCCGATATGTTATGTTCTGTTTGTCTTTTGTATGTTTTTTTGGCTTCGGCCGCAATAAACTAAACTAAACTAAACTATTTCCATCATTTGGTAATTTGCATAGCATTTTCCTGCTCACGGAATCTGGATTTGTGGGTGCAGAATATAGATTCCCTTCACATACACACAATATATGGGGGTCTGCCACAGATGAACAAAACAGTCAGGTCCTTCACCTTTAACACTACCCAATTTTGGGGGGAGAGATAGAAATCGCATGCTCCGGGGCTTAAGCCAACTCTATAGTGCAGTAGGATGAGAGACTTGGGGCGGGTGGGGGGCAGATTACTCTACATCTTTCTTTGGGAGTCCTGGACTTCTCTAAACCATCAGAGACTGAGTTGACCACTGACAGAGGCAGAACGCTGGGCTAGATGGACCAGAAATCTGATGCAATAAGACAATTCCTAGACTTAGGCATCAGGATTCAGACATCAGACTGGATGGTCAGATATCAGACTATGGTACGGAGACTGCATTGGTGGCCTTGGTTGAGGATCTCCGTCTGGCGTTGGACCGGGGTCGTCAGACCTTACTGGTCCTGCTAGATCTTTTGGCTGCGTTCAACACAGTCAATCATGAGGTGCTGGTGACTTGCCTGCAGGACTGTGCTGGGATTGGCGGAACGGTCTTGGAAAGGTTTTGTTCTTTCCTGGCCGGGAGAACTCACGGGGTGGTCTTGGGGGAGTGTACGTCTTCCCCCTGGAACCTCATGTTTGGAGTCCCGCAGGGTGCTATTCTGTCCCCCCTCTTGTTTAACATATACATGCAGCCGTTAGGGGAGATCGTGAGAGGGTTTCAGGGCATGCAGTGTCATCAGTATGCTGATGACACTCAGCTCTACCTCTCTTTTTCCATCAACCCAGGTCATGCAGTCTCTTTATTTTCCCAGTGCCTGTCGGCTGTGGGGGCTTGGATGAGGTTGAGCCATCTGCAGCTGAATCCTAACAAGACGGAGGTGATGTTGGTGGGTGAGGACCTGGGAGTGGTTGAATCTCCTCTTGGGGGTGGGGGTTTCGCTCTCCCATGGTCTCGGAGTCTGGGTGTGCTCCTTGATTCGCGGCTCAGCCTGGAATCTCAGGTTGCGGCCGTGGCAGGGAGTGTGTTTTGGCAGTTACATCTTGTCTGGCGGTTTTGGCCGTATCTCCCAGACTCTGACCTCGCCACTGTCATCCATGCCTTCATCACCTCGAGGCTGGATTACTGCAACACGCTCTACATGGGGCTGCCCGAGAAGCTAGTCCAGAGGCTGCAGCTGGTGCAGAATGCTGCGGGCCATCTCCTTACTGGGGCGGGCCGCAGGGAGCACATGACACATGTGCTCCGGGCTCTGCACTGGCTGCCTATAAAGTACCGGGCTAGGTTCAAGGTGCTGGTTCTGACCTTCAAAGTCCTTCACGGCCTATCTGCAGAATTGCCTCACTCCCCATGTGCCCGTGCGACCCATGAGATCATCCGTGGGGGTCTTTTTGGAGGTTCTCAGGCGAGACGGGTGGCTACTGATGTGAGATCTTTTTCTGTGGCTGCCCCTGTGTTGTGGAATTCACTCAGTTGGCCCTCACCCTCCTGTTGTTTTGACATTTGTGTAAGACCTGGCTGTTCCGCCAGGCCTTTGGCGGGGGGTGTGTGTTGGGGGAGGTGGGATTTGGGAGGGAGGGTGAGTTTTTATGATTTGTTTAAAAGGTTTAATGTTGAATTGTTTGTGTGCGTGTGTTGTTCGCCGCCCCGAGCTGCCTTTGGGCAGGAGGGGCGGGATATAAGTTTCAAATAAATAAAATAAAATAAAATAGGTCCATTTTATATTATATCATGACAGATTTTTCTTTGTTTTTTTATGACAGCATTTATTTGATCCAATTGCCTTTGAAATCATTGGGAGTCTTTCTATTGAGTGGAATTTGGATCTGATCTTAGTGTTTACAGCACTGTCAGGTTCATTGCACTAACTGAAGCTAGGCGCTCTGTTAGCAGATCCTATTAAAGCCTCCTCTCTGCTCTTCAATGCAAATAGTTTTGCCAAAGCTCTGTAGCTCAGACATGCTACTTCCCTGTTGTTCTAGTCCCTAGATCTCTTGTGAGTAAAGATGAATCAATTGTGACTTCTGATCTATGGTACCTTTATGGTGTAGACCATGGGAGTTTCTTCCTGCCTTGAACAAACTACATAGGATTCCTCCCCTGGGAAGTTTTGACCTCTTCTATGAGAGACTCAGTCAGTCTTGGGGAATATGAAATAAAAGAAAAGTAGCAGAATCCTGTTATATTTAAGTCCTTTTCCACCAATTAACTTCACACTTAGCAGATCAGAAAATGATAATTTGACCACTGTGATGTACTGAAACAATTTGCAACTGTATTCTACTGCTATTTCACCATAAATAGAGTTTCACTGGACTGAACATGGTATAAATAGTGCATGTTTATGTGTAGTCAGCAAGTGACACCAAGGCATTAAGTACCACATTTTGTAGAAAACACCTACCCAAACATGTATAATGTACCTATTACCATAAATTTGCACTAAGAATGCCAACAGAAGGGCACTGCATGGCCTGAAAGCCTATGTACTCTCAGTAACAGAAGTCTGCCCAATAAATATATCATCTGAAGTACTTTTTCCTCCATCTCTTGCATTTGGGACCGACACAGCAACCTTTTTTATCTCTAGAATATAGTTCCCAATATACAGCCTTGCAGAAGTTCCAGTTTTTCCTCTCTATATCATAAGAAGAGTTAAAAATGACACTTTTGGTTTACTTCTCTATGAACCTCCAACACATTGTATGCACATACTAAGTCCTGAATCTGGAGCACTGGAGAGGATGCAAGGAAAGGTGAGAAATATTTAGGTTTTATACGTCTTCTACCCATAGCTATGGGGAACAAACAGCATGCATAGGGAAGGTATGAGGTCATGCAGCTTTCTCTGTTATCATTGTGTCCCCCACATGAGCTTTGCTTATTTGATGTAGGCTCCTCCCAAACTTGAGAAAGCAGTACTCAATTCGAGAATTCTAAAATTTTCTTTTCTGGTCCACTCTTTCACATGGGGAAAACCCTGGAGCGCCTCCCTCTTTCTTAGAGATGCCTCTCCCATTTAGAAATATTTATTTGTAGCTCTCCGGTACCCCTTTGTGACACCTCTGAAATAAAAGATCCACAGATTGAGATCCCATTTTGCGATATCATGGAGAATGTTAAATTCCATAGCCTTGATGGACATGGATAGCACAGTTTAAGCCCCTATTGTTTTAGGTTGGCTACAGATGACTGTGCGCTGGGTTATGTTCAGCAGTTACGAAGTAGTTATGTAATTTGACACTTCCTTACAACTCCTCCATCCCAAAAGATTGCACAGCTCGGGCTGCAGATCTCTGTCTTCCAGTTAAAGGGCAACAATTTTAAAAATGGAATGGGGTTAAAGGTCAGATTTCTGTTGGTTTTAGCTTTGCTGTTTCCTCAGTTAGGAATGGCAAGAGAGATTCTTCTGATGGTCCAACTGGTGCAGAATACTTTTGAAAACCTGGTCCTCAGTGTCTAAGTTGGAAGGTTTTTTTGCAGGTGTGACTGGCTCTAGAAGCATTAGTATGTAGGAAGTTGGTCCGATAAAAGATACCATGTGAACGACTTCATCGCCAACACTAAGTAAGATCTGGCATTAACTAACACATCTGCTCATGCTAACAGCACTTGTGCACATGCAACTAGCTTCAAACACAAACCATATAACATGCATATTTAGGCTTCCAAATATTAAGCCCCCTTTTGCAAGACCCTGGGAGTTTAAGCACATTTTACACACCATATCATCACTTGTTTAGTTAACTTCTAATCTGTTGTCTGACGAGATGCTTTGATGGCGGTGGTGGAGAGCAGAATCAATAGAAAGAGATGTATCTGAATATTTAATAAGGCTCAATCAATTCAATAAAGTTTAATGGGCCAGGTTAACTTTATGAACTTAGGGGAAGTTACTTACTTTAAAATCAGATTCGCTGCTCCCAAGAAGCAGCTTTAGTCCCTTGCTTCAGAAACTGCCTTCACTGTTAAGGAACACCATGGAATTTTTATAACTATATTTGTCACAAAAAAATATATGATGTAGCTCTTTTGCTATCAGAATATACTGAAAAATAATTTAAACTGTCTCCCAGTAGTTATCTACAGTGCTTCTATGACATTGTTGGTAGCAGGCAGACACTGGAGATAGCATAGAAATGAGGGAACTGAAAGAGATTGTCCCAAAGAAGTAGAAATGAGTATATTGCGTTCTATTCCTTTATGAACAAATGCCAGAAAAGAATTATTGAAGTGGGAAAATACATATATTTGAGGGTCCCCTGCCACTGTGTGAAGTAAGCAATACAACAGATCAGATTCTTATCTAGTGTAAAGTAGGGATGTGTGAACAGAACGGAGTTCGGATGTTCAGACGTTTGGACTGAAAACTTAGTTTGGGTTCGTGGGTTCGGTCCCGTGGAGTTCAGACCCCCCCGAACATTCGGAAAGTTTGGCTGCCTGGAGGCTTGGGGCACTCCCTGGATCCCCATGAGTGCCCGCGGCAGCATGGCAGGCCATCTGAGACACAGAAGCAGCAGCAGAGAATGGGAAGGCTTGAGACTTGGCACCCTGGGTTGCCCGGGCAGGCAGGCTCGGCGCTTGGCCCCTGGGGGTTCCCATGGGGGCATGGCTGGCTGTCTAAGACCCAGCAGCAACAGCAGAGGCTGGGAAGGCTTGGGGCTTGGTGGCTGGCATCCATCCTTGGTTGGGCATTGCAGGCTGGCTGGCATCAGTGGAGCAGCGGCAGAGGCCTGGCCACAGCTTGGTAGCTGGCACCCCTACTTGGCCGGGTGTTTCAGGCTTGCATCCTACTCACCGGACCGCAACAAGCTCTTCTACAAATTGGTCAAGCCTTGCCCAGTGGTGAATCACGTGGCCACCCAGCAGCAGACAATGGATTGCCGGGGCACAGTACCCATGGCACAGCAGAGGCAGCAGGAAGCAGCAGCAGGAAGCAGCGGCAGACATTTGATTGCAGGGCACAGTATCCATGGCATCGCAGAGGCGGCATTCAGCAGAGGTAGGAAGCAGCAGCGGACATTCAATTGCTGGGGCACAGTACCCATGGCACCACAGAGGTGGCATTCAGCAGCAGCAGGAAACAGCAGTGGACATTTGATTGCAGGGCACAGTACCTGTGGCACAGTAGAGGCAGCAGAAGTGCAGCAGCGGACATTCGATTGCCGGGGCACGTTACCCATGACATAGCAGAGATGGCACTCAGAGGCAGCAGCAGACATTGGATTGCCAGAGCATAGAACCCGTGGCACAGCAGAGACAGCATTAGCAGCAGCAGTGGCAGACAATGGATTGCCCAGGGACAGAACCCATGGCACAGCAGAGGCAGCAGCAGGAGCAGACATTGGATTGTCTGGGCACAGAACTCACGGCACAGCAGAGGCAGCAGAAGCGGAAATTGGATTGCTGGGGCACAGAACCCATGGCACAGCAAAGGCAGCATCGGCAGCAGCAGCGGACATTGGATTGCCGGGGCATAGAACCCATGGCACAGCAGAGGTAGCAACAGCGGCAGACATTGGATTGCCCAGGCACAGAACCCATGGCACAGCAGAGACAGCATTGGCAGCAGCAGCGGACATTAAATGGCCTGGCAGCAGAACCCATGGCACAGCAGAGGCGGCATTGGCAGCAACAGCGGACATTGGATGGCCCAGTAGCAGAACCTATGGCACAGCAGAGGCAGCATTGGCAGCAGCAGCAGACATTGGACTACCAGGGCACAGAACCCGTGGCACAGCAGAGGCAGCATCGGCAGCAGCAGCAGACATTGGATTGCCGGGGCACAGAACCCATGGCACAGCAGAGATGGCAGCAGCATCAGACACTGGATTGCCCAGTAGCAGAAGCCATGGCACAGCAAAGGCAGCATCAGCAGCAGACATTGGATTGCCCAATAGCAGAAACCATGGCACAGCAGAGGTAGCAGCAGCAGCAGCAGCAGGCGGCATTGCATTGCCAGGGCACAGAACTCATGGCACAGCAGAGGCAGAAGCAGCAGCAGCAGCCATTGGATTGCCTGGTAGCAGAACCCATGGCACAGCAGAGGCAGCATTGGCAGCAGCAGCAGACATTGGATTGCCCAGGCACAGTACCCACAGCACAGCAGACGCAGCATTGGCAGCAGCAGCAGCAGACATTGGATTGCCCAGGCACAGTACCCATGGCACAGCAGAGGTTGCATTGGCAGCAGCAGCAGCAGCAGACATTGGATTGCCAGAGCACAGAACCCGTGGAACAGCAGAGACAGCAGCAGGATTTGCCTGTGTGCAGCATCCATGGAGTCAGGATTTGCCAGGGAAGAGCTCCCATACAGCAGCAGATGGCAGCAGCAGGATTGGGTGGGCACATTTGGATTTGCCAGGGCAGAGCACCCATGGACCAGCAGACAGCAGCAGTGGGATTACCAGGCCAGTGAGGCACATCACCCAGAGTTGCCAGGGCAGGCAGACAGGCACTTTGGCATGAGCATTGGAAGGCAGACCGAGACAGGGTTTGATCTTGGCAACCTGGGCGGGCAGACAGGCAGCATGGCATGAGCATTGGAAGGCAGACTGAGGCAGGGTTTAAACTTGGCAACCTGGGTGGGCAGACAGGCACTTTGGCATGAGCATCAGAAGGCAGACTGAGGCAGGCTTTGATCTTGGCAACCTGGGTGGGCAGACGGGCAGCGTGGCATGAGTGGCAGTAGGAAAGGCAGGCTGGGACCTTGGCAGGGCACTCAGATAGGCTGGTGAAGACTGTGCAGCGCGCGAGAAAGCCAGTCAGATAGGTGGGCCGAGATCATCTAGCCAGAGGCCGGCTGGCAGGCTTACAGCTTCCCAATGCCACCCGGCGTCATGAGGTCAGTCAGATAGGCCGGCCAAGGTTGTCTAGAGAGAGGGGGGGCAGGGCTGGCACTGGGCATTGGGAGGGAGGGACAGCACCTCAGCAGCAGCAGCCCAGATTGAGGAGGAGCCCCATCCCAAGACTGCCCCTGGCATGGGATGGCGTGTGCCTGTAGTTGCCAATGGACTTGGCAACTGCCCCCACCCCAGCTTCTCCATGGTGCACTGACGCTTCTGGGCCTCAACTGGCTGCTGCTGCTGTTCCCCCCTAGCAGCAATGCCATTCCTGCTGCTAGAGGTAGCTTTTCGAGAAGGACACTTGCCTGCTGATGGAGGCGGATGACTGGCTGCTGCAGTCAGGAACCCGCTGGCGTCCACTGCCCAGTTAGCAGAACAGCACTGTGGCATGCCTTCAGGTGCCTCGCCATGGCAGTTGTGCCAAGGTTGGAGAGCACCTGCCCACGCTTCACCACCTTCTGGTACAAACTGCACTGCACCTCCCTGGGATCATCCACCCGCACCAACTTATAATGCGCCCATACGGAGGATTTTTTGCCCCATCCTGCCTTCTGGCCCACACCGGGTGACGCACCACTAACAGTGCTGATGGGAGGGGCAGAACATGGTAGCAACACAGCTTTCAGAGGGACAGTCATCATCTCAGCACCAGACTTCTCCTCCACAGGACTAGTGTCTGCCTCGTTGTCCCCAATCTGAGATATGTCTCGCAAAGGGGAGTACTGGGACCCTGAGGCTGATTGACTGCCCATGCTGCTGCCACTCTCCCTGTGCCTCCTATAGCTACTGCTGCTGCTGCTACTCTCCCTGCTTCCATTGCCTGGGGATTGGGCCCTGCCTCTAGCAGCTGGGGTGGGATCCACCAGCCCTGAACTGCTGTGGATCCATTCAATAATGGGGGACATTGGTGGTCCATGATGAACATCCAACCCTGAAGCACCTGCATCCACAGCAGACACAGACACAGCCTCCTGGACTGCAGACCTTCCAGTGCCCTGCGTGGCAGTGGAGGATGCTGGCAGGAGGCGATGCCGAACCACACCCCTAGTGCCACTGCTGGGAGCCTCTGAAGCCTGTCTCCCAAAATCAGGCCTGTGCAGTTTGGGGCGTGGTGATGGGCTTGGGCTGCTGCTGCTGCCTGCCACTCCACTGGCATGGCCCCTGACACCTCTGCCACGTGACCCACTGCCTGCCTTACGGGCATCAGACCGGCCTCTCCTGCTCCCCTTCTCCATTTCTCCCACCCAAATAATGCACAGGAAGATTTTATAATTATTTTTATTTATTTATTCAAATTTGGAATATAATATTATATATATCTACACTAACTCTAACTGCTATTAACTATTCTAAAACCTATGGAACTAAATGGATTATCTAATATCTACAAAGGCCTAGTCCTACAAACACACTATAAAATATTTAAACTGATTCACTATACACTATCTCTATAACTAAGCTAACTCCTACACCTATCTATCTACCTATCTACCTACTCAGAGATGGGGTGGGAGGAAGGAGGGACACAGACAGCTCAAAACAAACAACACAGGGAGGGGTACAAAACTGAAACGAAACCTAAATCAATCTAATCCTACTCTATATAAATCCAAAAGCAGGGGAAGGGAATCAGGGATGGAATATATACAGGGAGGAGGAAAGGATTCAATGGATGGGAGGGAGAAACGACACAGGGAGGGGTAAAAAATAAAAGTAACACCTAAATCTATCTAATCTAATCTAAATAAATGAAACGATTAAGGTAAATGTGTGGAAATGGGTGAAATATTATATTTAATTAATTTATTTAACATACTTACACCCCGCTCTTCCTGCCACGCGGCAGCCCAGAGCAGCTAACAATAATAAAAATACAATATATAAATATAATATAAAACCATTTAAACATTTTAAAACATAATTGACAAAAGCAGGGGGAAACACAACCCACTCCAGCCACCACCCATCGCACCCCTACCCCTCTCCCTCACCAAATGCCTGATGAAACAGCCAGGTCTTACAGTTCCTACAGAAAGCCGGGAGGTCCGGAGCCAGACGGGCCCCCACAAGGAGGGAGTTCCAAAGGTGTGGCATGGCCACCGAGAATGCCCTGTCCTGCATGGCCCCCGGGAAACCCGGGGGATCTCCTAAAAGGCGCCCCCAGATGACCGCAGAGGCCGATCTAGTACCCAGGGAGTGAGGCGGTCTTGCAGATACACAGGGCCCAGGCCGTGTAAGGCTTTATACATTAAAACCAACACTCTGAATCGGGTCTGGAAGACTATTGGCAGCCAGTGCAGAGGTCGGAGCACGGGCTGGAGGATGGCAATGGATTGGGAGGAACACAAACTGCTGGGAGAGGGAGAGTTCTGAAAATGCCTGCTGACAGGATCAGTGGCTAGCTCAGAACAATTGGAGGGCAATTACTTTTTTTACTTGCTGCGCCCGCCTTACCACAAGCCCCATTGGCTCTGTGCAGTCTAGCCCATGGCCAATCGCACACTGCCAAGCCAGTGGTCTGAGGAAAAGAGGGATGGTGATTGAGC
>QEPC01011131.1:618776-630003 GCA_003113815.1 Sphenodon punctatus
TAGACTGTGTTTTCTTCCATCTGATGTTAACCCTGGGAACTCCTTGCTGCTGGGTTGTGCCAGTGTTTTGCCACTGTTTCCCTGTGCTTGGGGGTATACGTTATTCATTTTAAGCTTGAAGTGCATTTTAGAGTGTGTTTTCTTCCATCTGATGTTAACCCTGGGAACTCCTTGCTGCTGGGTTATGCCCTGGCTCCGCCTACCGTTGCCCTGGATCCGTCTACCATTGCCCTGGCTCCACCCACCGGCTCGCCGGACGGCCTTACTGCCCCTTCAAACTAAAAACCCACCAGCCGCCCCTGATGTTCTATTCCATTAATCATGATCGTGTAAGTGTGCAATTTCAGGGTTGGTTCCACCTACCATTGAGTTGCCCCCCTTACCATCGGCCCCGCCCACTACCCCACCAGTCTTAGAACCCACCAGTCACCACTGGATGCTTAACTGCCTATTCTGTCTGTTTGAAATACTACCCTAAGCAACCTGCCCAAGGTTACACAAGGAGCCTGTATCACAGCAGGAAACTGAATGCAGATCTTTCATATCCTAGGCTAACACCCTAATCACTGGAACATCCTTCATCTCTGCAGAGGTGAATTTCATCCTGTCAGCAGCGAAAAATCTGAAATTTTCCATTCACTAATAGTATGCTTCATCTGTCCACGTAAGATAGCCAAACTCCTTTGCCAGGTTTTTGTTTTGTTTTGTTAATGAAGCCATCTAAAAAAAAGAAACTCCCTTTTCTGTCTCTCTGTCTGGAAGTCCATCTGGCTTCTGACAGAGCAGCCTTCAAAGCTCCCAGATATGGAACCTGTCCATTAAGAAAGAATGCCATCCTATTTCTGGATGGCTCTGGGTGGGTTGTCAAAAACAGGCAGTCTTAGCTGTGAATCCAAATCCATGGAGTGATGATGGCCTGACAAGCAGCAGAGGATTTAGAAAGTTAAAAAAAAAAAGAAAAAGGGAATCAAATGATGGAGTGGAGTCATCGCTATGAACAGCCTCAAGATGCTGACTGTCTTTCTTAACTAACTGAATAGAAAACAAAAATACATGAAGGCTCAGATTCTCAGCTCATAAATCCGCATAGTTCTTGTGAAGTCAGTTTCATTGGCTCGGATATGTAGCAGTTGGTAATAGCCTCCAGAGAGTGGTGGCAGATTCAACATTCAGCAAGATCATGCTCATAGCTGCCTCTCATCTTTGACTTCCATCTGCCCCCATTTTAAATGGGTTTCAAACCAGGGTCCCCTCCACTAAATGAAGAGGCAAATTAGGGCCCAAAGTCATATGCAATGTTTGGTGGGTTCTCGTGAAGGGGTCTGGTAAGTAACAGTTTGACACTGATGTGATTCTGTTAGAGACTGTCTCTTGCAGGGTAAATGTAACAACAAGTATTTCTGCAAGGCTAGACAGGAGAGGGCTGGTAAAGAGGCTGGCTGTTGGCATCATCACATTTTCGGGTCATGCACTGGCTCAATTTTTCTGTGTTCATTTGTTTTTGTTCTGCTCCTCTGGCTCTATCATGTGGTACTGGCTCACTTTACCGTTTCTGTCACATGGGTGGCCATGACATCCAAAGCAACAGGAGTAGCATACCCTCCCTTTCTAAATTTGATTATGTGTCAAGGCTAATGTCCAGTACAATAAACTTTATTTCATTTCATTACCCTCCTTTTCCCTACCAGTCTGCATTGTTTGTTCAGACTAGTTGGGCTTTCTGTTTTTAGTGTTACTGTATACATAAAAGCATAATGTGATCACTTGGCCCCTATGCTGCAGATTTGTTGACCAGGTGTCAACCCTTAAATCCACAGAAGAGTTTCTACAGATCACCCAGGTTTACCACTCAGGCTGTTTTTAAACTAGATGCTCCCAGTGCATGGACACTTAGAGCGCTTTTAGACGATCCCGCTGACAAGCGGGATCGTTCAGAGGCGGGATCGGGCACCCGCCTTTCTCTCTATGCCGGGTCTGATGCTCAGAAGAGCATCAGACCCGGCGTAGAGACTCAGTGCGCATGCGCACCCTTCTGCGCATGCGCACCCTTCTGCGCATGCGCACCCTTCTGCGCATGCGCACCCTTCTGCGCATGCGCACCCTTCTGCGCATGCGCACTCAGCTACATACCCCCGGAAGTGTGCCGTGAAGCCGGCACAGCGGCAATCCGCGTTGGACGGGGCAGGATCGCCTGCCCGGTCTGACGCGGGGAAGAGCCGGCGTAAATGTGAGTTTCTAATTTAAACGAGCGCAAAGAAACGCGGCTGATCAAAGGATCAGCTGCGTTTCTTGTCTCGTTTAAAAGCAGCCTTAGTGTCCATATGTGGGAGTGTCTCATTTGAATGTGGAGGCGCACGCTCCCGCAACCCACGCACCTCTACCCTTCTACATCTACCTCCACCCATCCCCCATGTACAGAGCAACTGGCAAAAATGCGGGTTGCTACCTGGATGGAGAGCGCTCCACCCTCCACACATGGACCAGCCCCATCCCCCCCGCATTTAAAAACAGACATAGCTGACGCATCACAAATAAATCTGTAATGAATTACCACATGGTGCTTTCTTCAGGCTTTTCCAATTGGAACGGTCACATGTGAAAATACCCAAAGTAAGTCCTCTTTGGGACATGTCCTAACACATAGTGAGGGCTATTAGAAAAACCAAAAAGGCAATGGTAATGTATAGGAAGGCATATATAGGCCTCACACCAGGATCAGTTGACAGCAAGTCTTTAGTATTGTCTTCATATTTATAATTCCTAAGAGAAAAATGTCCTGCCGCTTACAATAAAAGAACCAAAAAAGACAAGTATTCTTCTCCTATAGATGATTTACTGAAATAATTTACAACATGGGTGGGTAATCTGGAGGCCAAACATGGCACTCAGCTAGTTTTTGTTTGACCCTTTTCCAGCTCCTGGATCCAGCCAACTAATCCAGTTTCTACCCTCAAGCACTGAAAGAAAGAACTCTGCAAACGGCAAAAAAGTAAGAAAAGAGGGCAAGCATTCAAAGATAGGGGATGCATCTATGGCATATATCTGGGGTGAGGAACCTTTTCCCTCCCAGGGGCCACTTTGAAAAGTAGCAGAAGTTCCGAAGGCTGCATAGAAGTTGGGGGGGGGGGGGGAGGGAAGGGGTGGCACTCACTAAAAGATCATGGGTGTTTTTAGACAAGCACTTCCCCACCCAGCATGCATGTTGCAGGGCTGCATAGGACGTGAATGTGGCCCTGCAACATTCATGATTGATGGGTGGACGATGAGTGGGGAGGCGTTGTCTAAAAACACCCATTGATCTGTGCCATGGATCTGTCCCCTATTGTGTGCATGCCCTCATCTCTGCTCCCTTTCCCTGCACTCAGTGTTTCAGTGCTTGTGGGTAGGAACTGGATTCAGGGGCCAGAATTAGGAACTGGAAAGATGCCATGTAAAAACTTGTTGTGGGCCACATTTGACGCCTGGGCCTGAGGTTCCCCATCCCTGGCATAGATTTATGCTCTAAACTCTTCCTCTCCTTTCCCAGTCTTGTGCTAACCCCTTAAGTGCCCCCACCCACAACTCCCATGTGGCCCTCAGAGCTTCTACTTGTTTTCAAAGTGGCCCCCTGGAGGAAAGAGTTCCCCCCTCTCCTAGTTTACAATATAGAAGATCCCATGAAAGCTAATGAGTATTTGAGCCAAAAGGAATGCACTGCAGGCTTAGCCCCTGCGTACAACACACTGAAATAAGACTTTAGTCTCTACTTAAGAATATTTCTTTCTTCATGCTGGTAAGTCATGCTGGTTAGTTTGCCTACAACTGAGATTTTCATAGGTGACCAGTGATTTCAGGCGCCTTTTTTTGGGGGGGGGGGGTGAGCCCAATAGGTGTGGCATTAAAGGGTGTATGAGACCCACCTTCTGAAAAATCAAGCTGTTTTGAACCATTTCAGGCTTAGTATAAAAAATAATTTTTAAAAAATCCAAAATTACTAATCTTTACAAAATGTTGGCTTCAAATTCTTCAGGACATTCTTTCCATACGAATTCTCTTGAGGTATTCATCACAGAGACTTCTTTGTTACTGTTTCTGCCCATGTTTCCCATTTTATTGAATAGCTTGACATCTTATGATCCAGTTGTGTCGTAATTTATTCATAAGCATTTTTAAAAATTATTTAAAATGCTACATTTCCAAACAGTGATGAACGCGGTCTGTTCATTCACCCCAAATTAAAAGCCTTCATCTTCATCTTTCTATCTCCCAAATTTAACATTCAACATTTTAATTGTTTCATCCTCCATTGTTAGATCAGACTCCATCGCCTCCTTCAGTTATCACAACTTAAGGCTTCCTGAAAATTACATTAAATTTAGATGCTAATGAAAACTGTTTACACTCTTTAACCACAGAAATGAAGCTGCTATAACAAACCATAAAAACCATTAGTTATAACAAGAAACCTTAATTTCTACCTCAATCTCCTTCCTGCCATCTGCCGCCCTTCAAGACCCAACCAAGAATCCATGGACTTAAAAAACAAACAAACAATAAAAGGCATAATCAACAACTTTGCTTTACAACTCAACTAACATTGCAAGAATTAAAATGGTCCTATTAACCATTACACAGAAAATTGTGTTAGAAAGCAAACTATGGAGCACATGTCAATATTCTGCTTTTGTCTTCATCCAAAGAATCATTCATACATACATTTCTTGATGGCCCCAAACCATGACAACTAGTAGAATGTCCCTTTCTTCTTAACAGAAAGGTTGTGCGCCCAGTGGCACAGCAAGGATGGAATGTGCCCTGTTTAGAAGACAGAATATCCTCCTCTCCCCTCCCCCCTCGCATTCTATTCCACCCAGGATGCATGCCCACTCCACAGGGATGTGAGGTCGCCAGGATTGTGCACTCAAGTGCAACTGCATCTTCTATGCATGCCACAATTCATCATAAAGATGAGCTTTATGGAGAACTTCTTAAAAATGGAAGAGTTTCTAGTTGTATTACTTGTTATTATTATTACTTTGTTTCTGCAACATCAGTTTCTTGCAATTATTAGAGAAAGAACTACTGTACTGGATCAGATCTATTGTACATCTATGTCATGTTTTTGCATCCCTTTTGAGAAGTTCAATATAGTAACAATAATTGCAGTTCTATATTCTTGCCATTTATACAGTTGTGCAATCACCAATTGAATTTTGCTAAATTCTAGGCCTCAGTGACAGCTTGTGGTAACATCCTAGAGGGTGAAATAAAGACTCATTTCATCCTCTATGTCTCAGGTATGTGCACACGACAGCTGTTATGGTATTTAAGGGTGGAATCAAACAAAATGATAGCCCTCTGGAGTCAGTGTTCGGTCTATACAGCCCCCACACAGCTCCCTATCACATGTTTGGTACATCCAACCTAATAAACAGGCAGCCACATACAGGTATTTCATGTGCTTGTGGCAGCTTCCACTGGTGGCGCTGGCGATCTCCTTCCCCGCACCCACCTCTCAGCTGAGAGGTGCACTAGAAATTTCCCTCACTGCAGTTTCTCTCCCCACCTTTCAGGTGAGAAGCATGCTGAGATCTCCCTTTCTGCAGTCTCTCCCTCCACAATCTCCTTCCCCACCACTCAGCTGAGCCAAGATCTCCCTCCCTGTGATCTCTCTTCCCACAGTCTCCTTCCCCACTGTGGCCTCTCACCTGAGATGTGGGGAAGGAGACTGCGGGGAGGGAAATCTCTCAGCAAGCCTCTAAGCTGAGAGGCGGGGAGATTGTTGGAGGGAAACGGTGGGGAGGGATATCTCAGTGTGCCTCTCAGCTGAGAGGCAGGGAAAGACACTGTGGGGAGGGAGATCTCAGCACACCTCTCAGCTGATGAGAGACAAACTCATCATTGGTGAGACACAGACACATGGGCACCCATTAGCCCTGATTGGGCTGCACAGTGGGCCTGCGAGTTCCTTGGACTCCACTGTGAGTGGCAGTTCTGTAGTGTCCACGTGGAAGCTACATGGCAGAAGACTGACAAGAATGCAGGAAAGCTAATGTAGGCTACCATCTTGTTTGATTTCACCCTATGTATCCACTAGATGGACCAATAGACAACTGCGGCACTTACATCCCTGCAAGTAGTTAATGAATGAAATTAAAATGCATGATTCAAAACTTTAGGAAAGTAAAACTTCAGATGATACTATCAGATAATTTCCAAAAAGAATCAACACCTGGGTTCTTAATGAATGGAAAACCCATATAATTAAAGAAAGGTTAACACACACACACTCTACTACTGTTGGTTCTCCTTTGCAACAGGTATGCAAAAACAAGCATTGCACAAATATATATTTATTTATTTATTTATTTAATGATTTCTATACCACCCTATGCAGCCTCACGACAGCTCAGGGCAGCTTACATAACTTAAAATAGATTAAAATATACAAAAAGGGGAGTTTTTTTTTTACAAAGACAATAAATACAATAAAAAGTGATAAGACCCACTGGCTAAAAAGCCCACCCCCTATCCCTTTACCCCCCTCCCCCAAAGGCCTGGATGAACAGCCAGGTCTTACAGGCCGGGCGGAAGACCAACAAGCTGAGAGCCAGCCAGGTGAGCCTCCTCTGGGAGGGAGTTCCACAGCCACGGTGCGACCACCGAGAATGCCCTCTCCATCATGGCCCCCCGGTTTACCCAGCAGCTTGGAAACAGCCTGAATATGCCTGAAGAGAAAGGGTTGCTTTTTGACGGGGTTGGAGACACCATTTTTATACTGAAGATGAAGTTTCCTTTTGCAAAGTGAGCTCACTAAAAAGGTGGCAGATTGCTAGACCTTGAGACTGCAGAGCAGTCTTCCTAGGGCAGGGAGAAAGGCAAGTTTCTCAATATTGCCCCACAGATGGAGTGTAAAAAATGAGCTGAGTAGTACCAACATGTATTGAACATCTGACATGCCTACATCATACAGTTTCAGCTCTGACCTTCACCTGAGGAAGAACTCAGTGAAGCTGAAATGATTACACACTCATCTGCAGAAGTTGCTCCAATAAAAGGTATCATCTTAACTATTCTGTCCCTTTTCTCGTTCTTACTGATGATCAAAAGCAAACACACTCTATACAAAGTGGGCATGTGGCCAAGAAGTGGCAACTAGCTATCCAAAAGTAGCCAGACTAATTGCCCCTTCACAGCCCCGATGGCAGTGAAGGCCAATTTGTCGCACCCCTCCCTTGGGCACAAATAGGGCAGGATGGCTGATGGGAAGAGAGGATACCTCCTCCTTGCCGTGGGCCGCAAAGTTTGCAATGACCTGGTGTGGGCTGCTAGGCAACCCTGGCCGGGAGGGCACGAAAAATGCGCCTCTTGATTGGTGCACCGCCCGGAGAGGTTTGTGGAGCGCTGCTCGCCTCAGCAGTTAGGTGGTGGCGGACGGAGCAGTACCACCTCCGGCAGCGTGGGATTGTGTAACTAGGCCGCAACCTAACACACCGGCATGGGGGTGAGGAAAAAAGCCCCGAGGAAGCAGCTGCACTCCCAGTGGGGACCCTGGCTCCCCACAGTGCAGCTTAAGGGCCAAGGAGATTCTGGCAGGGCCTCCTCCGCAGGTAGGGGAAGAGGTTTCATATGGGGAGGAACAAGGGGTGGCCGCAGGGGGTCCGGGGCACTGGGTTCCACCACAGAAGAACCATCTCTGAGGGATCGCCTCAAGGGTTGTGAGGTGCCGGCAATGGAAGGTGGTGCATGGCTGGGCACAGGGGGAGTGGAGCGGCGTGGTGGCCGTGGACAGACTTGGAACAGACGGGGATGCCGGGTCCACTGCTGGCGGAGCCACTCCGCCGGGAGGGCAGGAGAGTGCACCCCCCGGTAAGGTTTTTGGAGGACCCCCCCGGCGACGAGGCGCTCATGGGAGGATTCTCAGGTGAGGGGGGAGGAAGGCCTCCTTCCATAGCCTGAACTGTTAGCAGGCCCCAGTTGGACAACCGAAGGGGCCTCGCTCCCTGCACTCCAGGCCCATTTGGCCCTGCAGCCACCAGCAATGGGGAGCATGAGCGGGGCAGTAGTTGGTGGGTCCCTGCCACAGCCGGCGGTGATCAGGGAAGGGGGATGGGGGGTTTCCACCCTACATTTCTTGGCAGCAGCAGCATTGGGCCAGAACCCCTGGGAGTGGGGCCAGCACAGCAGCGTGAGGATGATGAGCTGCGTCAGCGAATAGGAGTGCTCAAACAAGCGATCCACAACATGGCCGGGCAGCAGGCAAGCAGTGCGTCAATGATGGAGGGGACTACAGCAAGTGTGGGACAAGGTAAGGCAGTGGTAGCAGCCACAGCAGGAGCGGAGGTGCCAGGGCTCGAGATGATCGTGCAGCCAGGGATAGGGGGTACCCCAGCGGATGGGGCCAGGCAGCCCAAGGGGCGGTGGAATGCCAACCATTGCCTCTCGTCCCTTCCCTAAGTCTGCAGCCGGCGGGGGGTCCGACGGGGGCAAGCGTGGCAGGGCAGCCAGCTACGCAGTTGGTCTGGGGGAATGGCGCCTGGGTGGCAGTGGCCCGCCTGGACATTCCTTCCCTGCGTAACCAGGCTGCGCCCCTTCTGCCTCCCCCCCCAATGCAGAACAGGCACTGGAGGTGTGGGACGGGCCCAGTGCATCGGGGGGCCTGGATTCCTCCCAGGGCCGAGAGATGGGTAGGTACTTTCTCCCGAGGGTGGGCTATGTGGCAGTGTCAGCCCCCATTGGGGCGCACCTGCTACCAGCTACCCTTGAGAAGATCTGGAGGGATGAATTTGTAGACCTGTTCACCCTCCTTTTTAGGGACCCGATAGTTGACCCTGCAGATCCGGAGGACAGGAAGGAGAAGGAGCGCTTTAAGCGTTCTAAGGCAGACAGGAATTGAACTAACTGGGCCGTGGTTTTCGTGATCTAACAAGGCATAGTCATGCAGCTTATCCTCCCGGGCTCCAAAGCTCCTGAAGTATGCGGACATAGTCCACCGGGCATACGAGTCTGGGCCCACCGGGGCGTGGCTCTGTTACAATGAAGCCTTTCGTCACCAGGCAGCCTTCACCCCTGGGTTGAGGTGGGATACCCATGCACCCGACCTCTGGCTTGAAGGCCCTGAGGTCTGACAGCGGGCACCTGTTGGCGAAGGGTGGCGTTGCACCTGCCAATGATCTTTTTCGTGGTGACGCGAGGTGGCCAACGCCCAACCAGGCGAGTCAATGCTGGGAATCTGTGTGGGTCAGGAAATGCTCCCAGCCGGCGTGCAGGTTCCGGCATTCCTGCCCCAACTGCTCGGGCCTTCACAATGCCACAGCCTGCCCTAGGGTCAGGGCAGGGACCAAGGCAAGGGCTTCTGCAGGACCTCCGGGTAGATTAAACCTTGGGGGAGCTGGACAATCAGCTCTGGCAAAGGGCCTGAACCTCAATTAAAGTAGAACGGCTGACAGCAGCCCTCGATTCCCACCTGGATCATGGAGAGGTAGCGTACATAGTTGAGGGTTTCAGGGAGGGATTTTGCATACCATCAGGGGAGGTGCACCCGTATACAGTCGTACCCAACTTAAAATTGGTAGTGGGTTTAGAGTCGGTGGTAAACGATAAAATTGATAAGGAGAGAGCAGGAAAGCCAGTCCTTTCATTTCTCCCCTCATTCCCTAACATGATAGTGTCTCTCTTAGGAGTGGTCCCCAAGAAATCCCCGGGTGAGGTTCGGTTGATCCACCACCTGTCATACCCAAAAGGGGGGTCGGTCAATGATGCCATACCTAAAGAGCTGTCCATGGTACGCCATGCATCATTTGACACAGCAGTGTCTCTTGTAAAGCGCCATGGAACGGGGGCCCTCTTGGCAAAGTGCGATGTAAAGTCTGCTTTTTGTCTACTCCTGGTCCATCCAGATAGCTTTCGTCTCCTGGGACTCCACTTCCAGGGGCATTTCTATTTCAACAAGGCCATGCCCATGGGATGCTCAATATCATGTTCGGCCTTTGAGCGATTTAGTTTGCTGGTCGGGTGGTTGGTCAGGCAGCGCACCAATGGCGGGGACATCACCAAATACTTGGATGATTTCCTGTTCATCGGTGATGCAGTGACCACTGAGTGCCGTAGGCTGATGGAGACCTTTCAGGCCTTGGCGGACGATTTGGGTATCTCCTTGGCCCCGAAAAAATCTGTGGGTCTGTCCACCACTTTGCAGTATCTGGGGCTAGAGCTCAACATGGTGGAGGGGGTGTCCCACTTACTGGGGAACAAACTGGCCAACATCAGATCAAAAATTGCCAGGTGCATGGGGCCCCGTAAGATCTCGGTTCGGCAGCTTCAATCCCTGGTAGGCAGCCTGAATTTCGCCTACAGGGTTGTGGCTCCTGGGCGGGCTTTCCTGTCATGCTTATACGCCAAATTGGTGGGCTGCCTTCAGCCTCACCATCACATACAAGTCACGAAGAAGATGAGGGACGATCTGCATACCTGGGCATTGTTCCTCGCCAACTTCAACGGGGTCAGCTTATGGTGGGAGGAGCTCTTAATAGAGGCCGAACTCCAGGTTCACTCTGATGCAGCTGGGGGAATGGGATTTGGTGTAATATTTAGAGATCAGTGGTGCGGAGCCCCTTGGCCCCCGGCTTGGGTGGAAGAGGGGGTCACGAAGGACCTGACGTTTCTCGAACTATATCCCATTGTCCTTGCTGCCCACTTGTGGGTGGCCAAGTTTGCCAATCACATGGTGATCTTCTGGTGTGACAACCAGGCGGTGGTCCATATTATCAACACTCAGTTGTCGTGTTCCCCTAGAGTCATGGGATTAGTCAGGGCATTTGTGCAAGCATGTCTGCACTACAACATACAGCCAGGCATGTTCCGGGCATAAATAACGGCGTGGCTGATGCCATATCTTGCTTCCAGATGGAGTGGTTTCACTCACTTGCACCTGGGGCCAGACCGGACCCAGAGCCTTTACCCCAGTGGGTGTGGAACCTTGGATTTTAGAGCTGTATAACACTGTACAGGGATCCTTGGTGCCTCAGACCAGGGCTGCATACAGAAGGGCCTTCAGTGAATTCCAAACCTACCGCTTAAACTGTGGCTGGTAGAGGTGGGACCCCGGGCCCATTACCGGCTACCGGATTTACCGGTTACCGGTTCTGTAAAAACCGGATTCCCGGATTAAATCCGGTATACCGGTACCGGATTTATTTCATTGATTTCAATGGGGCGCTGTGTCCCCATTGAAATCAATGAAATAAAT